>OX183135.1:15223216-15749114 GCA_945261195.1 Cryptosula pallasiana | reverse complement strand
ACCTCTGTCTCTCTCTAGTCTATCTACTAACACCTAAGCTGTTCTTTTTCGTATTACTCCTCTATTCTCAATAGCTAACCATAACTTCCAAGAAGTTGCACCAAATGCTACTATTTTTGAACCTTGAAACTTTTGCCTCCCTCCCCCAAGAACCAGAAAGATGGCCAATCTATCACAGAATCCAGGACACAATATCCTAAACTTTCTATGATCTCAGATTACCTTAACCAGAGAGGAAATCAATTCAAATTTCGCCAGAAGGTACAAAGTTACACTGAGTTGATGAGTTGTGTAATAGTAAAAAAGTTAAAGTTACCCCAAGGTACCCCCAGTCACCCCCAGCTACCTGAGGCCACCCCCAGTTACTCCCAGCTACTCCAAGTTTTCCTCAGCTACTCCCTAGCTATCTCAAGCTACCCCCAGTTAACCCCAGTCACCCAAAAGTACCCCCAAGTTATCCCCAGCTACCCCAAGCTATCCCCAGTTACCCAAAGCTACCCCAAGCTATCCCCAGTTACCCCCAGCTACCCTAAGCTACCCCCAGTTACCTGCAGCTACCCCCAGTTACCCCCAGATACTCCCAAACTACCCCCAACTACCCCAAGCTACCCCAAGCTATCCCCAGTTACCCCCAGCTACCCTAAGCTACCCCCAGTTACCTGCAGCTACCCCCAGTTACCCCCAGATATTCCCAAACTACCCCCAACTACCCTAAGCTACCCCCAGTTACTTGCAGCTACCCCCAGTTACCCCAGATACTCCCAAACTACCCCCAACTATCCCCAGTTACCCCCAAGCCACCCAAAGCTACCCTAAGTTACCTGCAGCTACTTTGGACTACCCTGTGCTAAACCATCATAGCCAAAAAACTTTATGACTGGTCATGATGTGCAAGAAAAAACACTGAGAACTAAGAAGAGTGAAAAGTTTAAGTGCACTATTGATAGCAGGATGCATCAGGAAGAGAAAAATTTACAAGGCTACCAAAACCAGAATGATTACATAACTCTATGAGTGCTAAATTCAGTGCTTGTTTGTAATATTTTTGATGAAATAATAACTTGTTTGTAATTGTAGAGAAAGTTGTTTATTTGTTGCTGCAAGTCCTTTAATGTTTATGACTAATTGATATCAACTATATTTCAGTATACATGTTCCTGTGTGTTTTTCATAAGGTTTGAGTACCAGTGTTGTTGGTGGAACATTTTGCTGCTCTCCGTGAATTGTATTGTAAATGAGGATGTTTTTTCAAGCAATAAACTTATAACCTCACACAGCTTGTCGGTGGATACTGTGAGCTAACCTTGGAAGTTGTCAAAGTTTTTGAGAGTGCAGAGCTTAGATAGATGGTCTACAGTTAGAAGATCTTATGAAAGGAATTTGAGTGAGCTGGAGCCTGAGAATCTTAGGAATAGCCCGAGTCAGTGGGATTGCTTGTGGATTATTGACTGTGAGAATATTCTAGTAGTTTTACACTAACTACTCTGGAAACAACAGATCCATATAACCAAGCACTCCCTGTGCTTATCTCCTACTCCCTCTCTCCCTCGGAGTCTACCACATTGACTTCCATGGAGTCTGCTTTGTTCGGGATCTACTCTGCAGACAGACTTCATCAACCAAAAATGAGTCCCAGACTCGGACAAATTACATCAGAGCATTAAGTAATAATAATTTACTCCACAACAATTTTAGCAATACACAAATAAATGATTCCAAACCGACGAGACTTCTGCCTTCTAAGGGCAGTTCAACTCTTTTATAGAAGATACAACATTGCTCATCCCTTTATTGGGAATGAGTCAATTACGCAACACAATAATGTGGTAGATTTTGGTGAACATTCATAGTAAACTGGGAGTTTGCTCCACCATATCCCCACTCAGTGCGCTAGCAATCCACCTACAGCCATCGGTAAGATGCTGTGCTGGTGGCAAGGCCATACCGTGCCGATAACACAGTGTACGGGGCCGGTACAGGGCTGGTAGTGACCTCTACAGGGCCGATAGCGACCTCTACAGGACCGGTATGATGACTAAGGACCGGTCTAAGATGGCTGCCATAGTTGAAAGCTTCCAAAACCAGCTAGGACTTTCCACCAAGCCAGAAACTGAAGCTACCTACCTTAACATCTGCGGTAACCAGGACCAGGGCCGTAGCCACATTGAGGCAAGATGAGGCTCTTGCCTCGTCTGCAAGTTCAGGCAAAAATGGGAATTTCCAACTCAGAAAAAGAATTTTCCCAAAAAATTCACCCTTTTAGCAGTATTTGGTATTTCTACAGGGATTACCGTTATTGCACGCACGTAGCACTAGTTCTAATACTGTTACTGTAATCACGTTGCTTATCATAAAAACCCAATCGAACATTAAACTCTCAAACTACAACATACCATTTCCTGTGTGCTTATTACTACTGCAATAATCTTTTTGCCAAATATTTTTTTCAAGGTATATTTCAATTTTTCTGGATGACTACTGTTGTCTGCTGCATTTTATTTTTAGTTATGGTTAGCACTTCCCACTGCAGAGAGTTCAGGGTACAGTGCAAAGGTGTTTTTTTTTAAATAATGAGAACTAGTAAAAAATAATTAGTAAGTAATAATCAAGTGATTGATATTAATAAATAATCATTATTATATGGACTCAAGAAAATAAAAAGCTAGGTATTCATCTAATTCCTTTAATATAACTTTCCCCAAGTTTTTATATTTTTTTATTTAGTTTTATTTGTCGATATTAACAACAGATAACAGATTTAGTTCAATATTTTCTTTTAGTTTTTTTAATCATTATTTTGTATACCTACTAATTATTATTTATTATTACCATTGAATATTATTTTATTAATAACAGTTAACAATAATAATTATTATTATTGTTCTAATAATAATAATTATTATTGTTAGTGCTATTATTATTATTATTATTATTGTTATTATTATTATTATAATAATGATGATAATAAATAACACTAACACCAACTACTATCGTTTTTAGTTATATATATCTATATGTGTGAGGGACGCCAGTACTTGTCCAACATTTATTATTTACTACTCGTACTTGGCCTAAGCCTTTGACTCAGTATTATCTCACCGTCTACGCATTGGCTCGATATTAACTCACTGTCTACACATTATCTCAATATGTACTCGCTTATGCTTGTCTATGTTTTGTCCTAGTTCTATTGTTACTTGTGCTACAAGCGTCTATCTAGAACAGTTCTATGATGTGCCCAAATAATTATTATTATTATATTTTATACTTTTTCCACGGTTTTTATTATACAATTGCATTTGGTGCTTACAAGGCGTGGCTTGTACCAGATTTTACCCAGGCGTGGCTTTACCAGATTTTACCCGCCTACTTTGTATAAATATCTATGTTTGAGCAATAAAGTTCAGAGTTAGCCTGGCTCTCAGAAGATTCTTTCTCTCAAGAAGCAAGCACAGCTAGAAGCAACATAACTACAAGCGCTGACCTGGTCGACTATTGGCAAGCACGAGGCTTGGCGGAAAGTGAGAACGGTTCGCCCTATCACTGCGTATTCCCTCACCACGGTGAGAAGTACGACGCAAAGCACCTGGTGCCCTGATAGTTCGGCTCACAATAAATTCGGACTCCAGAGTTCGGGATAAGACAACGCACCAATAATTCTAGTGCAATTATTGTTGATTTCGACTGAGTCGAAGTAGACAAACAATAATTCCAGCACGATTATTGTCGGTGACAAAGTTCGCAACAAACTCTAAACTAAACAATAATTCGAGCACAATTATTGTCGGTGGCAACAGTTCGCAACAAACTATAAACTAAACAATAATTACAGCACAATTATTGTCGAACATAGACATGTTCGGATGCAACCAATCGTTGTAATATAATTATTGTAAACTGCCAGCAATCATTCCACCCCAGATTCGGCCGCACTCATAACTGCACAAACCAATGCATGCACTCTAACAATAATAACACATTATTGTACGCTGACTTAGGGTAGAGGCAGAACGCGTCGGGAAGGTGTACAGGTGGCTACCACCCAGACACAAATTCCTGTACATATGTTTGACTTACTTATCATATAAAATAATATATTATTTAATGAGTAAAAATAATATAACATTAACATAAAACTACAAAAAAGTAATGATACTATTTATTGAATTGTCATTATAATGACTCTGAGATAAAGTTGTTATCCTGTTTAATTCACTGAGCAGTTCCATTATATAAATCTATTACTATAATTGATAATAATGTAAATAATAATAATTTTTCATTCCTGCTATTATTATTTTTCACAGCTAACAATAATATTGATATTATATTATTATAAAATTTATGAAAAAAATGATGATTATCATCATTATAATAAATGATAATTATTTTACAGCAACACACAACTTGATAAGCTACTCTATTCATTCTTTTATACTTGAGTAGTGGTGGTAGGAGAATTGTTGCACTATTTACATATACCTACATCTTACAATCATGTTAATTACTACTACCCTTCTTTGCTTGAGTTATTTGACGTTTTCATTATTTATTATTTTCCTGCCATTTTGTTATTTTCATTAATAATAGCAATAAATTTGTTACCACTGGTAACTAAGCGATTATTATAGTTCTTATTATTACTGCAGCTACCACTACCATCAACACAAAATTTAGGGAGAAACGTTATTTTTATGGTACACTTAGCAAATGCTAAGTAGTAAACTTACATACATCCTGGCACTCTCTATGGGGCACTGGCACCTGTGATAAATAGCTATCAGCAAGGAAGAAAGAGATAATTATACTAGCAGACATTGCTCACAAATATACTCACTAACAAAAACTTATTGCTACTGGTATTGCCAGTCAAAGCGCATTCAACTTTGTCTAACATGACCATCATTGCAAGTTCTTTTTATTGGCGAGAAAGATGGAACCAATTAATTGCAACGGGTTCATGACTGCAGAATAGAGCAATCGATCTTGAATCACCTATGTAATATGAGGTTCCACAGCTTTTTCCTCTCTCAGCTTAACTTCATTTATTGGTATGTAGTAAAACAACAACGCTAGAAAGTTGTCTCATCTGTGTGGGCATACAAATATATCATATGTACATACATGCCATGTATTCATATGAACTTGGCTCATAGATGTTTCAAATCAATCAAAATTGGTTCATAATATAACCTCTTGCAGATGCTTTGATTTTTTGTCTTTTTATTGTAAAACCTGTAAAATTGCTTTGGCGGCCGGGGCGCTGCCCCGGACCCCGCCTGGGGCCTTGGCGGCCCCCTGGACCCCCGGCCCGGTGTGGGTGATTGCCTCCTCTGATAATAAATCCTGGCTACGGCCCTGAGGACCACAAGCTATCCAGAGCCTTGGGACCCTGTGGTACACTCTGATTGGACAATGGGTGACAGGACTCCACCCTTAGCCACTTGGCACCTCATCCATTTAATCTATATTCACTGCATGATTGGTTAGCTATTTATATGTGCACTTGTATTGGTTCAATTACTTCCTGCGCTCTTACTGTTATACAAATTATGCTACCTACTTCCTGTGAGCTCTCCTATAAAAGGAGAGACTTTTGCCACTATCATTGCATTCATTCTCGTGTCTTGCCACAAATACCCTAGAGGAATAATTACCCTTTAGGACTTTGTCTTATGAGAATACAGCCATTATACAAGCACTACTTTGTATTGTTTGTGTGAGCTATGGGCTCTTGCTATACCGGGTAATTCGGTTGCCTGATACACAGTTGTCACTGTCGAGCAGTACAGTGTCCCCTCTGGAGAGAGGTACAATACTTGAGACTAGTGGATGTCCGTGGTTACCAGACCGGAATCTATTACAATACGACGAACACACAAATAGAAATAGGTGATGCATGAAAGTGTAAACAATGATAACCAATCAGGTTTTGGACAACTGCTCACCAGGAATCCTAATCCAATCAGGAACGAGGAGAAGCAATCACTCCTTTTAAGGTAACAAAAGTCTTTTAGTATGCAATCCTAGATTGCAGATATGGAAGAGATCAACAGTTAATGGATAATTTTTACTTCTAGAGACTTCAGGCTTTCACTTCTGTTGGTCACGGACTAATTAGATCTCTACCCCAATTTGGCTTAGCTTGTTTAACCTCATACAATGAACCACGAATGGGGATACAGATTCTGGATAGGGAAAAGGATTTTAATTCGGTATATGCCGTACTTGTTGTAACAAAGCGATGCCAAATTGGTCAATAAATGGACTCATTAGGATAGAACAAGGGGAGATCAGTAGGGAAAGCAAGAGGTTTTTGAAAAGCATTTTACTATATATTGACAATAAACGTAGTTTAAAACCGCTGAAATTAACAAAACATTTAATCAGAAAGTAGAGGGACAAATAAAAAGTAAAAAAATTACACTTCAAATGAAAAACAATATCACTGAAGCTAGTTATAGGCAAATCAAAGTACCGGAAAACAA
This sequence comes from Cryptosula pallasiana, assembly GCA_945261195.1. NCBI lineage: Eukaryota > Metazoa > Bryozoa > Gymnolaemata > Cheilostomatida > Cryptosulidae > Cryptosula > Cryptosula pallasiana. The sequence goes on along the minus strand of OX183135.1, from coordinate 15,742,626 downwards.
TGTCCCAAGCGTTTTTACAAGTTAAATTGATGAAGATCAGGGAAATTATACAAAAATTAAACAGCTTGAAACCATGGATAAAGCGCGACAATAAAAAGATACATATCAATATTTTAATGTATAAACCAAATTAAAAATACATTTAAGCCTGCAGTGTAAATGGTAGCTGATATGCTACATCATACTGTTGATACAGAGGGCAGAGAAAACCTTTTAGCAAATGTTTGTGAAAGTATTTCTTTTCCTCCATCTGATGCTTTCACACACTTCATTACCTGCAGCAAATAGCCAAAAACTTTTGGCATTAACAATGATCATGCTCAATAGTAACAGCTTAATTGTGTATCTTAAAATTAACAATAAAAATGATAATCAAAGCAATAATGCCAATGGCAGTAGCAGTGGCAGTGAAAATGGCATAGCAATAATGGTAACGATAGTCCTACTGGTAATAGCAGTAATGGTAGAGATAGCGGTAGGGTGGTGGTAGTAGTTGAAGTGGTAGTAGTTGGAGTATTAGTCATGTTAGTAGTAATAGTGGTAGTAGTAGCAGTGGCAGTAGCAGTGGTGGTTGTGGTGGTGGCGGCGCTGGTGGTGGTGGCAGTGATGGTGGCAAAAGAGTTGGTTGTAGTAGGAAAGAGAATTGTGGTAAAGCCCACCTCCCCAAACACATGAAATGGGCCTGAAACCACCAGCAAAACGGATATTTGAGGTGACACCAGGTAGCATTCATTTACTGTTCGACTCCAAAGTAAGGTGATATAGACTGCTATAAGTTAACTCCTTGAATATAGAGATACGCTGGGTTTAGGATGTTAACGTACTTGCCTCAAATGTCTTTGGTATTTCAGCTAATATTGATAGTAGCAGAGTAGTAGAAGTAGTGAATAAGGATAAGGAGTTAAATGGAGTAGTGGTTGTAGAGATTGTAGCTAAGGCAGTATGGCTAGCCTCATGCAGTGGTAGGTGTGGTGGTAGTGGTAACTGTGGCGATGTTAGTGATGGAGTTGGTTGTGTAGTGGCTTGTAGTGATTTAGTTAAATGTTGTTGTGGTAGTAATAACAACTTCAAGAAAAGTAGTGAAAATTAAGCAGACTTGCCACGCGAGAAGGCTTAGCCACTAACTGGTATCTGCTGAAACGTGCAGAAGAACATAAAGCTTACCTTTAGAGCAGCCTTGACATCAGGTTTTCCTTTTATTTTCAAGCTATCAATGTCGTCTAACAAGAACACGACCATCTTTTTATTTAGTGACAGAGCTAGACTGAGAGACATGTCTGACCAATCATGTATCTTCTCAGTAGTAATATATGAGCAGATCTCCCTACCAAGTGTTTTTTTGTGGATCTGACCTTGGAGTTGAGACAATGGGTTACGGCGTTGGATGAATTCGCCGAGTTTATATTGTATTTTATTTGAGGGGTACTTGAGTGGCATTTGAGTGGCATTTAAGTGGTATTTGAGTTTTGATTAGTTTTTTACTTAATTTGAACTTATATGGCATATAGATTTTGAATGTATGGCATTCAAGTTTTGATAACTTTTTTACATAACTCGAACTCATATGGTATCTTGAGAGAGAGGGGAGAGGAGAGAGGAGAGAGGAGAGATGGGAGATGAGAGAGGAGAGAGAGAGAGGAGAGAGAATTTTTAGTTTTCTATACATTCATGTATATATGGTTAATTATGTACATATTTATGGCTATATTTATATCTACATAAAGAGAGGAGATATATCTACATTGAACAAATATATTGATCAAAAATGAAAATTATATGATTATATACCTGATTACATAATAAGTAGGGAAAATCTTCCTATATAATATAGCTAGAGTCAGTAAATACTAAGTTATACAAAGCAATACAACTTGTAATGACATTCAATGCATTCATACATACATACATATGGTATCTTGAGAGAGAGAAAGAGAGAGAGGAGAGAGATCTTTTAGTTTTCTAGCAATTAATGTATATATGGTCAATTATGTACATATTTATGGGAATATTTATATCTACATAGAGAGAGAAGAGAGGAGATATATCTAAATTGAATAAATACATTGATTAAAAATGAATCATTATATGATTATATACATTTATTACATAATAAGTAAGGAAAATCTCCCCACATAATATAGCTAGAGTCAGTAATTACTACGTAATACAAAGCACTACAACTTGTAATAAATACAAAGTAATAACAGTTAATGCATAGTTTGTTCCTTTACAATGTTGTCTTTGATGTAGTGATGTTATATCTTAGGAAGGAAGACTTCTGTTCTATGTGCTTTTAATTTCGTAATGAACTAAAATAAAAAAATTATGTATTAGTATAGAATGATTAAGCAAAAATGTAAAATAATTACATGAATTTGAATTATAGTTCTAGTTACATTGGATAGTTTACATTATTAGAAAAGGGAAATAACTCACCAAGTTACATTGTTCAACTTGTTCTTTCTTGAGCATTATTTTCACCAAGTGCTTTTGATTCTCTTTCATCTATCTAAAACAGAACAAAAAATACTTGCTTTATAAATATGTTGTAAAAAAATACACTAATTACACCAAAAAAGTGATTTTTTTTTACCTGAAAAAATGTATATGTTCAACATTTTGTTGTAAAAACTACGTTAATTACACCCAAAAAGTCCTTTTCTTACCATGAAAATGTATATATTCAGCATTTTGTTGTAAAAAATACACTAATTACATCAAAAAAGTCCTTTTTTCACCTAGAAAATGTATATATTCAGCATTTTGTTTAATTTATGGTAAAAATCAGTAAAACTCACCTATAGTGATATGATTGCCTTGAGTTATAGATTAGCTTTTTGAACTCTTGTTCTGGTCAGTTTTTTTCAGCATCATCGAAATATAATATAAGTAATTTTTAGAGTCTTCATTGGTTTGGTATCATCTAAGTAGGTGATAGATCTTGAAAGTAATTCTTGCTGTGTTGGAGAAGGGTGCTGTCTTCAGAATCCATGTAGTTTGAGTCTTCATTGGTTTGGTATCATCTAAGTAAGTCGTAGATCTTGAAAGGAATTCTTGCTGTGTTGGAGAAGTAGACTGTCTTCAAAATTCATGTAGTTTGAGTCTTCATTGGCTTGGTATCATTTAAGTAGGTGGTAGATCTTGAAATGAATTTTTGCTGTGTTGGAGAAGTATGTTGTCTTCAAAATTCATGTAGTTTGAGTCTTCATTGGTTTGGTATCATCTAAGTAGGTGGTAGAGCTTGAAAGGAATTCTTTCTGTGTTGGAGAAGTATGCTGTCTTCAAAATTCATGTAGTTTGAGTCTTCATTGGTTTGGTATCATCTAAGTAGGTGGTAGATCTTGAAAGGAATTCTTGCTGTGTTGGAGAAGTAGACTGTCTTCAAAATTCATGTAGTTTGAGTCTTCATTGGTTTGGTATCATCTAAGTAGGTGGTAGAGCTTGAAAGGAATTCTTTCTGTGTTGGAGAAGTATGCTGTCTTCAAAATTCATGTAGTTTGAGTCTTCATTGGTTTGGTATCATCTAAGTAGGTGGTAGATCTTGAAATGAATTCTTGCTGTGTTGGAGAAGTGCGCTGTCTTCAAAATCGATGTAGTTTGAGTCTTCATTGATTTGGTATCATCTAATTAAGTCGTAGATCTTGAAAGGAATTCTTGCTGTGTTGGAGAAGTATACTGTCTTCAAAATTCATGTAGTTTGAGTCTTCATTGGTTTGGTATCATTTAAATAGGTGATAGATCTTGAAAGAAATTCTTGCTGTGTTGGAGAAGTGTGCTGTCTTCAGAATCCATGTAGTTTGAGTCTTCATTGATTTGGTATCATCTAAGTAAGTCGTAGATCTTGAAAGGAATTCTTGCTGTGTTGGAGAAGTAGACTGTCTTCAAAATTCATGTAGTTTGAGTCTTCATTGGTTTGGTATCATTTAAGTAGGTGGTGTGGTGGATCTTGAAATGAATTTTTGCTGTGTTGGAGAAGTATGCTGTCTTCAAAATTCATGTAGTTTGAGTCTTCATTGGTTTGGTATCATCTAAGTAGGTGGTAGAGCTTGAAAGGAATTCTTTCTGTGTTGGAGAAGTATGCTGTCTTCAAAATCGATGTAGTTTGAGTCTTCATTGATTTGGTAGGTATCATCTAATTAAGTCGTAGATCTTGAAAGGAATTCTTGCTGTGTTGGAGAAGTATGCTGTCTTCAAAATTCATGTAGTTTGAGTCTTCATCGGTTTGGTATCATTTAAGTAGGTGGTAGATCTTGAAATGAATTTTTGCTGTGTTGGAGAAGTATGCTGTCTTCAAGATTCATGTAGTTTGAGTCTTCATTGGTTTGGTATCATCTAAGTAGGTGGTAGATCTTGAAAGGAGTTCTTGCTGTGTTGGAGAAGTCGACTGTCTTCAAAATTCATGTAGTTTGAGTCTTCATTGGTTTGGTACCATCTAAGTAGGTGGTAGATCTTGAAATGAATTCTTGCTGTGTTGGAGAAGTGTGCTGTCTTCGAAATTGATGTAGTTTGAGTCTTCATTGGTTTGGTATCATCTAAGTAGGAGAAAAAGTCATGTTGTGTTACATCTATCATTGGTGTTGGTAGATCTTGACCAGATGTTTTATAGTCTTTGCTGCTACTACGTTTTGTCTCAAACAAGAGTCCAAAGTAGGCATTGTGTCTACAAAATACAAAAGATTGATTGTTACAATTGATTCATTTATTTTCATCGGCTTTATCTACATAAAGTAGCGAAGAAAAAGTTTGTGTGAGTATGAAACTATCTAGTAGAGATAACTTTATATCTAGGTTCAACTAGCATTAAATAATTATTTTGGTAATAATAAATAATTCGAGTCGGTTACTTTACTAGTGCTCGGACAAACACACAATTTTGGTAATGTCAAAGTCTGTGATCTTACAAAGAAATAGCTTAGATGTTATTAGCATAAAATTTAAAAATAAATAATTAGAGCTTTCTACTAGTGTTAAATAATTATTGATATTGATTATTTTTTACCTTATCACCACTTAGAGCCAGATGATTTAATTAACTAAAGAAAAATAATTATTTTGGCATTTCTTACCTTGATGGTCTCCTAGTAGCTGTAGTAGATGATGCTTCTCCGCTTGCTGTTGAAGAACTGGATGCTTTCTGTGTGAAAACAGTGGCTCTTAAATAGCTAAAGTTGCACTGATAAAACCCTATGAATCAGCATTTTTTCCAATGCTTTCGCGGGAATGAATAATTTTTTTTCAGGCGAATAGAAACTGTTGCTTTCGCGGGAATAAATAATTTATTTTCAGGTGAATAGAAACTGTTGCTTTCGCGGGAATAAATAATTTATTTTCATGCGAATAGAAACTGTTGCTTTCGCGGGAATAAATAATTTATTTTCAGGCGAATAAAAACGGTTTCTTTCGCGGGAATAAATATTTTATTTTCACGCGAATAGAAACTGTTGCTTTTGCGGGAATAAATAATTTATTTTCAGGCGAATACAAACCGTTGCTTTCGCGAGAATAAATAATTTATTTTCAGGCGAATAAAAACTGTTTCTTTCGCGGGAATAAATATTTTATTTTCACGCGAATAGAAACTGTTGCTTTTGCGGGAATAAATAATTTATTTTCAGGCGAATAGAAACTGTTGCTTTCGCGGGAATAAATAATTTATTTTCATGCGAATAGAAACTGTTGCTTTCGCGGGAATAAATAATTTATTTTCAGGCGAATAAAAACTGTTTCTTTCGCGGGAATAAATATTTTATTTTCACGCGAATAGAAACTGTTGCTTTCGCGGGAATAAATAATTTATTTTCAGGCGAATACAAACCGTTGCTTTCGCGGGAATAAATAATTTATTTTCAGGCGAATAAAAACTGTTTCTTTCGCGGGAATAAATAATTTATTTTCAGGCGAATAGAAACTGTTGCTTTCGCGGGAATAAATAATTTATTTTCATGCGAATAGAAACTGTTGCTTTCGCGGGAATAAGCATTTTATTTTCAGGCGAATACAAACCGTTGCTTTCGCGGGAATAAATAATTTATTTTCAGGCGAATGTTTCTATTCGCGGGAAAATAAACTATTTATTCCCGCGAAAGCAACTGTTTCTATTCGCGTGAAAATAAGCTATTTATTCCCGCGAAAGCAACTGTTTCTATTCGCATGAAAATAAATTATTTATTCCCGCGAAAGCAACTGTTTCTATTCGCGTGAAAATAAACTATTTATTCCCGCGAAAGCAACAGTTTTTATTCGCGTGAAAATAAACTATTTATTCCCGCGAAAGCAACTGTTTCTATTCGCGTGAAAATAAACTATTTATTCCCGCGAAAGCAACTGTTTCTATTCGCATGAAAATAAATTATTTATTCCCGCGAAAGCAACTGTTTCTATTCGCGTGAAAATAAACTATTTATTCCCGCGAAAGCAACAAATTTATTTTCACGCGAATAGAAACAGTTGCTTTCGCGGGAATAAACAGTTTTTATTCCCGCGAAAGCATTGGAAAAAATGCTGATTCATAGGGTTTAATCAGTGCAACTTTAGCTATTTAAGAGCCACTGTTTTCACTTAGAAAGCATCCAGTTCTTCAACAGCAAGCGGAGAAGCATCATCTACTACAGCTACTAGGAGAGCATCAAGGTAAGAAATGCTAAAATAATTATTTGTCTTTAGTTAATTAAATCATCTGGCTCTAAGTGGTGATAAGATAAAAAATAATCAATAATCATTTAACACTAGTAGAAAGCTCTAATTATTTATTTTTAAAATAAATATTAAAAACTTGTGAAAATGAACTGGTAACATTACGTCGACTGAAATAATGCCTAAAACGTCTCGCATAAATTTTGGCCTGACCAAAAACGGACTGAAAACCTTTACCTTTAGAGCGAGTACAAAATTATCATAACTTGCTATAGCGAATATTCTAAGAAATATTTGTTTTTTCCGTTGCTAACTTAACGTAAATATTTGTAACGGATGTCACATGATCTCAATCGGTTTTTGTCAACTGAATCACTTAGTTACTCGTAAACATTTGATACTCGCTTGATTTTTTGGTTGATAATAGCAATATCCCAATTTGGTTTATCGTAAATATTTCAAAAACGGATATCGAGTGATTTCTGTTAGTATTTTCTACCAAATCGCTTAGTTACTCGTAAACATTTGAAAATCGCTTGATTTTTTCGTTGATAAAACATGTCGGAAGTATCTATTAACAAATATTACCGTGATTTCAATCAGTTTTCCTTACTAGATTACTTAGTTACTCATCAACATTTCATAATCGCTTTCATTAATAGTCGTTGCAAAGCAATGTTGTATTTAAAAAATATTACTACGATTCCAATCAATTTGGTTTTAATTATTTATATTTAAAATAATCGAACCTCAACTAGAATTCACTCCTAGGTAATTTATCTTTACTAGATAATTTTATGCTAATAGTAATAGTATCTAAGTTATTTCTTTGTAAGATCGCAGACTTTGACATTAACAAAATTGTGTGTTTGTCAGAGCACTAGTAAAGTAACTGACTCTAATTATTTATTATTAACAAAATAATAAGTAATTAATATTTAATGCTAGTTGAACCTAGATATTAATTTATCTCTACTAGATAGTTTCATACTCACACAAACTGTTTCTTCGCTACTTTATGTATATGAAGATAAAACCAATGAAAATAAATGAAACAATTGTAACAATCAATTTTTTTGTACTTTGTAGACACAATGCCTACTTTGGACTCTTGTTTGAGACAAAACGCAGTAGCAGCAAAGACTATAAAACATCTGGATAAGATCCAATTGAAGTAACTGCAGATAACTAAAGGAAAAACATGTGCTACAGCATACAGAGTGAACAAGGTGTGTGTAGATTATTACTCAGTCTCATTACACTACTATTACTAAGAATTATTGTAGGTGTTGGATAAAGGATTGAGTATAACAAAGTCATGTTTGAGCTAATAAGTTGTTGCTAAGATGTTTGAATTAACAACTAGGTAGCTAAAATAAGTTTTTCATGAGGATCTCCTGACAGTTGGGATTCCTTGAGTGGTGAGCAGACTTTTAAATCTACTGTAGTTATCTTTTGTTGATCTTATTGAGTCTTTATCAGTTAGTACATCTTGCAACAAATTCTTTGATAGCTTAGCGCTAAGCCATCTTCCCTTGAGTTTTATCCTGTCAGTATCCAGATCGTATTTTCCAGAATCTCTCAGTTGATACAATATTTTTACACCTAACGCTTGATTATCTTTACTAGCTGTCATGTCGGATACTTTCTTTTTAAACTCTTCTAATTGTTGCATCATTCTCTCCGAATCTCTATTGCTATCATCGTCAATTGTGTTTCTATCAAACGATGATGGTGAGAGCTTTGGTGTTTTCGCAGAGCTCCAGCTCTTTGGTTGCTTGTACTCTCCCCTAATCTTTCCAACATCACTCCGATAGGTTTTTGTGCTTTGAACATTTTCATTTGTCTTTTTGCGCTCAAGCAACTCGTTTTTGATTCCCATTACTATTTCATTCGTTTCAACCAAAATATTCTGGATTTTCTCAATATCTTTCACCATTTTGTCTTTTGTCGGGTTGTCATACAATGATGACGCAAACTTGTCTTGGTCTGTTGATTTAACCCCACTGTTCTTTTCCATCAAACTATGATACTCCTCTTCTGGTATAACAAAATAACGTTCACCATATTTTAAAGGAGGAAGATTCATTTTGTATTGATATTAAAACCTGTGCAATCAGGATGATTATAGGCTCTAAAAAAAGCTACCTCTCCCAATCTGCATTAAAATTTGTTGTTTGTCAGCAATCAGTGTTTGTACCTCCTTGAAGCGCTACTACCTAATAAACTGAGTTGTGTACTGATTAGTTTTTTGTAGCTCTTTTTTGAAGCCTCCTCTCTCCTCTACCGCTTGTACTCTCCCCTAATCTTTCCAACATCACTCCGATAGGTTTTTGTGCTTTGAACATTTTCATTTGTCTTTTTGCGCTCAAGCAACTCGTTTTTGATTCCCATTACTATTTCATTCGTTTCAACCAAAATATTCTGGATTTTCTCGATATCTCTCACCATTTTGTCTTTTGTCGGGTTGTCATACAATGATGACGCAAACTTGTCTTGGTCGGTTGATTTAGCCCCACTGATCTTTTCCATCAAACTATGATACTCCTCTTCTGATATAGCAAAATAACGTTCATCATATTTTAAAGGTGGAAGATTCATTTTGTATTGATATTAAAACCTGTGCAATCAGGATGATTATAGGGTCTAAAAAAAGCTTCCTCTCCCAATCTGCATTAAAATTTGTTGTTTGTAAGCAATCAGTGTTTGTACCTCCTTGAAGCGCTACTACCTAATAAACTGAGTTGTGTACTGATTAGTTTTTTGTAGCTCTTTTTTGAAGCCTCCTCTATCCTCTACCAAATACTCCTCTCTCCTCTCTTGCAGTTATTTCCCAAATACTGTAAATTTTAACCATCTAGAGGACTAATTTGGTGATTTTCCAACATATTTTATAGCATTCAATATAGTTATTATGTCATAGATGTATATTATTCAATCTAGATATAAATATATCCGTAAATATGTACATAATTATCCATATATACATGGTTGTATAAAAAACTAAAAAATCTCTCTCTCTCTCCTCTCTTCTCTCTCCTCTGTACATAGCTATAAAATGCTAATATGGACATGAATTTGGACATGCGCATGTACATAAATATGAACATAGGTATGTACATAAATGGACATGAATATGGACATGTACATAAATGGACATGAATATGGACATGAATATGGACATGAATATGGACATGAATATGGACATGAATATGGACATGAATATGGACATGAATATGGACATGTACCTATTCATGTCCATTTATGCACATGTACATGAATATAGACATGCGTGTATTTACTGACTCTAGCTATATTATATAGGAAGATTTTCCCTACTTATTATGTAATAAATGTATATAATCATACAATGTTTCATTTTTGATCAATATATTCATTCAATTTAGATATATCTCCTCTCTCCTCTCTCTATGTAGATATAAATATACCCATAAATATGTACATAATTAACCATATATACATGAATGTATAGAAAACTAAAAAATCTCTCTCCTCTCTCTCTCCTCTCTCTCTTTCTTTCTCTCATGATACCATATGTATGTATGTATGCATTGATTGTCATTACGAGTTGTGGTGCTTTGTATTACTTAGTATTTACTGACTCTAGCTATATTATATAGGAAGATTTTCCCTACTTATTATGTAATCAGGTATATAATCAGATAATGTTTCATTTTTGATCAATATATTTATTCAATGTAGAAATATCTCCTCTCTCTCTATGTAGATATAAATATACCCATCAATATGTACATAATTAACCATATATATATATATAGGAATGTATAGAAAACTAAAGAATCTCCCTCTCCTCTCTCTCTCCCTCTCTCCTCTCTCTCCCTCTCTCCTCTATCTCTTTCTTTCTCTCAAGATACCATATGTATGTATTGATTGTCGTTACAGGTTGTAGTGCTTTGTATTACTTAGTATTTACTGACTCTAGCTACTTATTATGTAATCAATGGATATGATCTTATAATGTTTCATTTTTGATCAATATATTTATTCAATATAGATAAAACTCCTCTCTCCTCTCTCCTCTCTCTCTTCTCTCTCCTCTCTCTCAAGATGCCATATGAGTTCGAATTATGTAAAAAATTATCAAAACTTAAATGCCATACATTCAAAATCTAGCTGCCATATGAGTTCAAATCAAGTAAAAAAATAATCAAAACTCAAATGCCACTTAAATGCCACTCAAATGCCACTCAAGTACCCCTCAAATGAAATACAATATAAACTCGACGAATTCATCCAACGTCGTAACCCATTGCCTCAACCCCAAGGTCTAATCCACAAAAAAACACTTGGTAGGGAGATCTGCTCATATATTACTACTCTTCTCATCAAAGCTGAACATGCCATTAGACAGAAATGCCACCACTCTTGCTGAGGAAGCCATTTTGTCTCCAATTGCCTCTATAATACATGAACCAAATACGTCAAGGCAGTTTAGTCAATAAAAGCATACAATACTGTAGTCAACTTGGCAGTCTTCACTTGAAGCACAGTTACATAGTTGCGGTAGAAACTAGCTGTTGTCAGAGTGCTAGACAGTGCTTGCTGTCACTCAGTAACTTCAGCTCACCATCAGCATCGACTATCTTCTAGATCAGGGTTACTTTCTTGACGAATGCTCTCCACGATCCCTAAATACTTTTAAGCCATTCCCATGACCGCCTCTAACCAAAGTACTCATTTCCTGTTACCACCTGCTGAATTATGTGTTTCTCTTTACTCTACATGCTTCCCCTGGGCTGGACCTGCACTCTGCGTTTGTCCACTAACCAGTAGTAAGCCTTAATGAGACTAACTAAATAACTTTGAAGTATTTACCAAAATATAATTTTTGTTAGCTAACCTGCACACCAGGATTCACAATTGCTCTCAGTGCAAAGTCCAGCTAACAATTGGAGTTGCTATTAACTGTAACTGTATATGTAAAAAAAATATATAACTTGGAGAGTTGAATAATTAACCGGTCAAAATACGAAATAACTATGCTACAAAAATTATGTTGAGTAAGCCAACAACTACACCCTCTAATGGACAGGCTTGCTAGCTCTCCACCCCTACATATTTCTGTCCATACATAATTCCAATACGCAAATTTTACTCCTCTAGAAATTTGATTTGAACCATAAAGAAATTTTGGATTTAAACTTTGAATTTGAACAATATCAAAATTTAAATTCCACCCTCTAGGACGAAACTGAATACTTTCCGGCCCAACCGGAACCAGTTTAAATAAGGACAGGATTGGACAACTGCTAACTGTGAACAGTTTCTTCCACTTTTAGGCATTTTAGGCCTTTTTTTTAAAACGAAGGAAATACACATCCTAGCGCTCATATTCACCAAGTTTCATACTGATTGGACAAGTTTCGGTTGACTTATGAATTTTTTTAACTTTTCGTTATTTTTAATAATTATTGCCGAAATCGGACTTATTTTCGGAGCTAATTTTTCCCATCAAAACGGTAGCGGCTGTCAAAAAAAGTTTAATATTCAGAATTCCCATGATCTTTTGATCATATTCGCCAATTTCTATGAATATCAAAACAATATAAGGTTGTTAATTATTTATCAATAGTAGCCATTGTTTTTTTATTATTATTACTCACAACATCATTTTGGGACAAATAATTAAAGTAATTAAGAGGGTTCCATTGGCAAAATAAAACGTAAATTTGAGAGATAACCACTGAAACATTGTCTTGGCAGTCTTTTGTTGACTTTCAAGCATTATAAGTATTTTTTTCTCTAGTTCATAAAAACCAATTAATAAGCCATTACAGATGTTGCGCAATGGCATTCTTGTGGTTTTGTGGTTTTTGATTGAGGTTTTGAGGCTTTTTTTTCAAAGCCCAACCTAGCAAATAACTAATCATTCTAGAACAAAATTTTGCCACCTTTTCATTGCTGCAATTTTTTTGTGTCTAGGACAAATATTTCTTGTGTAAAATGCAAATCCATACATCGGCCTCCCCTCGGCCTAGCTTCGTGGTTACTTGCTATGTCGCAATAAGGGCCCAAAAGGGTAGGCGGGGAAAGTTTTTTTGGTTTTTTCTGTGTCCATGATAATGCCCCTATAATTTTTAAGGAGAATCTTATCGTTCTTTTGGTATTTGTTTCACTGTTGTAGCTGCATCGAATGGGCCGCTAAAAAATAATGAAAATAAGCGAAAAACCACGAAAACCACAGAAAGCACCCTGTAATGAATGTGTTAAGAAACATTTATGAGCTTTTTTAAAATGCTACGGATGTTCATGGAAGGAATGGGTTTCCAAAAGCAGACAACTCCAAAAAATTAACTATTCTCTGTATAAATACAGGCCCAAGTTGCAGATGGGTCTAAAAGTAAATGCAATTCTTTGGGAAGGGCAAAGCGTATGACAGAAGGTTGGAGGTTGGTGAAAATGTGTAGGTGTACAATATGGTGGAGTGTTCCGAGGAAGGATAAGATAAAACAGATGTTAGGGAAAGATATAATGGCAAGTTACGAGTGATTGAGTTAGAACATAAAAGATTAGAGAGTCAGATGTGATAGTAATACAAGGCTTTGACGAAAAATTTCAACAATATTTTTAGTATAAAAAACCACACGTGATGTGAAGAACAAGAACACACTGGCTCCAATGCTAAAGTCTCTATCCGGAATGCATACACTGAGGTTGTACACACTTTCTAAAAGTTCTTTGGCATTTATAACCATAGGGTGTGTTGCTTCTTCGTAGATGAAATACACATCGTATTTGTAGCTTCCTAAAACAAATCAATGGGTTGTGTTGAAAGGAATTATGATCGTTTTTCTAGTTTAAATTTTCTAAACATAATTTTTCTATTTTATCGTTTTTTTTAACACTCCAACATGACTTATTGAACATTTATTTGGTTTTTTTTGTTGCATCTTATTTTTCACTTTTCCGCACACTGTCTTTGCAACAATTGTTTAATGTTTTTTGATACAAACCTGAGTGAGACTGAAATCTCTGTAAAACATGAACTTTCCACCACAAGTTCACATAGATATTACATCTAATGAGAAGAATTGTAGCTACCACAGCCAGTAGGACTACTACAGCGATTGGTAATATCACTTTGACTACCATAAAATCTTCTTCAACTTGAGCTATAACAAAAAAAGAAATTAAATCCGCTATCAAAACTTAGAAATGTACACATTTATTTGAAGAGAAAAAAATTTTGACCAAAGGAAATGTTTGGTTTACCAACCAACTAGTAATGTTTAGGGCAAGCAGAGGATGTATTGGAGTGTTTTTTCCACTAATTTGCACCCAAAATGTGCAGTCTATGCTAATGTGCTATTCATTGCACTTGAGTACTGTAATTCAATGGCTGCGAGGGCCACGTGTTTAAAATATTGTGGTGCATGACTTTTGGTAAGGCCAGTAAGTGCTATAAAAGGGTCAGACATGAATACAAATAGGTTGGATAAACTAGAAGTGGACAATTGGCAGGGTAAGGACCACCCAGATGTGGACAATGTGCCTTGATGTGACAGCTTGTGTGGTTGAACTGACAAGTTACAAGTTAATACTTCATTCCACAATCACATAGTGTAATGAATTTCGGTTTTGTTACCACAAAATTCCACTAGTCTCGAGGATTCTACATCATTCTAGAGGGGACACCGTGCCAGTATGACAGTGACAACTTTAGTAGCTACTGCCAAATCAGTTGGCAAGCACAGAGCCCACGGCTCAGACAAACTACACAGAGTGCTGTTTTAATAGTGGCTTTATTTATCAATACCAAAGTCCTAGGATGGCTATTCGCTAGGGTGATTGGCAAGACATAAATGAATGAATGCAAAGAGTATGTACAATTCCAGCCCTTTTATAGGTAGCTGGCAGGAAGCTATTTGCATAAAGTATATATAAAAGTAAGGGGCAGGAAGTGATTAGACCAATCAGAACACTTACATAAATAGTAAGCAAATCATGCATTGAATAAGGAGTAAAGGTAATGGGTGCCGAGTGGCTAAAGGGGTAGTCCTGTCTCCATTGTCCCATCATAGGCATCTGCAGGGCTCCAGGGCTACAGCTAGCTTGTGGTTACTGTATCTGCCGTTTCAAGGAAGGGTATTTCCTGTTCTTGTTCTAGGGTGGGCTCCTAGGTGGTTTTGAAGATCCTCCACTATGGCAGCCATCTTAGACCGGCCCTGTCTCACCATGCCTGGTTGGTAAGGGGTCAATATCGGCCCTGCAGGGGTCAATACCGACCCTGCATGCTGTGCTACCGGCACAGCAAGGTTTTCCACTGATACAGCATCTTTCCGATGGCTGTGGGTGGAAATTCAGCGTACTGATGTGGAGGTTGGAGTGGTAAAAAGCCAGTTTACCACTGCCATTCATCAAAGTCTGCCACAATAGAAATTGTCCAGATGTTTACGTCTAGCCCACTTGAATGATAGGTATTCAGCCACAACCGACCCTGACTCAACAACCCAGTAGCGGTTTTTTTCAACCGTTTTTCTCAACTTTGTTTGCTGCATGATAGCTAACATTATGTGAAACATAAATTGCTTTATTTAGGTTAGTGTTCTTATATTTCACGAAAGTTTACAAGTAACTCATGGAAAATTTATAAAATTGCGACAGTATCATCTGTGTCGCTGTGTGATTATTTTAGGTAGTTCTGCTGCTGCCTAATCTATTTTGTTTAACTAGAAGTCACAGCGACTTGTTAATGGTACCTTTTAATAGCGGAAGACCATCAGCTTCAAATCGACACTTGGGAAATTCACTTTTTGAATTGTGTAAAAAAACATGTAAAATGAGACTTTTAAACTGAATAACCTCCTTGAAAAAGCATCAGACATCATAAATAATTTTTGTGCAAACTTGACAAAAGAAATCACAGTTCCATAAAGATTGACTACTCAGATATATCTTCAATTTTAAAAGAACAGTTATTTTACTTGAAAGCAATAGACAAAAATTGCCAAATAATGTAAAGCTTACGCGGTTCAGAACACTTTCTCACTTCAAATGTTCTGGTCATGGCAGGAATGTTGATAGATCTGCAAGTGTAAGTTTGATCCAGGAAATCTGAAGTTATGTTCTTCACTGTAACATTGTAGTCCACTCTACTGAATCTGTAGAAAAATAGACAACAAAAAGTAGAGTTTATTGTGTGTATAACATGTATAATTGTATTGCACTGATGTACATAATACGTACAGAGAATTTGTGTAACGACTATGTATTCTTCTAGATTCATATGGTTTTGTCCAATCAATAAGATCTACAAGTGAAGTTCCATTCTCTAGTAGAATTTCTATTTCTTTCGCATAGTTTGGTTCCTCTTCACCATACAATAACTGACAATGTGCGTGTAAGGTTTGGCCTTCTACCAAACAGTCTTCTGCTTCTGCTTTCACAAACTCAGGTATTGTAACAGGTATTTTACGTGGAGCTACAATGTTGAGGAAAATGCACAAGATAGCAGAAATCAAGCAAACAGAAAAAAAAAATACATGAAGAAAAATTATAAATGTCAGATTGTTTTCGCAACCATGCAGCTTCTAAGAAATTTAAAATCGATTATTTCATACAACTGTTTTGTGTGCTTTTTTTAATTGATTATGCGGAAGGTGAACAACGAACCATAAAATGGTTAAGACACTTACTTGTAGGATGGAGAGAGACAGTGATGTCATGACTAGTACTGTTTAGTTTATCCACTGAATATACCTCACAAGTGAACACACATTCATATGAGTCAAATGGTGGCCTAGGGTGGAAAGTGCATTCTGAAATATTTAATGAGTACCAGAGAATTTTCTCTCTTGTAGTATCATTGCTGTATTCATATAGTTTTGTATTGTTTTCTTCTGCTAGTTTAACTCCATCTTTGTACCTGACAAAAATGAATTATTAGCAATTTGCCTGTTTGGCCATTACGGGCTGTGTTATGTTTGTTTTAAGGATAGTTTTTGAAAGTTCCCTACTAGTATGTTGGTAGTTTGTTACTAGTTGGATAGTAACTATACTGAGATTAAACAGGAGTGAATTGTATATTTGGAGATGGTGATGCTGATATGCAACATCATTGTTGAGAATAGCTGGAGAGGGGGATAAAATTTAAATGAAAAATATAAAAAAGGTTTCAGTGTTTTAAAACCCTAAGCAGTAATATGTAAGTCTAACTCACACAAGAAAAAAAGCGGAACAACTTGCAAAACTAGAAATTTTAAATTTGTATAAACCCATTAAAACCTCTTATAGTATTTACAATTTGACCATTGCATATTTTTTTTAGAATTCGTTTAGACTTAGCATTTTACATGTTTGAGTCTTTCCCTATAGTTCTATATACATATAAGAGCATTTACATGAAGTGTTTGAGTCTTTCCCTATAGTTCTATATACATATAAGAGCATTTACATGAAGTGTTTGAGTCTTTCCCTATAGTTCTATATACATATAAGAGCATTTACATGAAGTGTTTGAGTCTTTCCCTATAGTTCTATATACATATAAGAGCATTTACATGAAGTGTTTGAGTCTTTCCCTATAGTTCTATATACATATAAGAGCATTTACATGAAGTGTTTGAGTCTTTCCCTATAGTTCTATATACATATAAGAGCATTTACATGAAGTGTTTGAGTCTTTCCCTATAGTTCTATATACATATAAGAGCATTTACATGAAGTGTTTGAGTCTTTCCCTATAGTTCTATATACATATAAGAGCATTTACATGAAGTGTTTGAGTCTTTCCCTATAGTTCTATATACATATAAGAGCATTTACATGAAGTGTTTGAGTCTTTCCCTATAGTTCTATATACATATAAGAGCATTTTACATGAAGTGTTTGAGTCTTTCCCTATAGTTCTATATACATATAAGAGCATTTACATGAAGTGTTTGAGTCTTTCCCTACAGTTCTATATACATATAAGAGCATTTACATGAAGTGTTTGAGTCTTTCCCTATAGTTCTATATACATATAAGAGCATTTACATGAAGTGTTTGAGTCTTTCCCTATAGTTCTATATACATATAAGAGCATTTACATGAAGTGTTTGAGTCTTTCCCTATAGTTCTATATACATATAAGAGCATTTTACATGAAGTGTTTGAGTCTTTCCCTATAGTTCTTGATGAAAACTACATATAAGAGCATTTACATGAAGTGTTTGAGTCTTTCCCTACAGTTCTATATACATATAAGAGCATTTTACATGAAGTGTTTGAGTCTTTCCCTATAGTTCTTGATGAAAACTACATATAAGAGCATTTCAACATTAAATAGTTTGTTACAGGACAAGCTATGTTCCACTAATGTAGTAGAAGCAATGCTTCCTATCATTTTTGTTATCCAAGAATAGTAAGCTATCAAGTATATCAATGCTGTAATAGCTGCTTAATATACTCACCACTGCACATAGGAGTAGCCTGTGGCACAACAGAACAGTGCAAAGGGTCTGTTTGAATATTTGAATACGTTTTTTAGTGAAACACCATTGCTGTTGGTAAGATCTTCAAATCTACATTAACAAACAGAAATACTCATCGCGCGTAGGGAATAAATAAATATCCCATTTCTGTAGCTACTCATTTATTACAGGCTGTACACAATGGTTTACCATCTATAGCAGGCTGTACACAATGGTTTACCATCTATTAGCGGGCTGTACACAATGGTTTACCATCTGTAGCAGGCTATACACAATGGTTTACCATCTGTAGCAAGCTGTACACAATGGTTTACCATCTGTAGCAGGCTATACACAATGGTTTACCATCTATAGCAGGCTATACACAATGGTTTACCATCTGTAGCAGGCTGTACACAATGGTTTACCATCTGTAGCAGGCTATACACAATGGTTTACCATCTATTGCAGGCTGTACACAATGGTTTACCATCTATAGCAGGCTGTACACAATGGTTTACCATCTGTAGCAGGCTGTACACAATGGTTTACCATCTATAGCAGGCTGTACACAATGGTTTACCATCTTGAGCAGGCTGTACACAATGTTTTACCATCTATAGCAGGCTGTACACAATGGTTTACCATCTATAGCAGGCTGTACACAATGGTTTACCATCTGTAGCAGGCTGTACACAATGGTTTACCATCTATAGCAGGCTGTACACATTGGTTTACCATCTATAGCAGGCTGTACACAATGGTTTACCATCTGTAGCAGGCTGTACACATAGGTTTACCATCTGTAGCAGGCTGTACACAATGGTTTACCATCTATAGCAGGCTGTACACATTGGTTTACCATCTGCAGCAGGCTGTACACAATGGTTTACCATCTATAGCAGGCTGTACACAATGGTTTACCATCTGTAGCAGGCTGTACACAATGGTTTACCATCTATAGCAGGCTATACACAATGGTTTACCATCTATAGCAGGCTGTACACATTGGTTTACCATCTGTAGCAGGCTGTACACAATGGTTTACCATCAGTAGTAATATATGAGCAGATCTCCCTACCAAGTGTTTTTTTGTGGTTCTGATCTTGGAGTTGAGGCAATGAGTTACGGCGTTGGATGAATTCGCCGAGTTTATATTGTATTTTATTTGAGGGGCATTTGAGTGGCATTTGAGTGGCATTTAGGTGGCATTTGAGTTTTGATTATTTTTTTACTTAATTTGAACTTATATGGTATCTAAATTTTGAATGTATGGCATTTAGGTTATGATAATTTTTTACATAACTGTATACATAATTATAACTCATAGGGTATCTAGATTTTGAATGTAAGGCATTTAAGGTTTGATAATTTTCTGTAATTCCGACTCATATGATATCTTGAGAGAGAGGAGAGAGAGGAGATATATCTACATTGAATAAATACAGTGATTAAAAATGAAACAATATGTGAATATATACATTTATTGTGTAATAAGTAGGGAAAATCTCTCCATATAATATAGCTAGAGTCAGTAAATACTAAGTAATAACAATTAATACATAGTCTTTTTTTACAATGATGTCTTTGATGTAGTGATGTTATATAGAGCCAGTAAATAGTAAGTAATACAAAACAGTACAACTTGTAATGTCAATCAATACACAGGTTTTTTTTATATATTCATTATCCGCTTGAGACTACCTGTTGTCAGCATTTGATATTGAGTTTACATACCATCAACACCAAGCTGTTCATCAAAATCTTGTAATTCGTTTTCTAGAAATTCCTTAAGAACTTCATCCTCATTATTCGTTTTTGTTAGCCCCTCATTGGAATTTGTTTGTGTGCAATATTGTTCCCAATCACTAGCGTTGGTTGAAGAAATGAAGACAACATTGTGGTATGGAATAGGATTTCCATTCTTACTCTGTTTTTTTCCTTTGTAAATCATCACACCAGGCGCACATCTTTTAGCTTCCTCATTGTATCTGATTGGTAGTAAAAGTGTTCTCGTCTCTCTTTTTCCATTCTTTTCAGTGACATAGCGAATGCAATTTACAATGGATTCTTCTCCATTGAATCGGAAAGGAATGAATCTTTCTACAACTTCAATGTAAGCGAAAATGGAACAATCTTTGAAATTGCTGAGATACTCGATGTCGTAAGCGAGTTTGAGTTCTTCGTCACTCATTTTTCTCAGTTTTTCAGCTTTAGCAGTAGCTTCCATTGTGGTTAAGCGTTTTGTGCTGATACGTTTGACATTGTAGTAAGTAGTGTCTGGTTTTTTGGGGTTTTCCATCTCACCCAAGTACAAAATGTTGAAAGGTAATGGGTAGTTATCAACATTGAAGCTTTCAATTACTCTACTTGGGCAAACAACTTTCTGAAACATCACTTCAGTTGAATTATCAAGATAGGTGAGAATGCAGTAATCTCCATATACACCAGTACTCTGTTCAATAGAATCGATTTGCAAAACTGATGGAACAGGAAGTGATGCTAGTGTAGGAAGACCTCCAACCTTTTTCAAATCACATGCCTTCCATTTTTGGAGAGATTTGGCCATCTTGAGAGCTCTGTCAGCATCAGTGAGCAATTCTTTTTGTTCCATATTGTTTGATGTTGTGGGTAAAATCAGTTTTGGAAGAGCTCGTCTCTTTATTGTTGCTTCTTTTGTGACAGAGTTAGAGTTTTTTCTTTTGGTGGGTGTTTTGAGTGTTTTTTGTTTGTTTTCGAGTGGTTTTAAATCCTTGTAAGAAGCAGAAAAATCCTCCATAGTATTCTAAAAAAGAAAGAAATAATATATAATTCAGCTTTTCATGTAAAACTAAAAGATTATTTATTTCATACTTTACATTATAGCTAAACTAATTTTGATCTTTGTTAGGTAGGGAATAATAAATTTTTTTAATTTTACCTTTTATAAAAAGAAAGCTCCTAGTAGTTGCAATGGAAGGTGTAGTAGATGTTGCTTCTCCGCTAGCTGTTGTAGAACTGGATGCTTTCTGTGTGAAAACGGTGGCTCTTAAATAGCTAAAGTTGCACTGATTAAATCCTATGAATCACCAT
Source organism: Cryptosula pallasiana (assembly GCA_945261195.1). Taxonomy (NCBI): domain Eukaryota; kingdom Metazoa; phylum Bryozoa; class Gymnolaemata; order Cheilostomatida; family Cryptosulidae; genus Cryptosula; species Cryptosula pallasiana. The sequence continues at coordinate 15,721,486 of OX183135.1, read as the reverse complement.
TTTGTCCACGCGAAAACCAATGCTTTCGCGGGAATAAAAAAGTTATTTTCACGCGAATGGAAACCGTTGCTTTCGCGGGAATACACATTTTATTTTCACGCGGATACAAACCAATGCTTTGGCAGGAATAAATAGTTTATTTTCACGCGAATAGAAACTGTTGCTTTCGCGGGAATACAAATTTTACTTTCACGCGAATACAGACCAATGTTTTCGCGTGAAAATAAAATATTTATTCCCGCGAAAGCAACGGTTTCCATTCGCGTGAAAATAAATTATTTATTCCCGCGAAAGCATTGGTTTGTATCCGCGTGAAAATAAAATTTGTATTCCCGCGAAAGCAACAGTTTCTATTCGCGTGAAAATAAATTATTTATTCCCGCGAAAGCATTGGTTTGTATCCGCGTGAAAATAAAATGTGTATTCCCGCAAAAGCAACGGTTTCCATTCGCGTAAAAATAAATTATTTATTCCCGCGAAAGCTATGGTTTGTATCCGCGTGAAAATAAAATTTGTATTCCCGCGAAAACAACGGTTTCCATTCGCGTGAAAATAAATTTTTTATTCCCGCGAAAGCATTGGTTTGTATTCGCGTGAAAAGTAATTATTTATTCCCGCGAAAGAAACAGTTTCTATTCGCGTGAAAATAAATTATTTATTCCCGCGAAAGCTATGGTTTTGTATCCGCGTGAAAATAAAATTTGTATTCCCGCGAAAGCAACAGTTTCTATTCGCGTGAAAATAAATTATTTATTCCCGCAAAAGCATTGGTTTGTATCCGCGTGAAAATAAAATGTGTATTCCCGCGAAAGCAACGGTTTCCATTCGCGTGAAAATAAACTTTTTATTCCCACGAAAGCATTGGTTTGTATTTGCGTGAAAATAAATTATTTATTCCCGCGAAAGAAACAGTTTCTATTTGCGTGAAAATAAACTGTGTATTCCAGCGAAAGCAACAGTTTCTATTCGCGTGAAAATAAATTATTTATTCCCGCGAAAGCAACGGTTTCCATTCGCGTGAAAACAAATATTTATTCCCGCGAAAGCAACGGTTTCCATTCGCGTGAAAATAAATTATTTATTCCCGCGAAAGCATTGGGTTGTATTCGCGTGAAAAAATACTAATTCATAGGAGTTAATCAGTGCAACTTTACCTATTTAAGAGCCACTGTTTTCACACAGAAAGCATCCAGTTCTACAACAGCGATCGGAGGAGCAACATCTACTACTACATCCACTAACTATTAAAAGTTTTTCTGAGTGAATTTGAAAGTTTTCATTGAATTTAAGACTTAATTATCTGACTTAATTATCTCACTTAATTATTTGTTTACTTAAAAAGTAATGCTTTTACACAATAAATCACTCGTTCTAACAACAGTAACTGAAGACTCGACATCTACTATATAATATACCAACTGACTACTAGGAGTTTTATTCACAAGGTAAAATTTATTAGCAGTACGTTTAACTTACCTTTTTATGTGCTATTGTTACTTCTATTAAAAGTAATGATTTTATTGTTATTATAGCACTATGGAAACAGAAGAGGAGGATCCTGATGTAGACATACATAAGGAATGGGAATGGCTCATGAAAAATCAAAATGATATCAGTTTTTCAAATGCTGATAATGAATACATGAATGACGAATGTAATGCTGAATATGAAAATAAAATGGAGATGGAACTTGAAAATGCTTTTCAAGACACACTTTCAACTTCTCAAGTTTCAGCAACTACTGAAAATACGATAGTCTTTGATATGCAGTAAGTTTTTAAAATCATAAATTAATAATGTTAGTAGAATAATTCTTTTTGCTGGTTTTTTAGAGTTATCTCATGAATCAGCAAAATTAATGCGTTATCTCTTTATTGTAGACAGGACTCAGAATATCAGAGAATGAATGCAAAAGAGGGAGTTGAGAATTCATCTCATAGTACACAGTAAGTTTTTAAAAACCTAACTAATAATAATGTTTGAGTCATTTTTTTCCAATTCCATTTTAAAAATTAATTGATAATATTGTTTAAGTCATTTTTTCTTCTTTTACATTTCATACAAAATGTATGTGAATGTTTTATAGAACAACTAATATGTGTTAACATTTCTATTGTAGACAAAGTTTAAATTATCGGGAGGAGAATGTAGAAGAAAAAACCCCTGAAATTTCCCCTAATTGGAAATGGTTAGAAGAAAATCTCATTTGTTTTCGTTTACCTGATGAAACAATCAATCAAACAGGGTTTGGTGCTGAACCTTCATCATCAAAGACTAACATAATAGCTCAAGATATAGAGCCAGTTGTGGAGGAGATAGTTGAAGAAAATGAGAATGATCCAATGATAGAAAATGAAGAAGGAGAAGAAGAAGAAGAAGAAGAAGAAGAAGAACAGGAAGAAGCACAAGAGGAAGAACAAGAAGAACAAGAAATGGAAGATTTAAATTTTGAAAGACCTACCCGAGTATCAACCCTAGGTATTGTTGATGATAGCATAGCTCCAACTTTTCAAGATGAAGAATGGGATGATTTGATAGCTAGATATTGGGGAGCTATGAAAACCAAACATAGAGCTGGAAAAGTCATAGAACTTTTAAATGTAAGACTTTGGGATGGGATTCCAAGAGACCAAGCTGATACCTACCAAAATGACTATCATGATTCAAGAGTGTTAGAATTGCTAAAAAAAGTTTGGAGACAATTGAGCTCTAGAGCGAAAGTCAACTGTAGCGTAGGTTGTATACTAGAAAACAAAAATGATGGTGAACTCCGATACTTCCACTCATCATCAAACAATGCTACCGTATATCCAAAAGCTAAACTGATTGAAACTGAAGGAGGTCTTGATGACTTTTTTGTTGATGTTATGGAGACTGATCATCGTACAAATAGTTTGAGACGGAGACCAAATACGACTTGGAGATTGATGTTAATCACAAACATTTCGTTTTATTTCTACAAACTACTCGGAATGGGAAAAGTTGGATCACCACCAGAGCATTTACCCTCTCACCTCATCAACAACAGACACATACGAACCATGTTAAAAAACACAAAAGGAATGCGGATTACTGACAATCTTTGTTTTTTTAGATGTCTAGCATTACACAAAAAACTACAAAAAAACACCGGATTTGCAAAAGATCCGATAATGAAGGAGGTAAAGGAGTACCAACAACAATATCATAGTTTCATCTATGGTGATAGCACTAAAAACTATGATGGGAAAGAAGTAACAGAAGCTGATTTATTGCATTTGGAGCAAGCATTTCAACTGAAGATAACAGTATTTTCTTTAAATGATGATATGACTTCAACAGTTATTTGGAATTCAAACTCTAGTTACAAGGAAAATCTATATTTGGATTATTATATCAATCACTTCAGTCTTATTACAAACTTGGAATGATATGTCAGAACCTATAGATGTCCAACGTGTTCTACTTGTTATGACAGATTGGGGAATTTGAAAAGACACAGATGTTCAATTTCAGACGCAACAAATCTGGAGTTTTCTGCAGGGCAATACAAACCTACCGCTACAATATTCGACAAACTGAAGATTCAATTCGGGATAGATATCGGGTCAGATGATTCCTTGAGATACTTTCCGTTTTTTGCAACATTCGATATAGAGTGTTTGTTACCTAATTGCGAAAAAGATCGAGATACAGACACAACCATTTACACTAACGAGCATCAACTTTTAAGTATTTCAATTTGTTCAAATGTACCGGGCTTCAACAACCCACGTTGTATTGTCAATAACGGAGATGACGATGAGTGTGTTGAAAAATTCATTGAATACTTGGAAGATATTAATGAAGAATCATATAGCCGATTGGAAGAACAATTTTCACAAATCATAAAATAGATAGAAGGTGAATTACAACGATTGGAAAAAGCTGAAGAGAAGTTTCGTACTGATAATGAACAAAATCGTTTCAGACGGAGAACAGGAGCTGAAAAAGTTCTGGATGATTTGTACAGCTATATGAAAAAACTTCCTATTCTAGGATTCAATTCACAGACTTATGATGTCAATGTGATGAAAGGAAAACTGCTTCAAAAATTGAAAGATGTCTCCGGCAAAGATTTTGATTTTGTTATAAAAAAAGGAAACAAGATGCCTGTTATCGGAATAGGATCTTTTTTGTTTTTAGATTGTACAAACTTTATCGCTCCTGGATATAGCTATGAAATGTATCTCAAAGCATACAAATGTGAAGCCGGAAAAGGATTTTTTCCTTATGAATGGATGAAAGACTTGGAACAACTTAATCAAGAACATCTACCTCCAAGAGAAGCTTTTTACAGTTCTTTAAAACAAAAAAACATCAGTGAAGAAGAGTACATAATTTGTCAAGAAGCGTGGAAAGATAACGACATGAGGACAATGAGGGATTTTTTAAAATGGTACAACAACTTGGATGTAAAACCATTTGTTCAAGCGTTGGAAAGACAAAGATCGATCTACAGAGAGCATGGGATTGATATGTTAAAAGACGGTATATCTTTACCAGGATTAGCGATTCGATGGATGTTCAACAAAGCTCCTCAACCACCTCCTCCATACCTCTCTACACACTTGGATTTCCATAAACTTGGTAACTCGTTTCGACAGACTCTCCCAATTTGTCTGATTGACAACTGCAATGCAGAGCTTTATCCTCTAATAAAGAAAAACATAGTTGGTGGACCAAGTCTAGTGATGCATAGATATCACGAAAAAGGTATAACTAAAATTAGAGAACATTGGTTGGGAAAAGAAGCAAAAGTTTGTGATAGAATGTATGGAGTTGATGCAAATGCGCTCTATTTATGGTGTATGATGCAATCAATGCCTACTGGTTATCGTCGAAGAAGAAAAATCGAAAACTCCTTTGTTGCTGAACCAGTAAAATTTAGCAAGGTAGCTCATAGTTGGTTACAGTTCCAAATGTTTTCAAAAAAAATCAATATCAAGCATCAGCTCAATGGAGGAGAAGTTGCTCTTGGACAGCGAGGATTACCAGTTGATGGATTCTGTGTTGAAAATCGTCATGTCTTTCAATTCCACGGGTGTTTTTGGCATGGGCACAACTGCTCTTATAACAATGCTAAAGAACAAGAGCTTCAAGCTAGTGGAAGAAAATCAAAAGCAAATCTGTTTAAAACTACGATGGAAAATGAAGAATATCTTCGAGCGCTAGGTTACACTGTAATCTCGATTTGGGAGTGTGAGTGGATGAAACGTGTAAAAACTCATACAAATTTACAAAAATTTGTCAAAACGTTTTACAATTCTTTTTACCCTAAAATACTTGAAAAAAAACTAAATCAAGAAGAAGTGTTGTCGAGAGTTCAATCAGAGGAATTCTTCGGATTTGTTGAATGTGACATCGAAGTTCCTGAGGAACAGGAAGAAAAGTTCTCCGAAATGCCCCCGATTTTTAAAAATACAATGTTAACTAGAGAACACTTGAGCGAAGAAATGAAAGTCTTTGCTGAAGCCGAAGGGTTTTTAAAGACTCCTCAACGCTCATTAGTTGGAAGTATGTACGGAGATAAGATATTGCTAATGAGCCCTTTGTTAAAATGGTACTTGAAACAAGGATTGAAAGTCACCAAAGTTTATCAGCTAATAGAATATATTCCTAGAAAAGCTTTTGAAGCTTTTGGAACATCAGTTTCAGACGCTAGGCGAATGGGAGATGTAGATCCTAGTCAAGAATTACTCGCTACTACTAGCAAGTTGGTAGGAAATGCTGCTTATGGAAAAACAATCACTGATAAAGAAAAACACACCACCATCAAGTTCATTGAAGGGGCGAGAAAAGCTTCATTTCGTATAAGAGGGAACAAATTCATCTCCATGGAAGAGATAGCAGATGATTTTTATGAAATCGTAACCTGTAAACGACTAGTAAGTTTTAAAAACAATTATTTTGCAATTCAAAATTTATATTCTCCAAGTTTACTTTGCTAATCAGTATCACCATCATTTCAGCTAACTATGAACGTTCCAGTACACTTGGGTTTTTCCGTGCTACAGTATGCTAAACTGAGAATGCTACAGTTTTACTACGACTTTATGGATAAGTAAGTAAAACCTAATTCCCTACCATTATTATGTATAAGTAAGTAAAACTTCCAAATAATTGAAATCGAAACAATCTTTTTATTTATAGATATATTGACAGAAGTGATTTCCAATATGTTGAAATGGATACAGATAGCGCATACATGGCGTTGAGCGGAACATTAGAAACACTGGTAAAACCAAGTATGAAAAAAGAGTTTTACAATGAATATGGTGATTGGTTTCCACGCCCATACTGTGACAAACATAGGGATGAGTTTTTAAGAACCAAAACAATGGGTTTAGAATGGAGCATGCAAGACTGTTGTGAAAAAGTACTAAAACATGGAAAAAGAACACCCGGACTGTTTAAAGAGGAATTTACCGGAGATGGAATTGTTGCGCTTAACTCTAAATCCTATTACTGCTGGGGAGAAAAAGGAAACAAGTTTAGCTCAAAAGGTTTGAACAAACGAATTAATCAATTGAACAAAGACAGTTATCTAAATGTACTGAACACAAAAAAGTCGTTTATGGGTAAAAATCGAGGATTTGTAGTAAAGGATAAAAAAATGTTGACATACAGCCAAATAAAGCGAGGACTCACATATTTTTATGCTAAAAGACGAGTGTGTTCTGATGGAGTATCTATTGAACCTACTTTGGCTTAAACTAAAACCTTCATAATAGACTTCTTTTACCACAGTTACTATAACTATATAAATATATATATAAAATACAAGAAATCTTTTATCATCCTTATAAATATCGATAGCGAATAGATGAATATTTAACCTCATCATTCAATATATTTTATAGCATTCAATGTATATATGAGTTCGAATTATGTATCTAGCTATATTATATGAGGAGATTTTGCCCCTACTTATTATGTAATAAATGTATATAATCATACATTGATTCACTTTTAATCAATGTATTTATTCAAGGTAGATACATCTCCTCTCTCAAGATGCTATATGAGTTCGAGTTATGTGAAGAAATTATCAAAACTTAAATGCCATACATTCAAAATCTATATGTCATATAAGTTCAAGTTAAGTAACAAAAATAATCAAAACTCAATTGCCACTTAAATGCCACTCAAATGCCACTCAAATGCCCCTCAAATAAAATACAATATAAACTCGGCGAATTCACCCAACGCCGTAACTCATTGCCTCAACTCCAAGGTCTAATCCACAAAAAAACACTTGGTAGGGAGATCTGCTCATATATTACTACTACCATCTGTAGCAGGCTGTACATAATGGTTTACCATCTATAGCAGGCTGTACACATTGGTTTACCATCTGTAGCAGGCTGTACATAATGGTTTACCATCTGTAGCAGGCTGTACACAATGGTTTACCATCTATAGCAGGCTATACACAGTGGTTTACCATCTGTAGCAGGCTGTACACAATGGTTTACCATCTGTAGCAGGCTATACACAATGGTTTACCATCTATAGCAGGCTATACACAATGGTTTACCATCTATAGCAGGCTGTACACAATGGTTTACCATCTATAGAAGGCTGTACACAATGGTTTACCATCTATAGCAGGCTATACACAATGGTTTACCATCTATAGCAGGCTGTACACAATGGTTTACCATCTGTAGCAGGCTATACACAATGGTTTACCATCTATAGCAGGCTGTACACAATGGTTTACCATCTATAGAAGGCTTTACACAACGATTTACCATCTATAGCAGGCTATACACAATGGTTTACCATCTATAGCAGGCTGTACACAATGGTTTACCATCTATAGCAGGCTGTACACAATGGTTTACCATCTATAGCAGGCTGTACACAATGGTTTACCATCTGTAGCAGGCTGTACACAATGGTTTACCATCTGTAGCAGAAACTTAAAAGAACTCATAGGATGCCTGAAATATGACAAACAAAAAAGTATTGGTAACAATAACATATGATTGGTTATACATCAGAATGTTGCAACACTTATAAACTCTGTAGTTACACTAATCTCTGATGTAACAGACATGTGTGATGTAATTGCTTTTCTGGCATCTTGACCAGCAGGAAATTAGAGATAATGGATTCTTCTCATGATTGGCTGAAAGCCTACACCACAAGATCAAACTCTGTCAAATGGACATGCTCAACTGGGCATGAGCAACTGCAAGTTCGAGAGATTCATGCTTCTAAACTATTGTTTCAAAATAGGACAGATGCACAGATAATGAAATGAATGTTGACCATATAGAGTGCAGGTTAGTCTGGAATGAACACTGGTGGCTTCAATCTTTCCATTGGCTTCAAGTTCAGTCATTAGCTGTCCACTGTTGGTGTTGTTTCGCCCAACCAAAATGTAGTCTTCTCAGTCTTTTGGTATAAGTGGTTTCTTTTTGTCTTGCAGCTTCCAAGCCCAGCAGCTAACAGTCTGTGTCTAACTATAGCACTGGAAACCTCTGGAAATGTGCCTGATAATTTGTTTCGGTTTAGTTTTGCTGCCGACTTCTAACTTGCATATTCTCGCACAGGGAGAGAACTTCTGGCTATTTTCTGATCTTGGCACTCATTGGTTCTCCTAGGCCACCCAGTTCTTGGTTTTCCAGCACTCTCTCTAGTCTCCTTTTGTTTCTTGAGCCCATAGTTGGACGTTGAGTGAAAATATTCCAGTCTCGGTACAAATGCCCTGTTACTAAGGCTATCATTCTTGTGCAGGAATACTAAACGGGCTTTAACGCCGTTTTACGATGTTTTTACAATAGCTGAAGCGCGATGCAAATCTAGCTCTCCCGAGCTTTCACAGCTTGCAAATATGTATTGGCTTCTTGACATAGCACAATGCATACCATAATGTAAAAATTTAACAATGCTGAAATGCCTAGAAAAAAATCCATGAGCAGTTATGCCGAATAAAATTGTGATTGTTGATGGTTATAAGGAAATTTGAAAAAATAATCTTTTTGGATTCTAACAAAAAAACTAAAGATGAGATTAATTGATTGTACCAGCAAATTTGTGAAAACCTTCCTGTTAAGTACTAATTATTCTGATTGGACTTTTTTGACAAAGCAAAATGCATGTCAAAAACCATCTTAGTTTGTTAACAATGAAATGCAGTGGGATTTCACACAGCATTGTAGAATTAAAACCAACTTTTCCGCAAGGAATTTTGACTATGTGATAAAAATTGACTTTTGCTTCTCGGTGACATACAGATTTGATATTCATTCCATAAATGCCAATGTTTCCTACTCTATAATTGGAGACAACTCCTCGAATCCATGTCAAATTGATAATAAATTGGAGAAGATGCGTGTGGACATCTTATGGTCTGAAGATCAAAATAAATTTTCTTATTACATAACCAAAATTCATGCCAGGTTGGTTGAAATCTATTTTAGAACTTGTCTACCTTCATTCCACACCTGTATATATTCATTAATTGTGAACTTACGTGGTTCAAATATCACCTGAGATCAGTGGGTGGGTCACCTGAGGTCAGTGGGTAGGTCACCTGAGGTCAGTGGGTAGGTCACCTGAGGTATTGTTTTTCAAATAAATAGCACCGCATTAATCAAAAACCAAACATATGCCTAAAGAAATCCAAATTTATCTACGCTTTTAGTTCAAGTTATGGTTGTACTTCAGTAGTTCATTGAAAAATTTTATGTTATTTTTAAGTTTCATGCAGCAATTGTATTGGGATACGTAACAGCATGTAACTAATACCTGCAGAAATATCAGTTTTATTTTATCAAAAAATAAAAAAAATAGAGTTTCGGTTTGTTTTTATTTCGTCGCCATCAAATGCATTACGCTGTTTGGTTTGCAAAACAACATCAAAATTATTCCGATTTACACGCTTTGTAGAAATAACAACTCTCAAGTACAATAGCAGCAGCGGTTGATACTTATCTCATTTTAGATTTGTAAATTTAACCAACTCGTCATCGGGAATACGTTTTTTCTAACAAAATTGGTTTGATAATTGATGATACAAATATGATTTGTTTGAAACAAATTGATTAAGTAATTTATTTTGCTTTAGTATTTTGGTACTTGTCACATGAAGTACTAACTATGACATGTATCGTTGAAAGAGCTAAAACCTAAAGAATTAACTGTAATCAGAGAAACTTTTTATCATCGACCTGAGATCAGATGAGAAAAGACAAAATTGAAAACAAGTAGACATGGTAGGCTTTGTTACACAAAAATGAAAAATGAAAAATAAACAAAATGAAAAACCCTGGAGTGAAACGTGGTAAGGCAAAGGAGAGTACAGAATGGAAAACGGAAAGGAAAGATTGCAAAAAAAACAGTGCTGAGAGATAATGAGACGCGTAAAGTGGAAAGAAATAAAACAAAAGTAAAAAAAATGATGAGCAAACAATTTGGAGAAAGAGTTGTCTTGCGCAGAGAAACTGGAAAACAAATAAATGGAAATGGGTATACAAGGAAAATGGAGGATTCACAAAGTCTTTTGTTTGTAACAAACAACCCCAGAAAATAATACATTTTATTAAAGTGATTATCTGCCTACATACCTGCTGATCTGTTATTTAATGGACACACAATCTCGGCAGCCCAACCTGCAGTCCACTGTGCAGAAAACTGTGTAAGGCAGAATCCCTGCAGTAGCAGTAAACCCAATGTCACAGCTATGTACATTTTATGCTTGTAACCTACCAATGCACTAAAAATATTCTAATCAGTTTAAACTTATATGGAGCTTTTCATTGGAAAATCATCCAATAGGCAACTTGCTTGTTTAAAACGCCTTCGTCTTGATATCTCACTGTTTCATGAATTGCTACAAAACAATGATGCACTGGGATCTGCTATTCCATAGACCACTCACCAAAAATTTTTGAAGAAGATTCATGTCGAAGAAACAACAATGTTATGGTTTCTCACACAATGAAACTTTTTAAGTATTTAAATAAATGTTTAATGCTAATTTTTCCAACAAAATTTGGCTATCATGATCATGATATGTAATGTTAGCTTGAACAGCTTTGTTTCATTTTTATCACAAATGCAAGGACTAGTCCACAACATCTTGAAAGAAAGGGGTGTATGTCTGGTCAACAGACTGTCAATTGCTTTATTCAGATTTCTAAACTAATGTTTTACACCTTTGAAAAGGAGTGAACTACTTTTATCAGACAACAAAACAACAAAAGATATACACATAAATTTGCTTTATGCCTAAGTGCCGTGTTGTTATATCTCTATTCGAGTTTACGAAAATCTCTTTACTTAGGCTATGTTTGATTAGCCCATATTACTCATTAGGTACTTAAGCTAATGTAGTGCGTAGACAACTCTCTTTACAGAAACACGATCACTAAATGAGTAACGTTATAAATTTATAACCGACCATTAATGAATTGGTTGATGTATAAAACTGTGCGCTTTGGCAGCCTTTCCCTCACATCACCCCCCAAACAGTCTCAACATGTGTCCAAGGACCTTATTTACCACTCCTTTAAATTAACAATCTCTGCAGTGATGAAGTCAGACGCCAGTTCTTTGTGAAGTTAGCATACCGTGAGAGAAACTGCAAAGTGGGAGTTGTGCTCTGTTTTACTAGCCATAGAAAGAGATCATAGTTAAACTAAATTGAAATACTTCAGTCAAGTTTAACAAATGAGTCCTGACTAAGCTCAAGTGACCTGAATTGAACCCAAAAATTAGATCCACTGCCCAGGTTAAACTACAAAAAGGAGAAGATAACTTCCCAAGAAGAATCAAATAAACAGACACAACAAAGACAGAGGAATCTACTTTGAAAGCTGGTGCCTATAGGATAGAAAATACTACTAATGGGCAGCATAATATTTCTGCCTTCATTACCAATTTGTTATTGGACAGTTTTTTACTACATGCGTTCACCATAAATTGAATAACATGCTTATTGTGATTTGGTTTCATGCCGGGTTTTGTACTGAGTGCAACTGCAAATATTTTTCTATTGGATTGATATATAAACTCTGTGGAACATGCAAGCTTTTCTGAACGGTTGTCACCATAACATTTTTTTCAGCATCCACTGATTGTGCTGAGAGAATGGAGTTGGTTGAGTAACATTAAAACCAAACAGACAAAGACAAAAATCTGAGTGAAGTTTGGTTGGAATCCCAAATGAGGCTCGGTTGGAATCTCGAATGGAGCTTTAAAATAAACTTATAGTGTAAATTGTGACTTCAAGTAGTAGTGGATAATGGCGACTGTTTCCAAACTTATAGTGCAACAGCTAAAGATACTGTGGAGGCTGTGGACTCGACTGTATAGCTCTCCCACCCCTCTCGGGCAAGCAGTGTACAGCTAAAGAAAAGAAAATATTCCCTTCACAATGCTCCCTCTAAAAGGTGTAGTGCTGTGAAGTATTTTACTACCTTCAGGGACACAACTACAGTATTACAAAGCAGTAACACCAACACAGCAATTCCTTGAACAGCAAGAGCTAGAAAAACTGCTAGCTTTTTGTAACAAGTTTTCCTTGAACTTCACTTCTGCTCTCCAAAACTCACAGCTCCCAGCTGTTACAGAGCCTGCCACTGAGATTCCACTCAGTAATCCCCTTCTTCTGCACTGCTTCTTCTCCTCCTAGCAATGACCAACAGGCTAGACAGATTCCACAGTGTTCAATTGATAATAGAGTTTATTCCAGCAAAGTAAGATATCTAATCTAATCCAAACTGAGACTTTTAAAGTTGCTCTGTCAGACCGTACAAGTTGGTCTGGCTTTTATAACATTTCCCCTAGATGTATCAATTCTAAATAAGGTAATTGCCCACCAAATAGCACAATAACATAATTTAAACCAATCAACATAATAATATTTATTTACTAACATAAACACATTAATAGTTAATCAATAATCCTTCCACTTCTTCTCTAGTTGTTGCACCATCAATGCATCATCCTCCAATCACAGCCTGTATCTCTTACCTTTGGTCACTCTTGCCAGGAAGTGGCTCCATCCTATGCGCAAATTAGAAGATGATGTAATGGAGCTAGGGGTCGCTAGGGGTCCATAGAGGTAGCTTGGAGTAGCTCGGGGTAGCTCAGGGTAGATGTATAGGGGAAGGAAAGAGCTTTCTTCTGGTCCAAACTGGATGGAAACTGGTTAATTAGTGTTCATTCCACATCTTGGTTCTGTTTCTTAGTTTAACCATCCAGATTCCATCCATATACAAGGAAGTAGGGAGCGAGAGCTGCTTCTCAAGACTCCAGGTTTTTGGCTACTCTGGGTAGATTGCTACTCTGCAGGCAAGGGGAGTTTGCTGCTATTGTAGAGTGAATGAGACCCTGGGGGATTAGGGGAAAAGGGGGGGGGGGTATATACAGAGAGTATGGGGAAGGGGTGGAGGTTCAAGGTGGGGGGGGGGGGGGGAGAGGGTATAGGTACTGTAGTAGAATTGCACTAAATTTTTCCATAGTGCTCCGTCTACCATATTTTATAGAGCCAGAAACCATTCACGGACAAACAAACATTTTACTACCAAGCATTTCTTTAAATAGCTGCTGTGTCTCACCACTACTCTAAAAAAGCTGTAATCACAACAAATAATGATATATCCTTTCTTGCAAAAAGCGTCTCAATGAATTTAATAGACAACGCTTTATCCAAGTTCTGTAATATTTGTGTGATTCTGTTACAAGGTGTTGCTCATTTGACTTTTTTTGTAGAAACTTATGTTTAGAGCGGATAATTTAGAATAAATTAGCAAAATTATGAGTGTACATCAGGCACTTGAGATTTTAATTACCATTTTATATAAACCAAGAAAATAATAGCAAACAAGATAACTTAACTGAACCAAATAAAACATAAGCGCGACCAAAGGATCTTGACAAATTTTACTTTCATGTAAACTTGTTCAAAAATAGTTATAAGAATGAAAGATACAAAACAGAGTGACAACTGCTAAATTAACAATACACAAAACAAGATACCTCAGCAAAGTGGTAGTGCCCATATCAAATGAGCCATGCAGTTACGCTTTTTAACATAAAAAAGTGAAAAACATTGTATTTACAAAATAACAGCTTATCATTAAAATGAAAAGTAACAAACAACATCTCCCTCCCTGTTCAAGCAGAGGGTGAAGAGAATGTCTTGGATAATATTTGTGAGAGTAATTTCTTGTCGCCGTCTGGTACTTTCAAACATTTCAGTACCTACAATTGTAAATAAGTAAGTTTACTAGCAGCAGAATCTGTAGAGGTAGTAACAACCATGATGCTAAAACCTGGTTGAAGCAGTAGTACAACTCATGATAACCGTGGAAATGAAGCAATTTATCAGTCGAAGCGCCAGTTGCAGTGTCAGTTGTAGCGCCAGTAGCAGTACCAGTAGTAGTGCCAGTAGCAGTGCCAGTAGTAGCGCCAGTAGCAGTGCCAGTAGTAGTACCAGTAGTAGCGCCAGTAGCAGCGCCAGTAGCAGTGCCAGTAATAGCGCCAGTAGCAGCGCCAGTAGCAGCGCCAGTAGCAGTGCCAGTAGTAGCGCCAGTAGCAGTGCCAGTAGTAGCGCCAGTAGCAGCGCCAGTAGCAGCGCCAGTAGTAGTGCCAGTAGCAGCGCCAGTAGCAGTGCCCAGTAGTAGTGCCAGTAGCAGTGCCAGTAATAGCGCCAGTAGCAGTGCCAGTAGTAGTACCAGTAGCAGCGCCAGTAGTAGTACCAGTAGCAGCGCCAGTAGCAGCGCCAGTAGCTTCATCAGTAGCTCCGGTAGCATTTTTGGGTATTCGTGATATTATGTTGAAAAACTGCTTAGAGATTGTGCAAAAACTGGGCCTTCAATAATACCATAGTCTGTGCCAAGTTTTAATAAGCTAGCATACCAAAGCTAGTTTAAAAATTGCTAAGTATAACTTACATTTTTCTCTAACTGAGTAAGTTTGTTAAATCTTAATGTTGTTTCAACATATATGAGTTATGGCTCTTTGTGCTCTTCGATTTTGTACAGTGGAAGCCTTTGAGTTAAATAACCTGGACACGCTAGATAAATATTTTAATCTTGAAAGAGAGCACAAATGTTGATTACACAACGCAAGTTACTTTATCGAGTGCTCAGTGCTAGTTAACAACAGAGTTGTTGTTGATAGTTCACAAAATCAACCTGCAATATAACTAACTGCAAAAGTTACAGCAAAAACTTTTGTTTAAACTTGTCACTGCTTCACAAAACAAGAGCTAGTCATGTGTTCAATCATAATTGATTGAAGACAAACTCATTTGGAACTTTTCAATTTGAATTTGAGCTACGCTTAATCATGAAAACCTTTCAAGTGTGTTCAATGAAACTAAAATATACCATTATATCAAAAATGTTTTGAAATTAGACCAAAATAAACATCTTTTTGCAACGCTTTAGATATTTGTAGAATATTCAGCAAATCAATGATTGTAATAGTTGCAGTAAAGCAATACTGGAGTTGTGCTCTCCTAAAACTATTGTTTGTTGCAGAAGTATTTGATTGCCTTTTGTGTTTTTATCTGTGTACCAGCTCATGCACCCTTATAGGAGCTCTTTTCCACTAACTTTACATGGTTAAAACCTCAATGAAAAGTGATGTATTCAAAAGAGATGACTATTAAAGATTTTGTGTGAATCTCGGTACGCAAAGCTGAGATTTAAGTCAATTGATTTTTAAATTATACAATCCACAAAGACAACTACAGTTTTTGTTCTATAAGGATCTATGGAGTCTGTAAGTTGTCTGCACATTATGAAATTATGAGATTACCACTTTATATCTTTAGATAACTTTACAGTCTAGTAGAAACTTGCCTCAAGGATGAAAAAAAATGAAAATAAAAAAAGACAATCAAACTCAGTTTTAAAAATAATACTTCACATTAGACAAGAATTGTCCCCTCTTGTATATTCAGAGTTTTCTCCTCATCTATAATCATCTCTACATTCCAACAAAACCCTTTGCGGTGCTTATGCAGAGTTGTCATCCCTCAATATTCAATTGCGGACAAAATCAGAATATTAAATTGTTTAGTCGAAACACTTAAAGTCTCCCTGTATTTTATAGTCAAACCATTGATTAACAATAATATTTTAGTCGTCTTCCTTTTGAATGAAAATTGTCCAATCCAACTAAAACATCATTCCATAATTTGCAAGTAGCCTGTGCTGTTGTAGAAGAGTGACTCGGCCGCACGTTTTTTGCGTTCTTGTATCCGCCCCTAGTTCCCCTGTTCACTCCTCCTCTTTGTTGTTTACCCCCCAAGACCCCCTTACCTCTCCATCACCTCTCCCTCACCTCTCCCTCACCTGTAGTGACAAGACCATCGCTACAGGGTGAGAATTAGAGTAAACTAGTACATCTAAATACACCCTCAGCTTTTTTCCACCCCACTCACCCCTTCCCCAAAATATTTTCCCCAAAAAATCTCTTTAGTCCTTTGGAACATTGGTGATTCTCTCTCTCTTACACAAGCCAGACTCCAGGAAAGCTTATTTACCTTACAGTGATGTGAAACCTTCCAGACAAGAGTTGCCTTTTCTTCGGTTGCCAAAGAAGACAACTCCAAAATAAAATGGAGATATGTAAAGATTCTCAAAGGCAAACACAACACACTGTCAGGATAAAATTTCTACTTATGATTGGCTTAAAACAAAACGGATGACCACTTTGTGCCTTATATTGCATATCTTGTTGTGAGGCTGCTATGGAGAGCTGGATAAGTGAGTGCGTGTGTATTGTTATTGTGAGTTTGTGCGAGAAACATCACTTTTATATTTTTGTTATTGAAAAAATTAAAGTGAGGTTTACTGGAACATTTGAGTAACCAGTCTGGCTGGTTGCTATATCTTTGTTTGGAGCCGAGTGACTTACATTTATACTGAGTGCAGTGTATGTAGAGAACTGAAGTTGGTTTGTTAGTGTGCTAATTTGTGCCGTAAAGTCAGATGAATAATGACTGAGCTAAGACCAGTGATAGGTCAAAACAAAACTTTGTTGACATATTGTGGTGGATTTTTGTGACCACTATCTTTGCGCAAGGTCCCCCTGACAACTGCTGGGTGTCAGGCAAGCCTAAACTGAGCCTGGCACAGCCAGAACACGAACAAGTAAGCCGGTAGAAACCCTACCGGCCCTGCAGCATTCACTGCCTGCCCTGCAGCATTCACTGCCTGCCCTGCAGCATTCACTGCCTGCCCTGCAGAGGTACCACCGGCCCTGCAGCACACCCTGCCGGCCCTGCAGCATGTACTACCGGCCCTGCAGTGCCATTACCGTACCTATACCGGGTCGGTGAGCAAAGTTCTACAATAGCCTGAGGACCGAAATTACTACCAAAGGTGCAGGAGCCCGACTCTGCAACATAGCTGTCCTCAAACAAGACAAAAGCCAAGGACCACAAGCCATAAGGACCAAGAACCAGGGCTACTCATTGCACCACCATGAGTAAGCAGGATTGACTGAGAAGCTCCGCCCCCTACTTCTGGGCGCCCTTCATATTTAACCTCATATTAGCCAATGACTGTATTGCATATTTATACCTTATGATCTGATTAGAGTAAACACTTCCTGTCATCACTGATTTGTTGCCCCTTGTTTGGGCATATGTTTTAATTATGCTCTGCCTATAAAAGGCAGAACATCTCACTTCACTCCTTGTATTGTATTGGGATTCTACCTGTGCTTAAGCCAAGTAGCATGATACATTTACCCTTATTATACATTGCTGGTTACGCTGTGTAATAAAGTATGGTTAACTCAACAAGTCATTGAGTTGTACGTTTGAGCCGTGGGCTCCGGGAACAGTTGTGGAGTTGGCATACTCCTCTGTTGGAAGTTGACCTCTGGAGTGAGGCGTTGTTGGTGGACGTTTGGTCGGCCCCCCAAAATCCACTACACTGGTGGCAGCGGTGGGATTGTTCTCACGCTGTTGGACTGCGCTACCTTGGAACTGCATATTGCAGCCCGAAAATCCGGATCTGTATTCACTGTACAGACCCCCCATTTGGACACTCTTGAACAGACGTTGAGCTTGCTCCGCCTGAAGAAGTGCTCCCAGAAAGTGTGCGTCACTTAGCTCTGCATAAACGTTGAGTTTACTCCGTTGCAGCAACCAGACAGCCCAGTATCTTTGATACCGGCCCTGCACACACTGATACCGGCCCTGTGTCTTATGATACCGGCCCTGCTAACACTGATACCGGCCCTGTGTCTTCTGATACCGGCCCTGCTAACACTGATACCGGCCCTGTGTCTTCGGATACCGGCCCTGCTAACTTTGTGACCGGCCCTGCGCTCTAAACGCCGGCCCTGTACACATTACCACCGGCCCTGTGCAATATTGTACCGGCCCTGTGCTACTTTCCAGTACCTTGTTTACTGAGACAACTTGATATAGACAGCCCTAGACGCTGTAGAGACCTGGTGCCGCAAAAAACGGACCAGCACACTATCCATTGTACACTTGAGTTGAGTTACTCCTCTAAGTCTAGACAATGGCAAACCAACGGGCACGCAGCGCTGGTAGGGTACCACCTGCAAACCCCGAAGCTAATGTGATGGAACGTTTGACAGAAGCGTTACAAGCCGTCATGCAGCCAGCCGCTGCCAATCACCGGTCTTTATTTAAAGCACCGAAGTTCGATGGAGACGGAGACGTGGACTATTTTATAGAGCGCTTCATGGGAGTGGCTGAGGCCAACGAATGGCCAGAGCAGACAGCGTTGCTGCATCTGCGAGAGTCCCTGAGAGGGAGTGCACTTGAATGTGGTAAGGTACCACAGTTGCAAGGCATATTTGCTGCTTTACGGACAAGGTTTGGCTTAACCCCCCGTGAAGCAAGGTACAAACTTACTGGCCTCCGCAGGACGTATAAGACTACGCTGCAGGAGCATGCCACTGAAGTAGAACGACTGGTGCAGGTCGCGTATGCGGACCTCCCCCACAGATCGTTGCAACGAATGATAGTAGATACCTTCAGCTCTACATTAGGCAACCCCTATTTGCAGAGACACCTCCTGGCAATACAGCCAGTGGAACTTTCAGACGCAGTGAGAGCAGGGAATGAATACCTGCAGATCAGGACAGGCCCTGAAGAGAGGTCTACTCACGTGCGCATGGTAGACGACGAATCTACAGATGAGGAGAAGTACACTGACGATGAGTCGGACACACCGCATACTGCAGTGAAGAATGTCCGCCCTGCACCGCCAAACAAGGACTCTCTGACAGCGGTCATGGAGGCGTTGGCAGAACTCACGAAAGAAATCAAGTCATTGAAATCAGGAGCTACCCCTACACCTCAGCCTCCTCCACCACTGCCTGATCAACCACCACTCCAGTGCTGGGACTGTGGAGAGTTGGGACACATGCAAAGGCAGTGTCCAAAGAAATCGTGGAGTACCAGACCACGACGGATGCCTGCCCAGGCGGGAAACGGCCGTCGCCCGCAGTAGAGCTACCGGCATCTACCTGCGATTGGGCGAGCCGTAACACCCCCAAACGGAGCCAGAGGACGCAACATCCCTACACGAGCCAGCCCCCTGCTAGGATGCACGTGGAGGACACCACCTGCTTCCCCCCTATACGCCCGTACAAGGCAAGCTATTTCCTCACCGGAAAAATGGAGGGACAAAATGTGTCAATACTTGTAGATACCGGATGTACTACAAACCTGCTATCCCGGCATGTCTATCAAAGACTGCCGCTGAGCGTAAGAAGTACGCTACGGAACAGTGAGCCACATGGGTTGATGGCTGATGGGCCAAAAATTGCTTTGGATGGCACGGTGAAGGTGTCCGTACAGATCTGTGGGTTACAGACCAATGTCAGCTTCCTGATAAGGGACATAAGTGAGGACGCCATCATAGGGATGCCGTTCCTCACCACTCATGAGTGTTTACTCAATATTCAGGACTCCGTTATTACTATAGACGGACATGATGTGCCGTATATGGACAAACATGAGGAGCTGTTACCGGCTGGTGTGATGTGGATAGACACCACGCACAAGGATCCTTTTTCACTTGGTGGTTGGGATGGATTTACCCCAACAGCACCTACAGAAAGTGAGCAAGTAGTCTGCAGGACCTCCCAAACGATGGAGAGGGGGAAGGATAGCCTGCACAGAAAATTTGAGCGTAAAGGGATGAAAACTGAGGTCGCCAGAGGAAAGAGCGCGAAATTTACCTCCAAGCCCCTGTTGGCTACGCCCCTGGACAAGCAGGAAGGTCACCAAAAGAAAGCACAGGAGGAGTTACCTAATGACCACCCACAGGCAATGAAAGGGAGTGGAAGGAGCTGTTGGTTGCCAGCATCGAAGACAGTGGCTAAAACCACCCATGATGCAATAGCCGGGAAATCCGGGGAAGGCGCCAAAACAGCTATATCCGCCAAAGAAGTTGCACCACTGTGGTCGTATGTGGTTTCAAAAGGATTGCCAGAGGCTGTTCTACCAGATGTGGCAAGGCTCCAGCTGAAATCCCCCCGTGAGAGCTACCAGGGACCACCAAAGTTTGCTCCTAGTACCCCTGCTCTGCGGCCTCCTGCAAGCACAGACAGGATGAGTCGGAAGTCTGAGAAAGCAGTTGACAAAAAGGGGACAGTCATTCCCTCTCAAGACAGTGACCAGGGCACTACGTGTACTGTCTCAACTAAAGAAAGCCTCGTGCAACAGATTGGCACTATGGCTACTTCCAACTGTTTGGAGATAGAAGTGAAGAACAAGAGCATGCTGTTAGGAACTGACCTAGCAGCCCACCACCCTCCAGGACTTGGAGAAGAGGAGTTGTTGGCCATGCCAGCGGAGGAGTTGCTACGGACAGAAACTGCACCTCCCCAGCCAACCCCTGTTGCTGCTGCCGCTGATACGGAGCTAGCACCTATAGCTGGAATAGATGCTGAATCGCAGTCAACTGTCGATGTCAAGCCAAACTTTGAGGTGTACTGGATGCAGATCTTGCCACCCCCGATGCTGGAAGAGGAGGTTCCAGGAGAGAAGCTGAGGCTGGAGAATGAGCCGGCCATTACGTACACCAAGGGAGAAGAGAGAAACCCTGAATACTCTTTCTCTGCTTATGCATCAGATGCTATGGTAGCAGTCTGTGCAACGAGAGATGTTCTCGACTTCCCCTATGACCCTGGGGGATCGAAACATGCATGGGAAGCCGCCCCTAGAGATGCTAGGAGGCAGTAGGATGCTCTCCCCACAAACTTAACCGAGCACGGGTGTTGCTCGCCACTATTATTCTCTTTGCTAAATTATATAATTAAAGACCAAAGAGATACAGTCTTTAATGGAGAGGGGAATGTGGTGGATTTTTGTGACCACTATCTTTGCGCAAGGTCCCCCTGACAACTGCTGGGTGTCAGGCAAGCCTAAACTGAGCCTGGCACAGCCAGAACACGAACAAGTAAGCCGGTAGAAACCCTACCGGCCCTGCAGCATTCACTGCCTGCCCTGCAGCATTCACTGCCTGCCCTGCAGCATTCACTGCCTGCCCTGCAGAGGTACCACCGGCCCTGCAGCACACCCTGCCGGCCCTGCAGCATGTACTACCGGCCCTGCAGTGCCATTACCGTACCTATACCGGGTCGGTGAGCAAAGTTCTACAATAGCCTGAGGACCGAAATTACTACCAAAGGTGCAGGAGCCCGACTCTGCAACATAGCTGTCCTCAAACAAGACAAAAGCCAAGGACCACAAGCCATAAGGACCAAGAACCAGGGCTACTCATTGCACCACCATGAGTAAGCAGGATTGACTGAGAAGCTCCGCCCCCTACTTCTGGGCGCCCTTCATATTTAACCTCATATTAGCCAATGACTGTATTGCATATTTATACCTTATGATCTGATTAGAGTAAACACTTCCTGTCATCACTGATTTGTTGCCCCTTGTTTGGGCATATGTTTTAATTATGCTCTGCCTATAAAAGGCAGAACATCTCACTTCACTCCTTGTATTGTATTGGGATTCTACCTGTGCTTAAGCCAAGTAGCATGATACATTTACCCTTATTATACATTGCTGGTTACGCTGTGTAATAAAGTATGGTTAACTCAACAAGTCATTGAGTTGTACGTTTGAGCCGTGGGCTCCGGGAACAGTTGTGGAGTTGGCATACTCCTCTGTTGGAAGTTGACCTCTGGAGTGAGGCGTTGTTGGTGGACGTTTGGTCGGCCCCCCAAAATCCACTACAATATTATTGTGGGAGATTTGTGTAAATCCAGTGACCCCCAGCCCCTTCCCCCCTCAGCCCCTCTAACCCTGCACCCCTTTTCACCCCTGAAAGAATGTGATAGAACCCCTTCCTCTTGACTAAAGGTACCGCGAAGTGTTGGAAGTCAAAGCAAATCATCTAGACACTATGTATGTTCAGTATACAGGCTATACCGACTGAGCCTGGGATAAATGGCCGCCTATACCGAGTCTGCCTGTGATAAATGGCTGCCTATATGAGTAATACGGGGATAAATGGCCGCCAAGAGAAGCCTGAGCTGATGACAAATATAGGAGCCTGCTAAAACCACACATGGAGATGGGAGCACTGGAGCAGAACAAAGGCTAAAGAAAGAGGAGCATTGAACTTATTTAGTGATGTGCCATGCGGACACTATTCTTATTGATTAACTTTGTGCATATTTTTGTATTGCTTGAAACAATTGGTTATTGTATTGTAATATTTTGCGAGATTGGCTCACCCTAATAAGGGAGCGTGCCTTCCTGATCTCTTCCTATAAAAGGAATTGCTGAAGATCAGGAAGGCAGGAGTTTTGTGGATTGCTTAGAGTACTTGTGGATTGCTTAGAGTACTTGTATATTGCTAAATAGAATGTGTCTAATAAATAATTATTAAGAGAAACAATTGTATCGTTTGTCTGGACGTGGTATTTGCACCAGTTGCTAAAGTCAGTAGTACATGGATGCGGTTGTGTCGGTGGTGTAAACAGAAAAACACTACATTATCTCCTCTTGTATAGCACAAAGGGGAGATAAAATCTTACGGCTGGTTCACATACATTTCGCAAGTGCTCGTGCGTAATGCATAGTGATTGCGATCTATGAGAACACAGATGCACGAGCTCCTGCATGAACGCAGTTCTGGTTGCATGAGGGCCCTCTTGGGGCTGTGTCCTGCTCATTTGTACGAAGTTGTTTCGCTTTGCATTCCATTGCAATTCATGGGAGCACCAACGTATATTGGGAAGGCATATATTATTACCTCCAACTCCGAAGAACGGTCAAGGTGATGCATTTTCATTATGGCAGCTACGATAGAATTATCAACCTTCCTAGAACGCTAACTGTAGGTGAACTACCACATGATCAGATAGTGACAGATCGTACTATATATAATTTATATAGTACACAGTACTGGTAAAAATTGCGTCGTAGAACAAATCAGATCCTCTATCACATTCGCTTTTATGATTAGCACATCCCTGTTTAAAAGGACTATTTTACAACAGTGGTAGCATATCGTGAAAACTACAAACATTTGGGGGAATAATAGTGTCGTACGCCATTTTTAATAATTCCGAATGTCACCAGCCGCTATCAACTGGTTAGCGTACTAGGAAGGGAGATAATTCTATGGCCGCAGCAAATATGTGCATTGAAACTGTCAATGAGTTAGTTTTCATCGATTTTGTGCGAAAGTACGAAGTAATATATAATACTGCTGACAGCCGGTTTAACAATGTGAAGAGAACAAATTTAAACTTGTAGAAAGAAATTGCTACGTATTACAACACGACGCAGGAGCAGTGCGCGTTAAGGCAAGTAGTAGTTGTATAATATTATTATTAAATAACAAAATAATAATTATTATATTATTAATTAATAAAATAATATTTTTGATTTGTTATAATATATACATTTTGTTAGAGTTTTTTTGATAAAACTCTGTTTCAATATGGTTATATAGTAGCAGTCAGTCGGTCGAGTGGTGTAAACAATATGTTGATGGTTTATTTATTAAACGGAAACTGCCAGGTGTTGTATCAATCAGTTTCCTGGCAACCACCCCTGCACTTACGCATACAGAAAATTAATTGAGATTCATGTGAGCCAATGCCGCTCACAGGCAATCGTGTGAACGCAACTCTCGTACGTTGACGCGAGAGCACTTGCGAAATGTATTGAACCAGGCTTTACACACCTGAACAGCAGTGAGCCTAATGTGTAGTCAACAAATTTTGTAATGATGAACCATATGATTGATGGTGGTGCGTAATATTCAAGAAATGACGGCATGAATAAAGAAACATTAAAATTTGTGTTAACTAGAGGCAGCAAAAATTCATGTATGAAAAGTTGTATAAAGATAACAGCTTACCCTGAGAGCTGCTTTGATATCAGGCTTTCCTTTTACTTTTAAAGTGTCAATGTCTTCTAGCAAAAATATAGTTGTTTTCTTATTCAATGCAAGAGCTAGACTGAGAGAAATGTCTGACCAATCCTGTATCTTCTCTTCACTGCTGAACATGTCATTAGACAGAAACATCACCACTTTCTCTGACGAGTGTAGACAATCTCCAATTGATTCAGGTGTTACTGAAATACAGTTAAAGTTCATTTCTGAACTGCTTTAGACAAAGGTATCAGTGAAATTCATAGAAATAAACGTTCAACAGCATCAATTCACAAGTAAACAGGTTACGATGTGGAAAGATCAACAACTTACTGGCTCCAATGCTAAAGTCTCTGTCAGGAATGCATACACTGAGGTTGTACACACTTTCTAAAAGTTCTTTAGCCTTCATCACCGTCGGGTGTGTCACGTCTTTGTAAATGAAATACACATCGTATTTGTAGCTTCCTGTAACAGATTGTGGTTTGGACGAGTGAAAAAATGTTCCATTAAAGCTTTTGTAAACCTTTTGCTTTCTTTTTCTATTTTCTGACGCATCCGCATTTTATTTTTCTGTTTGTTTGATATCATGTTCTTTAAACCCTTGTTAGACAAAAATTGTTTATCTTAGGCTCAAACTTACCTGAGTGAGACTGAAATCTCTGTAGAACATGAACTTTCCACCACAAGTTCACATAGATATTACATCTAATGAGAAGGATTGTTGCTACCACTGCTAGTAGGACTACTACAGCAATTGGTACTACGACTTTGACTACCACAAAGTCCTTACTAATCTGTGCTACAACAAAACAGTATACTTCTAAAATTAAACCTGGAAACCAGCCAATTTTTTGTTAGTCAATCTATGTGACTTGGTGCTACTATTACAACAGTCCCATTCAGTAAACCTAGTGTTATTTTGTTCTCAAGGGCAGATTCAATCATTTAGAGGTACAAAAAGATGATATAAAAGGTACAAAAAAAACGTATAATATTTCACTCACAACTTACGTGGTTCAAAACACTTTCTCACTTCAAATGTTCTGGTCACGGCGGGTGTGTTGGTAGATCTGCAAGTGTATGTTTGATCCAGAAAATCTGAGGTGATGTTTTTCACTGTAACATTGTAGTCCACTCTACTGAATCTGTAGAAGAATAGACAACATCAAGTAGAGTTTATTGTGTGTATAACATGTATAACTGTATTGCACTGATGTACAAACATAATACGTACAGAGCATTTGTGTAACGACTATGTATTCTTCTAGATTCATATGGTTTTGTCCAATCAATAAGATCTACAAGAGAAGTTCCATTCTCTAGTAGAATTTCTATTTCTTTTGCATAGTTTGGTTCCTCTTCACCAAACAATAACTGACAATGCGCGTGTAAGGTTTGGCCTTCCACCAAACAGTCTTCTGCTTCTGCCTTCACAAACTCTGGTATTGTTACAGGTATTTTACGGGGTTCTGCAATGTAACAAACTTTTTAAATAGGTAGAATTATGACCACCGCAATGTATGAGCCTGGATAAAAGTTCTTTTTTAAATAATACAACTAAATTTGAAAGAGCAACAGAATTTCATACCCGTAAAGCTAAACAAAAAACTTAATGTAAAACTGAAACTAAGCCTGTCTTTAAATAACTTCTTATAACAGATTTTTTCAACTACTTGAGATTTCCAGAATTCTTTAAAACTTATTTTGTAATTTTTGTACCACCAAAGTTTCAAAGGAAAGACAACTACTAAAAAAATGTTTTCAAACAACAGCATATCATTTGCTAGTGTAATAATGAATGGTGATATTGCTGCCTTATTGTAAGCAATTAATAAACATACCAGTAGGATGGAGGGACACAGTGATGTCATGACTAGTACTGTTTAGTTTGTCCACTGAATAGACCTCACAAGTAAACACACATTCATACGAGTCAAATGGTGGCCCAGGGTGGAAAGTGCATTCTGAGATATTTAATGAGTACCAGAGAAGTTTCTCTCTTGTAGTATCATTGCTGTATTCGTATAGTTTTGTATTGTTTTCTTCTGCTAGTTTAACTCCATCTTTGTACCTGAAGAACAAAATATTCCTGAAGTTAAAAAGTGCTCTACAAGTTTATCAATTTTACTAAATCATAAAAAGAAATCACTGCAGTAACCCTTTCCATTTTTTTACATCCACCACTTCCACTGAATCACTAAACTTCTTGCTGCACCTAACCTAATATTTCAGCTCCACTTAATTAGCTCTCAGTGCTCAGAAGTTCTTGCGTTGATGGGGCATTAGCATTCTACTATTTGTTTCTTCTGACTTCTGGTTGATCTCATTCACCTCTCAAACTTACCAACCCAAATGCTTCTTTACCAAAAATTCCCAGCCAAATTCTCTACGTGAAACTAGCAATTGTGAACTTAGAGAAGGAGTCATGTCCACGATTACCGATCTCAAGGGTTGAAACTGCTAGATCATCACCTCATCAGGTTCATGGTTGTAGTTCAAAAGTTATCACCAACTGACCAGGAAAAATTGAGCACCCGAGTTTTTAAAGCATTGAGTGTTCGTTGTATGAAGTTGATGAAGAGACAGAAATGGAATAAAAAGTTTCTGAGCTGCCGTCAGTAGAAAAAAATAAGCATAGTTTTTGCCAAGTAATAATCAAATAAAAACTAAAGTAAGAAGCACGCTTCCACCAGACTCAGTGTAGAAAGAGATAAGGCCTTGGTGATACTCTGTCTCATTTCTTAGTGATAAATAAGTTTGCTTTTAATGATCAGCGGAGACACTCTAGTCAGGTTCTATTGATAACTATGAAAACACCGATATAAAAAGTGAACTTTACTTTCTCTGCATTTAAGTTTATCTACGATAATGAATATTATCTTTCATCTTGTTTCAGAAAAAATTGTGTGGCTTTTTGATTCTTAGAATTTAAGAGAGGTGTTTCTTTGCTTTTTGAGAATTTTTTTGTCTAGGAGAATGCATACAAGCAGCAAGTATTTTTCCAGCATAAGTGAGTCGGGATACCAGGAGATGTGCTTTGCAGTGATTTGAACAAGTTTAAAATAATCAGAATAGGTTAGAACTTGTAAACTCATGAAATATCTAAAATGGTGGATAAGAAATATTCTTTGCATTAGAATTTTAATTTGGCTATTATACACAACTTTAGTGCAGTTTGGTAGAATTTGTTACCAATCAAATTGAGTTTAATGTAGAGATGTGGTGATACCCTCAGTTACACTAATGTACATACTATATATTTATAGGTGTAATATATATATATACAGTTTTCTGTGTTCCGTTCAGTTTTACATGATAACTGATCAAAAATGGTCATAACAATCCATTCTTAGCAGCTTGAAAGTTGAATAGGTGGTTCTTCTGTCTTATTGGTATTAGAGTCTGGCTCAAAAGGTAGATTAAACAAATATTAGAGTTACAAATGCTGACCATAACACTCACCACTGCACATAGGAGTAACCTGTGGCACAACAGTACAGTGCAAAGGGCCTGTTTGAATACTTGAATGCGTTTTTTAGTGAAACACCATTGCTTGTTGGCAGAACCTCCACATCTACAAGTTAAACACGCATCAATGGAAACAGAGTATTATAGTCATATAGTAGACTTCTTTGTCATGTGTAAACAAATAATTTGGAAAAGTCTCAGCAAAGCAGTCAACTTGACATGTGAGACAGACAATAAAGCTGGCTATTGGTCTACTGAACAGTAAGTTGTTAACATTCAAGTTTGCTAGCATAACTTCAAAGTTATGCTTCCTATGTCTGAGGCAGAACATACACAGAGTTGTTTTTAGAAATGTAAAACAATTTCGCAGCCAAAAAATTAGCATACGTTTGAGGAAACTGAGTCATATAGAAGTTCGTGTGGTAACCCAGGGAAAAGTGCATTCTTATTAGTTATCGGAAAAACTTCAAATTACTTTGCATTTAACAGCTGTGCAGCTGTGCAGCTGGCAACAGCTCGATCCCCTAAACATATGGACAAAATCATAAGGTTAGATTGATTAACTTATTAATGACATCTCTTTACTAAGGAAATTCTGCTATCTAATACTCTGACAGCCATTAGAACTAATCGTAAAATAATGACTTTGTTTTCCACTCACAGATTTAAAAAGTAGCTTACAGACAAAAAAAAAATTTCAGAATTGATAATTTGCAGAATCTTGAATATATTAGCGATGAACCAAAAGTGTGAGCTTGTGTGACTTATTGTGGTGGATTTTCTGTGTCCACTACTTATCCACTAAGGGCACTGTCACCATCCAAACTCCTTGTTTGCTGGCAGGGTAAAGTAAACAGCTGCCAATTGCCTTGTACCACCAGTCAACTCTCTCCAGAGGCAACCCTGTGCCAGTATGACACCAAAAATACTGTGAATAAGTCTATATCTACTCCACAACCATGAAGAGACGATGATTTAGAATTTGATGCATTTATTATTTTAGAACTACCGCGTAAAAATAATACTGATAAGGTATTTTACTAACAAGCAGGAGCACAGGTAGCGATTCAAAGCAATACTAAGAACAACGGCAGCGGTCCAGCCTTTTCTAGGCTGGAGCTCAGGTAGCAGTCGCCTTCGATAGTAACAATCTGGTAGTGTATGAAAAAAATATAATTAGAAAATTAAACTCAAAGGTTATAAATAATGTTAACCACGTACGATGCATAAGATTAAAAGTATGTGGTGCCCAGAAATAGGAAGCGGAGTCATAGGCTCAGTAGCGAATCCTGTGAGTTTAGGCATACGACAGCCAGAGTGCTTTAATACTGTGGTGGAATTTTGTGACTACTACTATTGCGCAAGGTCCCCCTGACAACTGCTGGGTGTCAGGCAAGCCTAAATATAGCCTGGCACAGCCAGAACATAAGCAAGTCAGCCGGTAGAAACCCTACCGGCCCTGCAGCATTTACCGCCGGCCCTGCAGCATTCACTGCCGGCCCTGCAGAGGTACCACCGGCCCTGCAGCACACCCTGCCGGCCCTGCAGCATGCACTACCGGCCCTGCCACTACCAAACCTATACCGAGTCGGTGAGGAAAGAACTGCTATAGCCTGAGAACCTAAATTGATACCAAAGGTGCAGGAGCCCGACTTTGCAACATAGCTGTCCTCAAACAAGACCAAAGCCAAGGACCACAAGCCATAAGGACCAGGAACTAGAGCTACTCATTGCACCATCATGAATCAGCAAGATTGACTGAGAAGCTCCGCCCCCTACTTCTGGGCGCCTTGCATATTTAACCCTATATTAACCAATGATTGTATCGCATATTTGTATCTTATGTTCTGATTAGTGTAAACACTTCCTGCCATTGCTGATTTGTTGCCCCTTGTTTGGGCATATGTTTTAATCCTGTTCTGCCTATAAAAGGCAGAACATTTCACTAGACTCTTTGTATTGTATTGGGATTCTACCTGTGCTTGAGCCAAGTAGCATGATACATTTACCCTTATTGTACATTGCTGGTTATGCTGTATAATAAAGTATGGTTTACTCAACAAGTCATTGAGTTGTACGTTTGAGCCGTGGGCTCCGAGAACAGTTGTGGAGTTGGCATACTCCTCTGTTAGAAGTTGACCTCTGGAGTGAGGTGTTGTTGGTGGACGTTTGGTCTGCCCCCCCAAAAAAAAAATCCACTACAATACACAGAGTGGGGAGTTTGTGCAAATAATCGCCATTTTGGTGAATACCACCACGCACCTAGTTTGATACATATTGCACATAGCATAGCTGAACAGCTATGAATGCTATGAATGTTTTTAGTGCACAAAATGAAAGCCTGGGATATGTAGACTGTTACTGTACCATATTGTGAAACTGACAAGATTTTCTATTTGTTACTAGCTTGTGCCACTGCACCTTTGTGACATATAATATTTCATAATAAAATAATTTTTTTTCAATTTTCTAAATTGTGAAACATTCAAAAGCAAAACGCGATTAAGGGCACTGAGTGGCATGATATCTCAAATTTTTGACACAAAATTATTATCTGCACTGTTCCACTATCACAATAAGCTGTGAGAAATCCGATTTTAATGGCCATAATCAGATTACCAGACCAATATTAGGCACACAGAAAATTGACATTAAAACTTTGAAGTGGTCTGAAGTGTGAACGGTTCGCCTGTACCATATTAAAATACATGGTGAGAGAAATCAACCTGTAATTGCCATTTTAATAAACCGCACAATTTGAGGCAATAAAAATTATATAGAAAAGGGGCGGCTGTTTCCGGTTCTCTTTGCACCAAGATGGATGCTTGTTATATATTCTGCAGTCACATTGAAAGTCCCCACTCTGTGTATTAACTCACTCTGACGACAGCTTTCTGCAGTAAGTCCTTGGTTTTTAAAGCCTTGGGTCCAAGTTTTCTTTGGATCTGTGGATGGATTCTTGGTTAATCTTCATTCCTGGGACTTGTTACCTTGTATTGGTCTTTTAGACTATGACAGACATTTTACTGCCAGCCCATGAATCCCTCCCAGGGCCAGGGTAGCCTACATATGTTGTGCCAGGGTAACTGGTACACTTTATTGTTACTTTTCTGGTCATCTAATGGCTAAATAATTAATGCCAGCATTAGGAAAGTGTGTGCGCAGTGAGAGGCTATCAAAGTCTATAACTATATATGGGAAAGCGCTTCATGTAAATCATAGAAGATGGAAAGCAATTAATACAAAATATAAGCTGAATCATCAATCACGTGCACGATTTCCGCTTTATGGAAATTTGTTCTTCTTCTTCTACTGACTAAAAACTACTCTTGATCATCATTATGAACCATTTAACAGGGACTAAACAAAAGAATTTGACAGCCTCATATAAGTGCAACCTATACTGTTAACCGTACAATGACACCAGCAGATCCAACTTGGTGTCAAAGTATTTCTTGAAAAAGATAGATGTCATCAACACTGCTTTCATTTGAAGCAATCGGAGACGATATTGGGAAAGGCAAAATATGAAATTGTGATGCAAAAATATAACAATAACATAGCTGACGAGGCATAAAACTTTTGGTGTAAACTAAATGTTTTAATGTAGTGGATTTTACTGGACACCAACAGTGACCACTACCTTGCTGAGGTCCCCCTGATGGTTGTTGCCACAGGCGTGCCTCCTATATATACAAAAGAACTAGACAGAACTCTATTGCAGTTACCATATTGCTTTGGTTAAGCAATAATGTTGATAATTAATCATACCGGCATAAGGTACTTGCTACCCCGGCCCTGGGTAACTATCTCGGGCCGGCATCAAGGTGGCTGCCATAGCCTGAGGAAGCAAACATAGCCCAAGAACCTCTAGGAGCCATATCTAGGAGCTTACCATCCTCAGAAATCGGAAAAGTTGGACCAAAGGCTCTCAAAGACCAAGGACTATAACAAGAAAGGATACTAACCTATTACTGGTCAACTAGCTATAGACTCCGCCCCTCACTTCTGGGCACCAGTTCCTTTTAACATATTTATTCACATCTTATTGGACAATATTAATATACTTATTTGTATTGGCTAGCTATCATGCTTTCTATGCATGATGGAAATGTTTTCAACACTTCCTGTCACTTCCTGTGACTCTGCCTATAAAAGGCAGAGCTTTCTCATACTTCTTTGCATTACCTGACAGCCTTGTATTGGATTGCCACCTTTGTATTCTACTATGAATAAAGGTTATTATAAATCACTCGAAGGCGCCGAGTATATATTTTTGAGCCGAGGGCGCACCACCGTTGGTTGGTAAAGACGTTTACTCTCTTTCCAGGCAGTTGTTTGCGCCATCCCGGCACGGCGTCACCCCAGGGGGTATGGTGACTGTTCTTTGTCAGGCCAAGGCGGACTGTTTAATCTGTGTCAAGCAGTCAAGCAGTCTGTGCGGTGACAACCCCCTAGCGGAAAGTAGTAGGTCGTAAAAATCCGCTACATTAGTCACTCATAGTAAACAGCTTGCACCATTGTAAGCAAAAGTTTCCAGTAATTCACAAAGAAATTAATGCTAGTTTCATTGCTACGAATGTTTTTAGCATTTTTTTTGGTAATCTTTAGCACTCCCGGCTTTAAAAAAGTAGCCAGTCTAGCCAAAGTTGATTGATGTAGAAATCAGTTGCTAACATCTTGCATATATTGCAGCTAGTTTTGTGCAAATTGGCGTGTAGTAATGTAGGAGCAGATCTCTATAGTATCAGAAAAAGACAGAAAAGTTATAAATAGTGCAAGAGAGGAGGAAATGTAAGGTGAGCGTTGTAAGCTATTGTTTGAAGTAAAAGGAAACAACATGGAAATAAGCAAAAACTGATAGCAAAAGGAAACTGTAAATAAATGCTAAGACTGAAGCAGAGTGCGGATGAAAGCTATTTCCGAGGAGATGCGTAAAAACAAATCAAAATGGGAGAAAAATAATCAGGAAAAAGAAGATATAAAGCAGTAAAACATGATTTGAAAAAGAACTTCACAAACGGTCATAACATGATGAAAAAAACATCAATCCAAAATGCTGTCTACATACCCGCTGATCTGTTATTTCCTGGACACGGAATCTCAGCAGCCCAACGTGGAGACAGCTTCGTAGAAAACTGTGCGAGGCAGAATCCTTGCAGTAGCAACAAACACAATTTCACGGCTATGTACATACTATGCTTGTAATGTATCACTCTACTAAAATCTGTTATTGATGCGCAAAACTATTGTGCCTACGAGCGGTAAAAATCATCCTGTTGTCAGTATGTTGATGATTGCATGATTAAACAATACTGGTTGCCCTGATAAATGGTGACAACTAGGATGTAAGCCAAGATACGTGACGGCTGAGATGAGTCATCATAGTATTTATTGCTAAATCTTCGTAGGGTAGTTTCCATGGTAACGATAAAAATATTTTTATGAGTACTCGACGCTCAATTCTACTAGTTGTTTTATTGTACTTCTAATAGCAATAATTATACTGAATTTTGTCTGCTAAAGACCACGTTGTGACCTCACAGTGTACTTAATGCTGTTTGCTAGCTGTATAGTTATCTATTTTTGAACTGCAAAAAAAGTGAGCACTGATGTGCTGGTCAACATTTTGCCTCTAACAGAAAAACATGAGAAATTTTCACTTTTTGATACACTGGCCATAGGCAAGGGAAAGGGCACGAGAGCAAGTGCTGTTTCAGAACTACTTGGTGACAAGTGACATCAAATTTAAATTTATTATTTTCTTGTGTCCTACTAGAAGAAAATTTGAAGCTTTAATATTGTGTTACTTGGAAGCTTTTTGCCCTATTGTGTTGATGAGAAGAAACACAGATAGTTTAGTAAAAAATACTCCGCAGAATTGACTTTTCTTGCTTTCTTGCATCCACCCCTTGTCTTCGTATCTGCTCCACCCCTTTATACCTTACCCAAACCCAAGGCCCACTCACCCTCACCCAAGTGCTGCACCCATTTGAGGAAGCGACCCCCAAAATGTAGTAGATATACCAACACTTGCAATTTTGATTGACATATGAAACTGTATACATCGGCACCACCTTCCACCTTATAGTCCTCATACTACATTATTCACTCCCCCACCCTTCAACCCCCTTTCTCCCTTGTAATTTGCTAACTTCTCCTATAACATGGCAAGACCCAGGCCTTTGGAAAGGTAACACGCAGAGATTGAATTTTCAGAAAGAGAGTTGTCTTCTCTTCTTCATGTGTCATGAACTAAACTTTAGACTCAGATCTTATCACAAAAACTAAATTTTTTAAATGAAATTAGACAAATGAATCCCATTTAAATAGCATTGGAAGCAATTGATATCATAATTCAGATCAACTTTTCCAAACTGGAGAGATGGGTAATTTATAGAAGAAGATAACTCCACAAAAAATAATTGAGATAATAAAAGAAGATACCAAAAGGCGAGGGAAATCCCCCAAGAAAGCCTGCAATTTAAAATGTGGATAGGTTGCAGCTATTGCTACTGGTTTGTAGTTGGGTCATTTCATCTGGTACTTTGTGTATAAGTTTGATAGCGAATGTGTTTCATGTCCAGCCTGTGTTAGGAATTTGATCATTGAGCGTCTATTTTAAGTTTCTGTTACAAAGTATTAAAGCATACAAAACTCGTGGAATATCTGAGTCATCTGTGTGGTTGGATGCCATTGTTGTATTGTTGATAGTTGGTCGAGATTGGTTGTTGGAAGTCACAGTTAGCTGAGGCTCTGTAAGAGAACAGAGTGCATCGAACAAACAAAGTCAAGTGAGACACTGTAGAAAGATATTATGATAGTCTGAAGTGAACTTATCGTGAAAGTTCAAGCATTTGATAGTAATAAAGAGAGCTATAGCTATCATAACTATTTCATACTAGTAGTAGAAGTTGTCTACACTACTGACTACTGCTGTAGCACGCAGCCCCCTCCCCCATTTAGCTATCTCAGTAAAGTTGTGTTTTAATAGAAGCTCTTTACGTTGGCGGATAAGAAAGCTCTACTTGTGATGATGAAACATTTTATTAGAATTTTAAATTGTTTAAAATTGCTCTCTTTTTTT
Source organism: Cryptosula pallasiana (assembly GCA_945261195.1). Taxonomy (NCBI): domain Eukaryota; kingdom Metazoa; phylum Bryozoa; class Gymnolaemata; order Cheilostomatida; family Cryptosulidae; genus Cryptosula; species Cryptosula pallasiana. The sequence goes on along the minus strand of OX183135.1, from coordinate 15,686,539 downwards.
AACACAAATTGAAAGAAAAGTGCTAAAACTGCCTGGATACATATAAGTGTGACAAACATCTGTCTGTTTGTCCATGTTTATGTATGTCTGTTCTATCAAGCTGAAAGGTTAAAGCTGCTGTACAAGCAATCTATTGGACCGTTTAAATGTATGGTCAAAGACTTTTTTGATTTTATTTTTTTTGGGTAATGTGTGGGAAGATAACTCACAAAGAAATTACGCTACGCTAATACCACACAAATGAGTGTTAAATGAGTAGTTTCGAGTTGGTCTGTGACTCAGATTATTTTCCAGTATGCAAAATTGCAACATTATTTTATACCTTCAATTGTGAGTTGTGTTGTCTCGGAAGCGCTGGCAAGGTGCCAGCACACTGCCATCTACCTTCTATCAAAGTGAGTGAGGGAGAAAGAAGAGGAGGGTTAGGAACGATAGAGCAAACCAGGGGTGAAATATGGCACTGATAGAGTAAGACAAAAGGTGTGAAATAACGCATGGCGGGGGAGGGTGGAGCGAGTAAAGTTCTCCACTAAATAATGGGTGGGTTAACTTACCTGCTGTTAAAGCAAAGGTGAACGGGTTAACTTCTCTAGTTCATTTGAAGTGAGTGAGTCAACTTGCTATTTGCTCCAAAAATAAAAAAAGGTCTTTGGTAGTGTGTTTTGCATTAAATAGGTCACCCCACTTGACCAGTTGTTCTCTTGTAAGGACAGCATAACAAACCTTTTATACAATGCCAAAATGAAGTTTTTGTTGAGTAATCAAAATGCAGTACTCATCCAAAAATTTTTGGTATTATTCTCTTGATTGGTTAAATCACTTCCTGTTATGTTTTATTGGCTGACTTAGCATGATGCAATGCACTTCTTGCCACCAGCCTATACAAGGGTAGATTTGCTTGTGTACATTACCACTTATCACATATTGCTACTTCTGTTGACTGCTCTAAGCGCTTGCCTCCCTAGTGCATGATTTGTGGGCAAATAAATGTATTATTACTTAAACTATACTTAGTTTGTCTGAGCCGAGGGCTTACTAGTGGTGAAGTTGTGCTCAACCTATCAAATGTATCCTGCAGGTCTGACCGACCCTGCGTTACCTCTAAGTAGTAATATATGAGCAGATCTCCCTACCAAGTGTTTTTTTGTGGATCTGATCTTGAGGTGATACAATGGGTTACGGCGTTGGATGAATTCGCCGTGTTTATATTGCATTTTATTTGAGGAGTATTCGAGTGGCATTTAAGTGGCATTTAAGTGGCATTTGAGTTTTGATTATTTTTTTACTTAATTTGAACTTATATGGCATATAGATTTTGAATGTATGGCATTTAAGTTTTGATAATTCTATACATAATTCGAACTCATATGGTATCTTGAGAGAGAGGAGAGAGGAAAAGAGGAGAGAGAGGAGAGAGGAGATACATCTACATTGAATAAATACATTGATTAAAAATGAAACAATATGTGAATATATACATTTATTGTATAATAAGTAGGGATACATAAAGAGAACATATTAAATATTGTGAGCTTGAAATAGTTCCAATATCATTTCAAATGAAAAAATGGATGATGAGAGATTTTCATCCGTTTGTATGTATCTACATATATCTGATTGAAAATGATATAATAATTCAGTAGTCCATTGTATTGAAATCAATTTTTGAGTGAGCTCTTTATTCCACACTTTTCTTTGAATTTTCTTTAAGTAATCATTAATACTGACAGTTTTTGACATTTTTACAACTGTTTGAAAATTGTTTTTAGTCATATGCTTAAATACTTCTACTGAATTGTCAACGTATTTATGTGTTGTGTATGGCCGGTATTGTACCGGTGAAAGTTCTCCATGTAAAGAAGCTACAGTTAGCAAATGCTGTGTCATACATAATAATATAGCTTGTAATGTCAAGCGATATCCAATCTTTTCCTGTACTTCAACATTTTCTTTAATATAGCTATGATATATCTTTGGAAGGTAGTCTTTGATTGTGTATCTTTTTGAACTCATAATGAACTAAAATAAAATGTTAAGTATTAGTATATGATGATTAAACAGTGTTGTAAAATAATTACATTTTAACTTTTATTAAATAATTTTTCTATTAATTCTTACCTTATCACCAAGAAATCAGCTGTAGTAGTTGATGAAATCAGTTGTAGTAGTTGATGAAATCAGTTGTAGTAGTTGATGAAATCAGCTGTAGTAGTCGATGTTTTATTGCTGGAGAGAATGATTTCTATGCAGAGAGAGCTGTTCTTATATAGTATAAGCCACTCCTACTCATTTAGCTTATAGCCATTAAAAACACTCACGCGAAAACTCTATCAGAATACTGTTATTAGCGTGAAATATCCCTGTTTTATTCGCGTGAAAATAAAAAATTTCATTCCCGCGAAAGCAACGGTTTCCATTCGCGTGAAAATAAATTATATATTCCCGCGAAAGCATTGGTTTGTATTCGCGTGAAAATAAAATTTTTATTCCCGCGAAAGCAATGGTTTCCATTCGCGTGAAAATAAAATTATTTATTCCCGCGAAAACATTGGTTTGTATTCGCGTGAAAATAAAATGTTTATTCCCGCGAAAGCATTGGTTTGTATTCGCGTGAAAATAAATTATTTATTCCCGCGAAAACATTGGTTTGTATTCGCGTGAAAATAAAATGTTTATTCCCGCAAAAGCATTGGTTTGTATTCGCGTGAAAATAAATTATTTATTCCCGCGAAAACATTGGTTTGTATTCGCGTGAAAATAAAACGTTTATTCCCGCGAAAGCAACGGTTTCCATTCGCGTGAAAATAATTTATTTATTCCCGCGAAAACATTGGTTTGTATTCGCGTGAAAATAAAATGTTTATTCCCGCGAAAGCAACGGTTTCCATTCACGTGAAAATAAATTATTTATTCCCGCGAAAACATTGGTTTGTATTCGCGTGAAAATAAAATGTTTATTCCCGCGAAAGCAACGGTTTCCATTCGCGTGAAAATAACTTATTTATTCCCGCGAAAACATTGGTTTGTACTCTCGTGAAAATAAAATATTTATTCCCGCGAAAGCAACGGTTTCTATTCACGTGAAACAAAATTACTTATTCCCGCGAAAGCATTGGTTTGTATTCGTGTGAAAATAAAATTGTTATTCCCGCGAAAGCAACGGTTTCCATTCGCGTGAAAATAAATTATTGATTCCCGCGAAAGCATTGGGATGTATTCGCGTGAAAAAAATGTTGATTCATAGGATTTAATCAGTGCAACTTTACCTATTTAAGAGCCACTGTTTTCACACAGAAAGCATCCAGTTCTACAACGGCTAGCGGAGAAGCAACATCTACTAAATCTTCCATTGCAACAACTAGGAGCTCATCTTCTTTATAAAGGTAAGAGTAAAAATATTTATTTTTTGTTAGCTAACACTACTAGCTGAAGGCTTATGATCTTTATGATCTTTTAAAATTAATTACGAAAAATTAAACAAAATGTTTTGTTTTTTTAGAATGAATACTCAAGACAAAGGAAGTCAACCGATGAATGAAGAAGCAGGATCCCAGCAAACCCTTTCCCCATCACCTTCTCCTATCTTTGATATGGCAAAAAGTCAATTGGTGGTTGATGAACCAGAATCCCAACAAGATTTTACTTCATTCACATCTCCTACTAACAAGCTGTCTTCAAAAAGAACATCGATGAGGAAACGATCTTTCATTGATTTGACAAAAGATGATATTGAAACTGGCTTGAAGTGCAAAAAACCAGCTTTGTCGACTGTTGGAGACGAAACGCTTTTTCGTCACGTCAGAATACCCTTTCAAGATGCTGGAAGTAATGAACTAACCACTCTCACCTACAAGAGCGCCGGGATAATAAACTCTCTCTCTCCAGATAGTCTAGAAAAACTTGAAGAGTCCATGGAAATCTGCGAACTACCAGTACCAACGGTTATGGAGGTGTTGTCTGTTGAATTCCGTGATGAATCAAAGTGTGTCATCATTTACAACTACCGAAAGGATAAAAAGAGAACTCGGGTGAAGAGTGATGTTTCAACCGAAATAGGACTGCTTGTTAATAAAGCTAAGCAAACATGTCCAATTGTTTTAATTTATATGGGAGAAGGAAAGACAGGAGATGCGATTTTTCGTACTGCTGAATCTCAAGGGTGTAATCAAAAGATCAACGATCCATTCAACTCATTGTACAACAAGAGTTTGAGACAAATACAGGCTTATTTCACTGTCGCTCACCTACACGATTTTCCTACAGGAAGTGTTATAGCTTATGAGAATCCTGGAATGCTAAGAAAATGTGATACTCGTTGGAACAAGACTGCTGATATTATAGTGGCTAATTACAGATGCATGGTGAATGGAAAGCTATTGATTGGAGATCTTAGCATCCCTGCTCAAATAGCCTCATCTGTGGTGGCTGAAAAAAGCGGTGTAATCGTATTCAAAGGACTAAGACAAAATACGAACAACATGATTTCCTATGATATCGTTCTACTCTCGGCTCTTCAAGCTTTCATTCAAACCTCAGAACTGTTTGATACTTCGCTGCAACACAGCTGTCTCTCCTACTTTGATGAAAATGAAAAAGAGAATTGTCCAGAACAGTACATCGAAGTCTTAATCGATAACACAAAGGATGTGACTCGTCTTCGATGATGGTAAGTTTTATATCTATTTTAAAAAAAAGCACCGAAGTATTTTTTTGTGAAATTAATTCATATAACTATGTATGATAGAGTCATTAGTTACTATGTCTTTTAGATATAGCTAAAGAGCGCTCCTGAGGAAGAAAATGAGAAGAACTTATTTATTTCTTGCTTGAAACATTACAAAATAATAGTAGTTTTTATAGGTTCTGTAGTGTTTAGCATAAATAATGAGATAAGTTGTATTTTATTCATTTTATTTGTTATATCAAATAAAAATCAATTATAATAATTTATTTTAACAATTTACTTAGTAAATTAGTTCCTTGTATATGTACACCATCTATTCCTTCTACTGTATTATCTTCTATGAACTCGAAGTTAGGATAGGTCCGTATGAAAAATCTCCGTATTGAGTGATCTCTCATCTCACTATCTCCTATGTCTCGTAAACTTCTAACAATTTCATCCATACTCCATCCTCTACTTCTCAGTAAACAAAAATATACACAATAATCGCCACATACAGTTGACAAAAAATTTTGTAGTTGTGTTTCATTACTTCGTATTGTTTCATATCCTCCATGAATACTTAGTATTTCATTTACATCCGGATAAAAGGAAACAGAACGCCCAAATGAGTCAAAAAAATCCACCTCTGAATCATTAGCGTACACAGCCAACCAATGCTCTCCAGGTTGGTGAGAATAATGGGTGTTGAATACGAAACATCCTCTTGGAAAATTGCAAATTTGCTTCCAAAACTGTTCTCTAGCTCCAACATGAATCCCTACGCTTTGACATAAAACGTCTGAAGATAAGATCGAACGAATTTGCATGGTATTCATCTCTAACTTTCTGTTTAAAGCACTGCGTCTCCCCCGATAGTTAATTGAAGAATGCTATCCATCTCCAGCACACCGTCTTTTACAAAGTATGCTACCAAGGATAATCCATCAGTCGTGTTAGTGCTAAAACGAATTTCCACACTTGTTGTGACATTTTTCATAGAGTGAAAGCCTTCTTTAAGAAAATCACCAGTCAAATCAAATCCATAAAGTGTAGTACCATCAAGGTATTGTTCTTTCGTAATACCGAGACTATCGCCTTCAAGCAAAGTTCCGGTAGCGTGTAGAAACTGATGATATTCTCTTCCAAAAACCCCTCTAGCATAATTTGGCTCAAATCTTCTTCCAATTGGACAATCACCAACTCTCAATACAATACTATCAACATTAGCGTGCGTCATTCTATATGGATTCAAGGCAAAACGTCCGTTCATTGCGTTGTGATCAACTAAACCTAAATAGACCTGTTTAGGTTTTTGTTTGTTTTCTTCCAAAGTGATGTCAATCTGCGCAACCCCAGCACGAATTCCATATAGTTTTATCCGTTTTCGATCAACTGGATAAATGTAGTTGTGACCTTCCAACGCCAAACTGAGTTGGGAGTTTTGTATTGTAGGATTCACCTTAACTTTACAAAGATGAAGTTCAAATTTATCAATTCTAATCTTTGCTCCTCCTGCAGGCATCTCATTTGCAGCAAACAAAGCTAGTTTGGCGGAGGCACGCTCAAACTCCAGCTGCATACTAGGACCTGGAATTATTAGTTTTTTCTGCTGAAATAATGCAAGATGAGGTTTTCCAGTTAATTCTATTGTCTTTCCACCTACGATTAGAGCTCTCCTCTTTTTCTTATCCGCGGTTTTGTGATCAGTAGCGTCTTTGCTAGTTGAATCATCATACAGCCATCCTTCCATCTTACCTTGATATTTCTTTCTTTCTGCACTGTTTTCGAGTAGTTGTGAAAAGTAGGAGCGTAAACCGTAGTTGTTAGCGTATTCAACAGTGGTTCCTTCTATCGACATTTTCAACTCGCTGAATAATGTATGCATTGAATCCCCCATCCACACAACTGCATCATCATCATTACCTGTAATATCGGTTCCGTCATCTTGAACAACTGTGGCTTCAACTTGCAGAAACGAGTTGTAGAGATCTGTGTAATGTTCAGTGCTCCCTGACAAGGTTAACTCGATACTACCATAAGGATCTAACCTATCAGGTCTGATGACAACATATTCTGATCTTTCTACCGATATGTTTGTTGGTTCCGTAGCAAATACATCCAACGTTGGATTTATGTTGTAGGAAGAACCTTCCAACTTATTACCTGTTGTTCCATTTAGGCTAGCCATCTTTTGCGAATGATGATTGCTTGAGGTGTTACTGCTTAATGAATATAGTTATCAAGCTCTGCTGTCTTTATAGCGGATTCTACTGCTATTAAAATATACCACGTTTACCAACACCTCTCCTCTTCTTTCCACCTCTTGTTTTTCTCCTTTTCATACTATCTGGACGGACTGCATTGAGCACATCTCCCCCCAGATCATTTAACTCTGCCAATCCCCTCTTCTTTGCTGACGCTGCAAAACTTTGACCATCGATGACATCACGCGCTACATTTCCACCTACAGACAATGCTCTTTTCCCCAAACTAATTGCTCCTCTTTTCAGCATTGGTGCTGCAGATTTAAGTAAACTTGAACAAATACTACCAAGTCCATTTCCTCTCATATTAGGCATCACTCCTCGTCCACTATACACTCCAATTCCATTTCCAGCTTGCATCTTGTAGTACTCATCAAAAAAATCTTTTGAATCCTCAGGGGTGTATCGTACCAAACTCATTATAATTCTTTCTCTCTATAGTGAACCGTCAACACAACCTTTCCACCATCAAATGGTATTCGTTGACCGTCGTCACTCGTTATAAGTACTTGAATCATATCACTATTTAGTGATGAAGCGTCAACATAGTGAGGATTTTTAAATTCTTGATACACAACGCTATTCTTCTTTCCTTGAACTGGAACTACTCTCAATAAAGGTACATTCGTATCTCCTACCATTCTATTATCAACAATGTTGGAATAAACATACAGGGATGTTAAACCGGAATTTATATCAGGGGGTGCGATATTATTGTATCTACCACGAGGGTATGTAGTTTTTGATTCAAATCCAAAAATATATGCTATATCTTTGGAAAAGCTTATGGCAGTATCAGGATCACTGTTAGTTAGTAAAGCGGTGTTGGTGATCTTGTTGTAGGAGATGGCGAATTTCTTGTCTAAATCCATTTCATTCATTCTCTTTCGTATAATCTCCTCCAACTCCTCTATACTATCATATCTTCCATTACCGATTAGGATGAAGGACTTTTCGCTTTTACCAGAGACATTAGTCTTTTCTAGATATATTTTTCCTTCGGTAACATTTTTCCAATTATTAGAATAAGTCATATCTAGCAGAGCTACCTCCCATTTACCACCATTGATAACCAAATATTTATACAGTCTCACTGTAAATTCGGAATTGTTATTATCAGGAAACTCTTCACCACTAGAGTTTGAGGGTAAAGTTATCAGCATCGACATTTTCCCAATGTATGATGATTATATCAAGCGTTGTTTCCTTATAAACTATTCATCTACCCACTCATTGAACTTTTCTCCATAACCTAACCACTTAACCAGAATCTGTCTTTTACCTCTTCTCATTCTTCTTCCCAGTATCTTTTCAATTCTGAAAATCGTGGGTTTTTTTACTTTTTGCAACTCTTTTTCGTAAAAGGTACCATCAATCATCTCCTCAGCTAAATCTTTCACCCTATATACAACAGGTTTTTCATCAATAAGTACATCGGTGATTATAAAAATCTCAATCGTCCAATTCGGGGTGTATCCTCTTTCAAACACTCCTCTTGCCTTACTTATTCTCACATAATCCCCAACCTTTAGTTTTGCTTCTTGAGTTAAACTATGTTCACCTCCTTCATACACACGATTCCATACAAGTTCTTGATTTTGAAAATTCACATCATTTGGTCTCATACCTATAGCACCATGAATTGTGTTGTTGTATGCATTAACCATTTCTGGTAAAACATCAATGTATCTATCGTCATCTTTATATGTCAAATATCTATATATCTTCTCTTTTAAAGTTCTGTTAAAACGCTCCACCATTGATGCCTTTATCGTTTCATTTTCGGTTGTAAAGCGCTTGATCTTTTTTTCCGCCAGCAGAGTCTTGACATTGACGTTGTCAAACTCTTTACCTTTATCAGATTGTAAAGCTTTATAGTTTTCCCCTTCTAGTATTCTTCTCAATCCTCTTGCTACTACCGGTCCTGATTCGTTGATGAGCGGCACAGCCCAACCTTTTCTAGATAAAGAATCAATAGCAGTCAGTAAAAATGTTGTATTATTATTTTCATCTCTTCGAGATCGAACATCCATCAAATCTACCTGTAGCTGTTCCCCTATTCCAGCTACAATTGTAGGACGACGCTTAAACTTGGTTACAACTTTTTTATGTAACGTGTAGGCATCCTCACCACTCAACCATTCACGGATTCTTTTTTCTCCCTCTCGTTTTCTACGAGCTTTCAGTAAAGCTCTAGCTCCTCGTAGAGATGTATGTAATGCAGGATTGTAATACAACTCTTTTAGCGTGTCGATGTCCATGAATTAGTACCGGGAACGACCAACTTTTTCTTCTGAGTCTTACGTGTTCGATGCGGGGATTTTCTGACAGTTGTGATTCCTTCATCAGTTAGCAGGCTTTTAAATCTACTGTAATTGGTATTTCCCGATTGTATTTTACCTCCTTCGGTTAGAACGTCTCGTAGTAAAGTTTTGGAAGTCCTAGGATTCAACCAATGTTCTCCAATTTTCAGTCTGTTCTTCTCCGAGTCGAATCTACCAATTTTACTCAGATTATTCAACATTCTGACAGCGATCGTTTGATCACTCTTTTTTGTTGTTAAATCAGCTGCTTTTTTTCAAAATCTTTTAAATTTTCGCTTTCACTATCGTGCTCATCTTCTCCATCAGTAAGAAATGTACTTCCTAGTAAGGTTGTGTCTTCAGTATCAAACAACCTTCCTTTTATTAATTCCATCCCAATATCATCATCATCATCAACCACTTTCACTGATTCTAACTCATTGTCTTTATCAACATTTGGTGAAAAGACATTAGGTTTATTATCAATAACTGTGCTATTGGCCAAAGGAAAAGTAGACTCTATCTTTTTTTTCTTAATGAGATTCCAACTATCCTTTTGTGTCTGGTTTTGGTTATTTTTAATCTTTTTGACATCAGACAAATACCTACGTAGGTTTTCAACATTTTCATCTAACTTTTCGTATGAGGATAAGTCAGAATCATAAGCCGTTTCCAGTAGATCATTTCGCTTTCGCTTCATATTTCTCACTGTTATAGCTTCCATAGGATTATAATACAATGGAGGTCTGGTTTTCTCTTCCTTTACCACTGTTTTATTATCCTTTCTTTCCGTTAATCTATAGTATTCATCTTCAGTGAGTATAAAATTACGTCTGGAGAATGTTAAAGGCTGACGATTCATCTTTTTATTGATGATAAAACAGATACAATAGGTGTTATAATAGCATCCAAAAGATTCCCTCTACCACTCTGAATCAAAATTTTACGCTTATCATCAACTGTCCCTCTACCACTAAGTTTATGTAGCTCCTTCTTGTAACGCTGCAACTCAATAAACTGCTCAGAATCAAGAGGAACATTACCTAATATAATATTTTTAACACTTTCTATCAATGATTGAAACAAATCTGAGTTGGCCTTTTCGACTATAGCGATTTTTCCTTTCTTACTCAGATCATCCAGAGCTAAAATCGCCATTCTATTTCGCATCATTCGTGTTGAGAGTTTCATCTTTATCTTCTCCCTCCGCCTAGCACACTTTTAAGTAACCCAGGAACTATATTGCTGATGATAGGTCCTAGTAGAGCGCCTAAAAATCCTCCTTTTTGCAATACAGCTTTCTTATCATCTAACGTTGATTTTCTTACTAAAGCGCTAATATCCTTCACGTTTCGCTGCAACTCATTATACTGAGATGATGTCAATTGTATCGTTCCATTTATAATAGCTTTAGCGCATTCCATTAGAGTCATAATAAACTCCTTTTTGGCTTTGGCTATAACAGACTTTTGAATAGCAAAGGTTGTATTGTTGAGCGATAACAACACAGCTGCATTTTTTGTTAATTTTTTCTCCAAAGCTTTAGACATTATAACGCTTTCGTGTTGCGTCGTTGAATAACAAAATATGATTGAGGTGAAGTGAATAGTAATTGTATTTATATGCTTTTACTTGGGTACATATAATATCATAGGGAGAACTGATGTAAAATTTCCCAATAGTCTATGTTGATCATTCGTTTGTTGAGTCGTATCTATTCGTAAATAAGAGTATGGTTTCTTTGTCGCATCTTCAAAAGCCTCTTGTACATATTTTATTTTTGATGGAAAACATTGTCGAGCCAAATAGGAAATAGAAGAAGCATCTCTAGGGTTTTTAAAAAGAAAAAAATAATGACTATTCAAGGAAATTGTACGATTTCCTTTTAAAAACAGATTCTGAACAATAAAAAACACACTTATGTTCAAATGATGACTATGTTTTGTATACAAAGCATTAGCATCGGCTTTACCAGAAACTTCATCCATGAGATCATCAATTATCAGCCATCGATTTTTACCATCTCTGGGAAAACTCACTGTTATATCTATCATGCCTTCATGAAAAATCACTCCTGATACATCATCAAAGGCTTTTTGGTAGGCTCCATAACAGTAGTGAATCTCTGTTGGTGGAGGGTGTGCTATAGTCTGACTAGCTTCAATCATTCGAAAAATCGCTTGCGTCTTTCCCGATCCAGTTGGTCCTGCAATCATTGCTGTAAAAGGAGATCGCATCGTCGGGTCATAATCTTCAGGTTTCCCATTCATCATAAAAAGATGTTCATCAATCAACAGTAGTTTCATTTATGATTCCAACAGGAGAGTTTCTCGCTTTTTGTATTTTTTCCATAGCTTCTTCATACATACTAAACTCAGTAACACCTCCAAAAGTGGAAAGCCCTACGACAAATACCAAAATTATCATAATTATCAACGCTTTACGCTTCATACTCGATAAAACATCTATCATATCACGTTCAGTACCATCAATAGTATCAACTTCATTCATCGGTCTCATCTCAACATCATCCTCTGTCGACATCTTAACTTCCAATAACCATACAATCTTATCACGTTTTCATTTATATACAATGTTAAAACTATCAAAAAAATCAAATGCCATACATGCAAAATCTAGCTGCCATATGAGTTCAAATTAAGTAAAAAAATAATCAAAACTCAAATGCCACTTAAATGCCATTCAAATGCCACTCAAATGTCCCTCAAGTAAAATACATTATAAACTCGGCGAATTCATCCAACGTCGTAACCCATTGCCTAAACTCCAAGATCTAATCCACAAAAAAACACTTGGTAGGGAGATCTGCTCATATATTACTACTCCTCTAGGAGAGAGGTGTTGCTTTGCTGTTTCACGAGCTGCGCGCTGTGAACGACTGTTTGTTAGTGGGTGGTAGTGGGAGCCCTACCGGCACGATCCACTAAACAATAACAAAAATGATATAACAGCTTGTTCAACGTGGGCGACAGTTTTTTCCAAAACTAATTTATGAAAGTCGCAAATGTAGTGGCAAAAAAGTTTAAGGTCAGACACGAAAAAACTTATTCTCGATTTGTTTAAAAGTCTAGTTTAATAATTTGTTTTTAATGGCTGAAGTTCAAGCCAAAATAAAAGACCAATTTGCTACACCGATAGTAATCACATGAATAAATAAAAAAATATTCAGTTTTATGCCTGGCAAGATCAAAACATCAACTAACCTGGTGAAAAGATAATAAACATTTCAATAATTAGTTTATCAGCACGACCACTAGCCAGAATTTATTATTGCTTCTTATTCAAGCAACATGGCTTAAGGCTGTGAACGAGGTTATTTAGTATAAAAGTTTCATGTTGAATAATGTATGAAGTTTGAAGTTTACATTGTTCCTTTTGTGCGTGAGTATTCAATAAACGCACTCATTATTGATTACCTTGAAAGCGTGTTGTTCAAACTTACATTGGCATACTCAAAGGCCTTTATTAAACTCAACAAAAGAGAACTTAGCCATAATGCGACCAATGCACAAACATAAAACTTTTATAAAACTTATAGACTCACTCACTCTCCATTGATGATAGAAAGTTAGCTACTGCTACAAACTTACGCTAGTTAATTTGAGCTTTTCAATATTCTCTTGAAAACATTGAGCACTTCAGATGAAATACATACTATGACGGTTCGGTGGTATCTGCGATATATTAAATGGGTGATACTACTAGGAATAGTACTGCTTGTAGTTAATCTATACCGAACTAGTTTACAGAAATATATTTTTTTTGGAAGATCTATTGAAACAATCGGATCTTCATTGAGGGACATGACCAAAGACCATTTAGAGACAGTTGATCTTCAGCAAGGTAATAACATTTCATTTGAAAGTTTAACCAACAACGAAAAAGTTAAAACAGTTCTAGCATATACCACTCTCTATGGAAAACCGTTTCCCCAATTCGTTCGCTTCCAAAAACCATTTTCAAGTTGTATTCACAAGTGTGAATGGACTACAGACAAATCAGATTTCAACAGAAGTGATGCAGTGATATACCACCTCGGACATGGAGCCAGGGAGTTTATGGTCAGTGATTTACCTAAACGACTCAATGAGCAGCAGAAGTGGATTTTGATGGCTCGAGAACCAAGTGCATTTTTTTACCCAGAGCAGCTTAAACTGTTGAACAACAAGTTCAACTTATCTCTGACTTACCAATCAAATTCAGACATTACGATGCCTTATGGCGGATATGTACCATTGTCTTCGAAAGAAAAGAAAACGGCAATCAAAGGATTGCAAAAGAATACAACAAAAAATAAAGGTATCTTTTGGCTTGTTAGTAATTGTGTAACTAGTAGTAGGAGAGAAGACTACGCAAGACAACTTCAAAAACACATAAAAATAGACATACACGGAGATTGCGCTCACAATTTAAATGAAACCAGATCAAGTGTTTCCAGAAAATCCTTGGCTAGGAAATATAACTTCTATCTTGCTTTTGAAAATAGTGACTGTGACGACTACATAACTGAAAAGTTCTGGCAAAGTTTAGCTTTAGGTCCAATTCCCATCGTTAGAGGAAAGAGAGTCAACTACACAAAACTGGCTCCACCAAATTCTTTCATTCATGCTGATGATTATGAGAGTCCACAACATCTGGCGAAAACTCTCAGAGGAATATCTTCAAATAGGAGCATGTTTCTAGAGTACCATCAATGGCGAAAATCGTTCAAAGTGATATACGTATTTGATACGTTATGTAAACTTTGTCAAAAGATACATGGAACTTCTACACACACACTTGATGTATACGAACACTACAGCGCTGATAGACGATGTTATATGGTAGACAGCAACAGAACTGGTGAGGCTATGCAAGACATTGTACATTTGTAGCCTCTTGGTACAGAGTTTTTATTCTTTATTCTGGCTGTCTTTTGTTATAACTAGAAATATAAGGTTCTCAGGCTATATCCATTACTTATATCACTGCTGGCAGTTTCTCAAATTGTCATGGTATGGGACAGAGAATACAGGTTTACACAAATCTCGCAACACATCTTAAGTTTTGTTATTCTCCCAATGAAATATTTAAATTCATGCATTGAAGAATCAAAAAGTAAGTGGGTTTGTGTGGAGCCATAATAAAGCTAAAAATGAGAACGATGAGTCATAAATTTTTTCCGTAGCCGACAAAGTTTCAATCACTTAAATTTACCTTTGCAATTATTTCATAAACTGTGTTTTTGATATGTGTTAAAACAGGGACACAAAACCGGTGACTGTGAAAACGGAATCAAACAAATTGCAGGAAAAACATGTAACAAATATATTTGCACAACATTGCAATAAAGCGCAGCCACTTGAAAACCGATTATGATTTTATTGAATCATGGAGAATGAGCAGGAACCAAATTTTAAAAAGTCAGTTTTCCCTACTAAAAGTTTACACGTCATACTTTGTTGTATTTCGACCAAGCTTCTTAGCTTTCTAGAAAGGTCAGTGAGAGAGGTTCTGTATTGAGTTTGTTGTATAAACACCCACTCAGTTTTTCTATCACTCTCTGCAAAACTCTTGATGAGGAGCTTTGTATGATGAAGACATTTCCTTAAAATCAGGGCTAATTGCCCTTCAAGGAAGCAACAAGTACAGTATACATGACTTAGTTGTAAGCAAACAATTAAACAGTTTAAATGGGGTTGTCTCCACCACAGTAACTTCAGGCCTGTCAGATAAAAACCATCATTGAAAAACACTTGGAGTTGCCGCCTATTGTAATAAATTAATATGCACTTTGTGCATTCTCTGACCTTACTCCTTACCTGCAATGTCACTACTACCCCTCTACCTCACCATCCGTTTGTCCTACAGCACTGCTTCTTTCATCTTTAGGTTCTCCCTTCAAGGAGCTACATATACCTTCAAGGTCACCCCTGCCCTGGAGCGTCTGTCTTCACACAAACAATTTCAGGTATCAGCTGACAGTTTGGAGTTGTTTGACCTTTAAGAGGCACCCACTTCAACTCCTGTATCATTTAAACTTTTTACACACTTTCAATTCTTCCTCTAAAAGACTGCATCTACCTTCAACACACCCTAGACCCTAGCTGGTGTCTTCACACAAGGAACAACCGGTAATAGTTAAGATACTTGGAGTTGTCTACTCATGCATAGGCATTCCTACCTGTCACACACATCCCCATCACATTTCATTAATCCCTCTTCCCCCACCTCTTCCGGCACCCGTATCATCATCCACGTGGTTCTAGATCCATTTCTTTGACCACAGGAGCATAGTATTATATGAAAAGTTTTCCGCTCATATTTAGGTGGAAAAAGTTTAAACTTTTAATACAAAGTGCAAAATTTGCAAATTTAAATTCAAAATGTCTGTTCCAAACATCCCATCTGTTTCCCTCTACCTCAGTCAGAGTTTTGTCAAGCAGGAATTTGGAAATATTGATCCATGTGAGAGATAATGGTCAAAACTGGTTGTAAGATCGTATGCAAAGGAAGAGAGTCCTCTGATTGGCCAAAAAACAGATCGATCATTTGCATATTGTCTTTTGCATATGTAGGCTTTAGTCAGCGGTTAGTTTGATTTTGTATGGATAATATCCTTCCGGTGGTAAACCCTAGCGTATAGAACAGGCAGTAAACTGTAGTATATTGCAAAGTTTGGAGGCTTGTATTATAGTGATTTTATACTCAATTTTTACCAAGGTCGTTTCAGCACTACACTTTCCTTTGATCTACCCTCTCTCTTATAATAACTAAATCCCCTGTGCCCCTCTTAAACTCCTCTATAGTGATGAATCATTCTCTGGGTGACTACATCTTCATTTGAGTCTACCTAGTCAAGAGTTTGTGTACCCATAAAGCAACCAGAGGGTTAGTAGTGAAAGTTGGAGTTGTCTACCTCTAGAGAACTTCCCCACCTATCACAACCCTCCAACTTATCTCATCAGAATTTCCCACCCCTTATACATCTATATCTCAACTTTCAAGACTCTTACCTCAGTACTTCAGCCTGCAGAAGAGGTAAAGTGATCAAGATTAAAAACAGTTTCATGGTGTGCACTTTTGGGTAAATGATTTTGAATTACTCCCATTCTCATACACCTGTAAGGCTGTGTAGGAAAGAACCGCAATAACTGATTGCTGCATCTACTGCAAAAATTTGGTTGATCGTAACTTTGTACAGCTAGTAAGTATGCATTTAATCAAAGCGTGGTGTTAATTGTTGGGTTGAGTATTGCAACTTGGTTAGAAATAGATTTGTTGCTTTTGTAGTTGAGGAAAAGCAAAATTCTTTTACAAAATTGAGTTCCATTTGCAATCTGAAGTACGATTTCCTATTCAATTATAAAATGTAAGATCCATGTTACACATGTTGTTATGTTTATGCTATGCAATGTAGCCACACATTTTCCTGTTCCACTGAATAATAACAGTCGTCAAAACGAAACTCTTGAAATAAATAGAGAGACAAGCCAGTGCGTTACTTGAAAATTAAATTCTCTCTTCACCAAGTATTGATTAACGCTCAAGTAAACATAGAAATACATAATTCTGTCAAACAATCACCGTTGCTAACATACGTTGTTGTGGTCAAATATGCAAACTGTTAGATTCATGATGCGATGTTGTGTTTAACTTATACATCTACTGATAAAATGTTTAAAATTTTCAAGTTTGTCACTTGATAAAAACAAAAGATTTGTTTGGTAATTGAGATAAAATAAACTATTATAAAACTGATCACCACTAAACTACATTTGTTTTGCAGGACTATTAATATTAAATGATCTTTTAATCTTTTGTCTGCTTTTTATTTGTTTTCGAACTTCAGTTACAAGCTGATATGTTAAGGGTATTAGAGTTAGTAAACAAGCGCATATATTATTGATTTTTTCAAGAATTATGTATCAAAAAACTTCTAAAAATATAACGTAACTATGTAGTGGGTCGTGCCGGTAGGGCTTTCACTACCGTCCACTAACAAATAGTCGTCTACAGCCCTCTGCTTGTGGAACAGCAAAGCAACACCTCTCTCTCCTAGAGGTAACGCAGGGTCGTCAGATCCGCAGGGTACCACGGAAAAGTTGAGCACAACTTCACTACTAATGAGCCCTCGGCTCAGACAAACTAGGTATAGTTTAAGTAATAAATACATTTACTTGTCCACATATCATGCACTAGAGAAGCAATCTCCTAGAGTAGTATGTGATGAGTGGCAATGTACGCAAGTAAATCCAGTCTTTTATAGGCTGGTGGCAGGAATTGCATTGCATCATGCTAGTTTAACCAATAATACATGACAAGAAGTAAAGCAACCAATGCACACAATGGTGCATACTATTAAAGAGATAAGGTGCCTAGTGGCAATGAGTAATGCTACAATATCAAGCTCTCAGTCTTTGTTAGCTTTACAATCCAGATAGATGAGAGGTAGAGGATGATAGGTCCTGAATTTGTCCTTGTGCGTCGGTTTACACTGCTTTTGGATCCCTTGCTACAGCGGCCATCTTGTTGCCGTCCCGGTATGTCACTGCAGGGCAGGTGGAGGTCAATCCCGGGTCAGTAAAGGCCATTGCAGGGCCGGTAGGTAAAGCTGCAGGGCCGGTAGGTAAAGCTGCATGGCCGGTAAGATAACTCCTTATCCTTCTGGGGTGATGGCTCTCTGAGTCACCACTTTGGGAGGCCTGTCTGACTGGTTGCTTCAGACAGAGTCACCTCTAGGTTACTATGAGTGCACAGGGCATGTGTGCTACTAAAATCCACCACAACTATATATAGTTTTTACTAATCCGTTATGAATGCACTTTGTGCTTATTAGTCGGAAGCAAAATTTACATTACCATCAAAGTTGCAAAAGTGTGATACAAAGTGGAACAATTTGCATTCTGTGATTGCTTTAATGCATGTGACATTGAATTTTTTTGGATACTTTTCGTACATTCAGGGGTACGAAGAGTATCGCCACTGAAAACAGTCTTTGACAACACACAATTATAGAACTCACTGCCTATTTCTCGACCCCTACAACTCCTACCTTGGTCAAGCCTTCCCTCTACATGCCTACAATACCAACCCTCAGCAGAAGATTAACTCAGGTGCCTTCCATTGATGTATCTGACTCACTAACCGCCAAATGCAAAAAAACTTAGACTTGTATGGTTTGTGTGTCATTACTTCTTTTGTGTAATGTGGAGATTGTGTTCTCAAGTACGTACTCTGTGCGATTTTAGATTATGCTTTCAGGGTTTGTGCTTTTTGCGATTTATGACAAACAGTGGCTGAGCGAACTTGTTCAATAGTGAAACTATTTTACATTTGTATTGAAAACTTTGTTTTTATCTGGTAATAAATGCAAGGTAGTGTTTTCACGCATGACTTTTGCTTTTACAGGAATTAGAACAGAAACGTGTGAGAAAGTAGAACTGTTCATTCACAATATACTACAAACTGTTACTGTAGAGCAAACCTTCAGCTGACTTATGTCATTATACTATAGCTGCTTTTAGTGAGTAGGACAGAAATGGAAACAAGCAGTTGAAGTGAAATTCTTCTGGTGGTCCGTGTGAAAAGATAGAAATAGTTATCATCAATCGCTATTTATAAAACTAGTAGTTCTGTTTTAGCTAGAAATTAGATTTGTGTCATTGAAAACTAATAAACTCATGCAAGCTTGTTTTGTTTTATTGTATAATATTGATCATCATAAGTTACAATATTTGTTTATGTTTTCATTTTGCAAAAAGTAGCTCATCAATACAGATCACTTTGATTACAGTTTGTTGCAACTACAAAACTTTGTAGTTAATGAAAAGAAAGAAAGTAGTTTTACCTCCCTCACAACATGAGTAAGCACGGAGACCCAATTATTGACCCAATTACGTGTTACCACTTGGTTATTGATCAGCGGAAGGAAACTGGTGTTACATTTAGCTATGACATTATCAGTCTCCGGAAAGATAAAGTATATAGAAATAGTGACACGTAAAAAGGTGTATCAGACAATTGATCAGTTGTCACTCAGGTAATCTCTAGAATACAAGCTCACAAACATAACAAGCCTTGTAATGATCACACGCCTGATCACGGAGATGAAACTCTCTCATTTTACCATAAGAATTGACGCAATCACCAGATCTGTCTGGTTCTGTATAGTCACCATTGTACCACCACATGGATCCTGTACTCAACTGTTCAGTGCTGCCATTGACCCATTGGTAGCTGCTGGTGTTGTAGTCGTATCTGATAGCCAGCCAGTACTCCACCGAGCTTGTGTCTATAAAATGCGCAACAATAAACATATATACAACACTTGAGTATACCTGAAATATGACACACTCAATATTATGAAATTAAACAAACATGGTTAAACAGTTTGCAATTCTAACAAATTTATGCAGTCATTAGGTGCCTTCGGCTAAGTGAACTCAATCTAGACCAATGGGGAAATTTCTCCAGTTTCGACTAACACAAAATAGGATTTCTTCACACTGTGGGTTCACGAAAAATTCAAAGCGAAGGGGATAGCGAAAAACGACATTGGTTTGAAAATCAGGAGTTGTCTTATCTATATTTATGCTTCGTGATTGAAAATAGGCTGTTTTGCAGCAATCAGTATTTTCGTTTTAGATACAGCAACAAAAACAATGAGTCATCATTATGTAATCAACGATGGTTGATGCAAGGACATAATAATTATAATAATTACTGTGTCAAATATCTTTGTGTCTCAGTATCGATGTATTAAGTGATGCCAAAAGTAATCAACTATTGGTTTTCATCCTATAACCTCTTGAAGTCAATTATACTCAATGTTATGGTTGTTGCTTGAGTTATCAGTAATCATAGTTTGTATGTATATCCACTAACCTATCCCTATATTGTGTGTGATTATAGCTTTCTGTAATTCAGCTCATAAAGGCCAAACCTTTTGCCTGTTGATAGTCACTTGCTACTAGCCATTGCGACTTGCCCATTTCACCACTATTAAGTTTTCTCTTATACTGTGTTGTATAAAACAGATAGATGTATACACTTGAGATCGTACCAAGTTATACGTCTGAGCCGAGGGCTCTTAATGGTTGAGTTGAGGTACTCATTCACAGTGTTTTCTGGAGCCATACCCACCCAGTGACTTCTCTGGTGAGAGGTGATAGATGGTAGTCAAGCCTGCAGAGGCTGACAGTGTTGATGTGCTGGCAAACAGGGTGTAGCTGACTAATGGATATTTGGTGTGACCAACGCAATCTACTACATCAGTGTAATTGCCGGTAAAAATTGCACACTTGATGCTGTTTTAGTATTTTTAGATGAATATTGGCCACTGTCATTGGATTAACCATCACAATAGACTATTGCATGCAATGTTATGAAATTGTAGCACATCATATCATGGTATGTTTGTTTGTTCAGGTGAAGGCTGTAAGCAGCTACGCTTGTCATTGCTAGTCAATGGAGGCATATTTCTTGTAACTAAATGCAATGTGCTTGGGTTGAGACTAGAACCAAACAGAGAAAAGTACTGGATAGCGACAAAACTTAAAAGTACTGTTGGCAATAATGTATATCTTGAAAAAGGAGAGAACTAACAACAACATTTTAGGTTTCCTTGCACCTAGTCTAGATGATTCTGTCTGTAGAGGAATGAGATAGCGTAAAACCATGGCAGGGGTTTACCAGTTTTACCTGATGATGAGGAAAGAGGTATGATGGCAACATTACTAAGTTGAAAGGGAGGAGTATAGGTGTAAATCGCCATTTTAAGCAAACCTTCACAAAACTTGCAAAAAAATCCACTAAAAACTTAAAGTATTCCAACTTTCCCAAAAATTTATACACAAAGTTTTACTCAAACAACAGAAAAAACAGTGGCATGCTGAAACAAACCTTTGACTTACGTTCCACAGCTGCTCTAAAGTCCATAAACCATGACATCAGTTCATAGCTGTCCATTACTGCCAGCCGTCCTCCCAACTCCACACATTTATCTCTGGCATCCTCCCATGTTGAGAGAACATTGACAAAGAGAAAACATGAATCTGATACAAAGTTGTGTATCCAGCCTGATGAGCATTTACTCTTCCCTGTAATATAGCAAAGTAAACATCGGGCACAGCGATTGTTTAAAAAGTATTTGTAAACTTGTTGATCTGAAAACTGACCTATTTTTGTCAGAGATTTTGTAAGTCGAGGACCATGCATGTTCATTCCAGAATTTTTAAACTATGGCTCATGTATTTTTAAATCACAATTATATGGATTCAAAAACTCTACCTCGAAAGTTAAAAATCTTTAAAAATTAAGTATATTTGAATAGTTAGTTATATTTTAAAGAAAATTTTTATGTAGTGAAAGTTGACTTTCGACACTTTGTTCTCATTAAAAATATCTCTGTCCAATTTGCGGCATTAAAGATTCAGTTTGATGAAAAATATCTTGCAGCTGCGATTTAAACAATGGAAACTACGATAAAAAAACAAGCACTATTTTCTCAAGCAACTCAACGAACAGATAAGACAACTCACTGTTGTAGACTTTAGTAGAGGAGTCTACACCACCATTTACATGTGGTATAGATGATGTAGCAGACGTTTGACAGCGTTTACTTGATGTAGAGTAACTGAAAGCTGTACATCCATTGCTGCCAGACAAACATCTAGTAGCACATTCTACTTCTGACCTCAATTTGTAATCTCCATCAATGATTGCAAGCTGTGCACTAGTTTGAAGGATGAATTTTTCTGCTCCAGTCTGTGTAAAAAGTCATAATGTATTAAATAGATTTTCTTCCAAGATATCATCTCACTGAATGTTTTTAATGCTCAAAGTAAAAGTAAAATTAAATTTTGAAATATTCAACAATTTTTGGCGGAAGGGAACAGTTTATTCCTTTGCTGATGATAGCAGACATAAAAACTAGGTAAAATGGTAGAAGAAATATCGTCAGACATTCCAAATGATCCAAAAAAATAAATTATCATACAAAATATAGGTAGTATATTATGAAATTTAAAAAGCCAAATGTGAAACATCATACACACCTGTACACACCTGTATAGAACTGCCATAAAAGAGCACTAGGTATATCGTGATATACTTCACCATAGTTTATGCTCTCACAATCAAAGCAGATCTGGTAAAATATATGTCAATAAACTTTTATAATACAACAATCGTATATATTCACTAGGAATATTGATTTCTTGTCATCCAAATATCATTTCATTGAAAGATAACTCCATATTAATTAAAGGGTAAATAGTGGGACAAAGCGCAAAGATATGAATTCAAGTTTCAATGGTTTGCCTGAGAAAATCAAGAAATCAGCCATTTTTTTCTAAGAATAATAAATCTTTTGGTCAAGGCAATCTAGTGCCGAAATAAATAAGTTTTTGATAACTGCTTAGAGCTTTTCTTTTATTCAATTGAGGAGACAACTCCATTAAGACAAGATCAGCTATATTTTGGGTAGAGTTAAAAAGTCCAGGGTTGAGCGTTTAGTTGTGCTGAAGTTGACTCCCAATAGTTTCCATTGTTTTTTGTATCTGGTTTGGCATGAAGTACACTGCTTATGATTTGTTATTCCAAAAACTACTATAAAAAAGATTTTAAAAATTATTTTTAGCTAGAAGTGATTCATATCAATTTCTGAGGCCAGTTATGAGATCAGGTGAGTTTCTTTTGGGCTTTACTGATATCGCTTTAAAAAAGCCAACACAATTAAAACTGTCATTAGTCAACTGTATTACTGCTACCAGAATTTGAATGATTTGGTATAGAAATCTAGTCACCAATAAGTTTTCCACTTTTCTACATTTACCCCATTCCACTTGTTTCCTCAACCCTTTCGTTGCCTAGCCTCTACCCCAGATCTCTCCCCCACACCAATAAACATGTTATCAAGACTAGCTTTGACTCTGGTTGTAAATTAACAATTCTTGCAGTGATGGAGTTACACCCCTCTCCCTCGATAAGTTAGGGAAAAAACCTCAAGTGAGAGTTGCTCCCTCTTTTGGTAATTTTTATATAAAACCATAGGCTCAAACTATAGATAAGATATTGAAATATCTTGTTCAAAAGTTTTGTCCAAGCTCATTCAGGTTCAATCAACATCGGAAATTTAGCTCTCCTCTCCGAGTCCGGAGCTGAACATCATTTTCTAAAAGAAGAGGAAAACTCCCCAAGAACCATGGATTCATTGTTAGTAGATATCAGGGAACATGAGACATCTATGTAAAAAACTAATGTTTACGAGTTAAACAAAATACGACTATTGGAATAGTTAGATTGCTGCCTTAATGGCCAGATTGTGGCTATACCATTTTCAACAGCATGCATTTACTATAAATAGAATAGCATGCAATAATTCAGTCCAGTTTTTAGTAAATAGAGCTACCGTGTGATTAAATTCGATTAATAATAAAGGGTGAGCTTCATCATACAATATTTCAATTGATTACTTGGTTGGTAGTCATTGTTAGTTTAGTACTGACAGGTAGCATTGTTGTCGAGGGAACGGAGATGTTTGACACTGAATAAAGTCGAGGAGACTGACAAAAATTCGAGTGGGCTCAGTTGAAATTTGGAATGTGGCTTTAAAGGGCTTAGGACGGGCTTTTTAAGACGCTCTTTGTGTGTAGAGTTGTTTTCTCATCAAGCATTGTAAAACTTTTGAGAAAACTTACTTGCGGCAACAAAAGCGCAGTAGCTATGTAGAAGTCTATGGAGGTCAGTAGTAATACATGAGCAGATCTCCCTACCAAGTGTTTTTTTGTGGGGTCATTATCTGGGGTTATGCAATGGGTTACGGCGTTGGATGAATTCGCCGAGTTTATATTGTATTTCATTTGAGGGGTACTTGAGTGGCATTTGAGTGGCATTGAAGTGGCATTTGAGTTTTGATTATTTTTTTACTTAACTTAAACTTATATGGCATATAGATTTTGAATGTATGGCATTTAAGTTTTGATAATTCTATACATAATTCTAACTCATATAGCATTCAAGTTTTGATAATTTTTTACATAATTCAAATTCATATGGTTACTTGAGAGAGAGAAAGGAGAGAGGGGAGAGGGGAGAGGAGAGATGAGAGAGGAGAGAAGAGAGAGGAGAGAGGAGAAAGAGGAGAGAGACTTTTTAGTTTTCTATACATTCATGTATATATGGATAATTATGTACATATTTATGGTTATATTTACATTTACACTGCATAATATACATTTATTTCATAATAAGTATATTAAATGCTATAAAATATGTTGGAAAATCACCAAATTAGACCTCTAGATGGTTAAAATCTACAGTATTTGGGAAATAATATGATTATATACATTGATTACATAATAAGTAGGGAAAATCTTCCTATATAATATAGCTAGAGTCAGTAAATACTAAGTAATACAAAGCACTACAACTTGTAATGACAATCAATGCATACATACATACATATGGTATCTTGAGAGAAAGAGAAAGAGGAGAGAGAGAGAGGAGAGAGATTTCTTTAGTTTTCTATACATTCATGTATATATGGTTAATTATGTACATATTTATGGCTATATTTATATCTACATAGAGAGAGGAGAGAGGAGAGAGGAGATATATCTACATTGAATTTTAGTTATTTACATAATAAGTATATTGAATACTATAAAATATCTTGGAAAATTGTCAAATTAGACCTCTAGATGGTTAAAATTTACAGTTTGATAATTTTTTTACATAATTCGAATTCATATGGTTACTTGAGAGAGAGAGAGAGGAGAGAGGGGAGAGGGGAGAGGAGAGATGAGAGGGGAGAGAAGAGAGAGGAGAGAAGAGAGAGGAGAGAGAGGAGAGAGACTTTTTAGTTTTCTATACATTCATGTATATATGGATAATTATGTACATATTTATGGATATATTTACATTTACATTGCATAATATACATTTATTACATAATAAGTATATTAAATGCTATAAAATATGTTGGAAAATCAGCAAATTAGACCTCTAGATGGTTAAAATCTACAGTTACAGTATTTGGGAAATAACTGCAAGAGAGGAGAGAGGAGTATTTGGTAGAGGAGGGAGGAGAGAGGAGAGAGAGGGGGCTTGAGCATAAATATCTTGGAAAATTGTCAAATTAGACCTCTAGATGGTTAAAATTTACAGTATTTGGGAAATAACTACAATAGAAAACATTATGAATGTATGGCATTTAAGTATTACTAGTTTTTTTACATAATTTGAACTCATATGGTATCTTGAGAAAAAGGAGACAGGAAAAGAGGAGAGAGGAGGGAAATAATTGCACTCAAATGAAAAAAATAGATGAAGCTAGATATTCATCTATTTGTATATATCCACAAGAAAACTAGGGTATTTGGTGAAGTATTCTTTTATTCCATTCAATTTTCATTAATTTTATTTGAATTGAAGTATTATTTACAATGGTTAGAATTTATTAAAATTGCTGCTCAATCCTTTATCCAACACCTACAACAATTCTTAGTAATAGTAGTGTATTTTTTAGTTTTTTATACAACCATGTATATATGGATAATTATGTACATATTTATGGATATATTTATATCTAGATTGAATAATATACATTTATGACATAATAACTATATTGAATGCTATAAAATATGTTGGAAAATCACCAAATTAGCCCTCTAGATGGTTAAAATTTACAGTATTTGGGAAATAACTGCAAGAGAGGAGAGAGGAGTATTTGGTAGAGGAGAGAGGAGAGAGGAGAGAGAGGAGGCTTGAGCGTAAATATTTCTTTTAGTTATTTACATAATAAGTATATTGAATACTATAAAATATCTTGGAAAATCGTCAAATTAGACCTCTAGATGGTTAAAATTTACAGTATTTGGGAAATAACTACAATAGAAAACATTATGAATGTATGGCATTTAAGTATTGATAGTTTTTTACATAATTCGAACTCATATGGTATCTTGAGAGAAAGGAGAGAGGAAAAGAGGACAGAGGAGGGGAAATAATTGCACTCAAATGAAAAAAATAGATGAAGCTAGATATTCATCTATTTGTATATATCCAAAAGAAAACAGGGGTATTTGGTGAAATATTCTTTTATTCCATTCAATTTTCATTAATTTTATTTGAGTTGAAGTATTATTTACAATGGTTAAAATTTATTAACATTACTGCTCAATCCTTTATCCAACACCTACAATAATTCTTAGTAATAGTAGTGTAATGAGACTGAGTAATAATCTACACACACCTTGTTCACTCTGTATGCTGTAGCACATGTTTTTCCTTTAGTTATCTGCAGTTACTTCAATTGGATCTTATCCAGATGTTTTATAGTCTTTGCTGCTACTGTGTTTTGTCTCAAACAGAAGTCCAAAGTAGGCATTGTGTCTACAAAATACAAAAAAATTGATTGTTACAATTGATTCATTTATTTTCATTGACTTTATCTACATATACATAAAGTAGCGAAGAAACAGTTTGTGTGAGTATGAAACTATCTAGAGCATGAATATTTCTTTTAGTTATATATATTTACACTTATTATGTTTACCATACATGTAATCAGCGTTAATTTTTGATTTTTGTTTAAAAACTATTATTATTTCTGGTAAAAAACTACATTAGTTAAGTTTTAGAATCATATAAATGAAATTTGTGTCAATTTAGCATCCACTGCATTATATATTTACAATATTACTTTGTAAATATTAGTGAAAGAAATTATGAAATACCTGCGAGTAATTAAGTAATTCAGTAAGGAAGTTGATTGGAATCGTAGTAATATTTTTCAAATACAACATTGCTTTGCAACGACTATTAATGAAAGCGATTATGAAATGTTGATGAGTAACTAAGTAATCTAGTAAGGAAAACTGATCGAAATCACGGTAATATTTGTTAATAGATACTTGCGACAGGTTTTATCAACGAAAAAGTCAAGCGATTTTCAAATGTTTACGAGTAACTAAGCGATTCAGTAGAAAAAACTAACAGAAATCACGCGATATCCGTTTTTGAAATATTTACGATAAACCAAATTGGGACATTGCTGTTATCAACCAAAAGATCAAGCGAGTATCAAATGTTTACGAGTAACTAAGTGATTCAGTTGGCAAAAACCGATTGAGATCATGTGACATCCGTTACAAATATTTACGTCAAGTTAGCAACGGAAAAAAACAAATATTTCTTAGAATATTCGCTATAGCAAGTTACGATAATTTTGTACTCGCTCTAAAGGTAAAGGTTTTCAGTCCATTTTTGGTCAGACCAAAATTTATGCGAGACATTTTAGGCATTATTTCAGTCAACGTAATGTTACCAGTTCATTTTCACAAGTTTTTATTAATTATTTTAAAAATAAATAATTAGAGCTTTCTACTGGTGTTAAATTATTATTGATTGTTTTTTACCTTATCACCACTTAGAGCCAGATGATTTAATTAACTAAAGACAAATAATTATTTTAGCATTTCTTACCTTGATGCTCTCCTAGTAGCTGTAGTAGATGATGCTTCTCCGCTTGCTGTTGAAGAACTGGATGCTTTCTAAGTGAAAACAGTGGCTCTTAAATAGCTAAAGTTGCACTGATTAAACCCTATGAATCAGCATTTTTTCCAATGCTTTCGCGGGAATAAAAACTGTTTATTCCCGCGAAAGCAACGGTTTCCATTCGCGTGAAAATAAATTATTTATTCCCGCGAAAGCAACGGTTTCTATTCGTGTGAAAATAAATTATTTATTCCCGCGAAAGCAACGGTTTGTATTCGCCTGAAAATAAATTATTTATTCCCGCGAAAGCAACGGTTTGTATTCGCCTGAAAATAAAATGTTTATTCCCGCGAAAGCAACGGTTTCCATTCGTGTGAAAATAAATTATTTATTCCCGCGAAAGCAACGGTTTGTATTCGCCTGAAAATAAATTATTTATTCCCGCGAAAGCAACGGTTTGTATTTGCCTGAAAATAAAATGTTTATTCCCGCGAAAGTAACGGTTTGTAATCGCCTGAACATAAAATGTTTATTCCCGCGAAAGCAACGGTTTGTATTCGCCTGAAAATAAATTATTTATTCCCGCGAAAGCAACGGTTTGTATTCGCCTGAAAATAAAATGTTTATTCCCGCGAAAGCAACGGTTTCCATTCGTGTGAAAATAAATTATTTATTCCCGCGAAAGCAACGGTTTGTATTCGCCTGAAAATAAATTATTTATTCCCGCGAAAGCAACGGTTTGTATTTGCCTGAAAATAAAATGTTTATTCCCGCGAAAGCAACGGTTTGTATTCGCCTGAAAATAAATTATTTATTCCCGCGAAAGCAACGGTTTGTATTTGCCTGAAAATAAAATGTTTATTCCCGCGAAAGCAACGGTTTGTATTCGTCTGAACATAAAATGTTTATTCCCGCGAAAGCAACGGTTTGTATTCGCCTGAAAAGAAATTATTTATTCCCGCGAAAGCAATGGTTTGTATTCGCCTAAAAATAAAATGTTTATTCCCGCGAAAGCAACGGTTTCCATTCGCGTGAAAATAAGGTATTTATTCCCGCGAAAGCAACAGTTTCCATTCGTGTGAAAATAAAATATTTATTCCCGCGAAAGCAACGGTTTGTATTCGCCTGAAAATAAATTATTTATTCCCGCGAAAGCAACGGTTTGTATTTGCCTGAAAATAAAATGTTTATTCCCGCGAAAGCAACGGTTTGTATTCGCCTGAAAATAAAGTATTTATTCCCGCGAAAGCAACGGTTTGTATTCGCCTGAAAATAAAATGTTTATTCCCGCGAAAGCAACGGTTTCCATTCGTGTGAAAATAAATTATTTATTCCCGCGAAAGCAACGGTTTGTATTCGCCTGAAAATAAATTATTTATTCCCGCGAAAGCAACGGTTTGTATTTGCCTGAAAATAAAATGTTTATTCCCGCGAAAGCAACGGTTTGTATTCGTCTGAACATGAAATGTTTATTCCCGCGAAAGCAACGGTTTGTATTCGCCTGAAAATAAATTATTTATTCCCGCGAAAGCAATGGTTTGTATTCGCCTGAAAATAAAATGTTTATTCCCGCGAAAGCAACGGTTTCCATTCGCGTGAAAATAAAGTATTCATTCCCGCGAAAGCAACAGTTTCCATTCGTGTGAAAATAAAATATTTATTCCCGCGAAAGCAACGGTTTGTATTCGCCTGAAAATAAATTATTTATTCCCGCGAAAACATTGGTTTGTATTTGTGTGAAAATAAAATTTGTATTCCCGCGAAAGCAACGGTTTCCATTCGCGTGAAAATAAATTATTTATTCCCGCGAAAACACTGTTTTTTATTCACGCGAAAAAACAGTTTATATTCCCGCGAAAGCATTGGAAAAAATGCTGATTCATAGGGTTTTATCAGTGCAACCTTAGCTATTTAAGAGCCACTGTTTTCACACAGAAAGCATCCAGTTCTTCAACAGCAAGCGGAGAAGCATCATCTACTACAGCTACTAGGAGACCATCAAGGTAAGAGATGCTAAAATAATTATTTGTCTTTAGTTAATTAAATCATCTGGCTCTAAGCGGTGATAAGGTAAAAACTAATCAATATCAATAATTATTTAACACTAGTAGAAAGCTCTAATTATTTATTTTTAAATTTTATGCTAGTTTGAGACAAAACGCTGTATATAAAGCCAATGAAAATAAATGAATCAATTATAACAATCAATTTTTTGTATTTTGTAGACACAATGTGTACTTTGGACTCTTGTTTGAGACGAAATGCATCAGTAGCAAAGACTATAAAACATCTGGTTAAGATCTACCAACAGCACACTTCTCCAACACAGCAAGAATTTCTTTCAAGATCTACCACCTACTTAGATGATACCAAACCAATGAAGACTCAAACTACATGAGTTTTGAAAACCAATGAAGACTCAAACTACATGAATTTTGAAGACAGCATACTTCTCCAACACAGCAAGAATTCCTTTCAAGATCTACCACCTACTTAGATGATACCAAACCAATGAAGACTCAAACTACATGAGTTTTGAAAACCAATGAAGACTCAAACTACATGAATTTTGAAGACAGCATACTTCTCCAACACAGCAAGAATTCCTTTCAAGATCTACCACCTATTTAGATGATACCAAACCAATGAAGACTCAAATTACATGAGTTTTGAAGACAGCATACTTCTCCAACACAGCAAGAACTCCTTTCAAGATCTACCACCTACTTAAATGATGCCAAACCAATGAAGACTCAAACTACATCAATTTTGAAGACAGCACACTTCTCCAACACAGCAAGAATTCCTTTCAAGATCTACCACCTACTTAGATGATATCAAACCAATGAAGACTCAAACTACATGAATTTTGAAGACAGCATACTTCTCCAACACAGCAAGAATTCCTTTCAAGATCTACCACCTACTTAGATGATACCAAACCAATGAAGACTCAAACTACATGAGTTTTGAAAACCAATGAAGACTCAAACTACATGAATTTTGAAGACAGCATACTTCTCCAACACAGCAAGAATTCCTTTCAAGATCTACCACCTACTTAGATGATGCCAAACCAATGAAGACTCAAACTACATCAATTTTGAAGACAGCACACTTCTCCAACACAGCAAGAATTCCTTTCAAGATCTACCACCTACTTAGATCATATCAAACCAATGAAGACTCAAACTACATGAATTTTGAAGACAGCATACTTCTCCAACACAGCAAGAATTCCTTTCAAGATCTACCAACTACTTAGATGATACCAAACCAATGAAGACTCAAACTACATGAGTTTTGAAGACAGCATACTTCTCCAACACAACAAGAATTCCTTTCAAGATCTACCACCTACTTAGATGATGCCAAACCAATGAAGACTCAAACTACATCAATTTTGCAGACAGCACACTTCTCCAACACAGCAAGAATTCCTTTCAAGATCTACCACCTACTTAGATCATATCAAACCAATGAAGACTCAAACTACATGAATTTTGAAGACAGCATACTTCTCCAACACAGCAAGAATTCCTTTCAAGATCTACCACCTACTTAGATGATACCAAACCAATGAAGACTCAAACTACATGAGTTTTGAAAACCAATGAAGACTCAAACTACATGAATTTTGAAGACAGCATACTTCTCCAACACAGCAAGAATTTCTTTCAAGATCTACCACCTACTTAGATGATACCAAACCAATGAAGACTCAAACTACATGAGTTTTGAAGACAGCATACTTCTCCAACACAGCAAGAATTCCTTTCAAGATCTACCACCTACTTAGATGATGCCAAACCAATGAAGACTCAAACTACATCAATTTTGAAGACAGCACACTTCTCCAACACAGCAAGAATTCCTTTCAAGATCTACCACCTACTTAGATCATATCAAACCAATGAAGACTCAAACTACATGGATTTTGAAGACAGCATACTTCTCCAACACAGCAAGAATTCCTTTCAAGATCTACCACCTACTTAGATGATACCAAACCAATGAAGACTCAAACTACATGAGTTTTGAAGACAGCATACTTCTCCAACACAGCAAGAATTCCTTTTAAGATCTACCACCTACTTAGATGATGCCAAACCAATGAAGACTCAAACTACATCAATTTTGAAGACAGCACACTTCTCCAACACAGCAAGAATTCCTTTCAAGATCTACCACCTACTTAGATCATATCAAACCAATGAAGACTCAAACTACATGAATTTTGAAGACAGCATACTTCTCCAACACAGCAAGAATTCCTTTCAAGATCTACCACCTACTTAGATGATACCAAACCAATGAAGACTCAAACTACATGAGTTTTGAAGACAGCATACTTCTCCAACACAACAAAAATTCCTTTCAAGATCTACCACCTACTTAGATGATGGCAAACCAATGAAGACTCAAATAACATGGATTTTGAAGATAAGATGATAGCAAACCAATGAAGACTCAATGTTACACAACATTACTTTCTCTCCTGCTTAGATGATACCAAACCAATGAAGACTCAAACTACATGGATTCTACTTCGATGATGCTGAAAAAGAAAACTGTCCAGAACAAGAGCTCAAGAAGCTAATCTATAACTCAAGGCTATCATATCACTATAGGTGAGTTTTACTAATTTTTACCATAAATTAAACAAAATGCTGAATATATACATTTTACAAGTGAAAAAAGGACTTTTTTGGTGAAATTAGTGTATTTTTTACAACAAAATGCTGAATATATACATTTTTCAGGGAAAAAAAGGACTTTTTTGGTGTAAATAGTGTATTTTTTTACAACAAAAATGCTGAACATATACATTTTCTAGGTGAAAAAAGGACTTTTTTGATGTAATTAGTGTATTTTTTACAACAAAATGCTGAATATATACATTTTCATGGTAATTGTTTTAGATAGATGAAAGAGAATCAAAAACACTTGGTGAAAATAATGCTCAAGAAAGAACAAGTTGAACAATGTAACTTGGTGAGTTATTTCCCTTTTCTAATAATGTAAACTATCCAATGTAACTAGAACTATAATTCAAATTCATGTAATTATTTTACATTTTCGCTTAATCATTCTATACTAATGCATAACTTTTTTATTTTAGTTCATTACGAAATTAAAAGCACATAGAACAGAAGTCTTCCTTCCTAAGATATAACATCACTACATCAAAGACATCATTGTAAAGGAACAAACTATGCATTAACTGTTACTACTTTGTATTTATTACAAGTTGTAGTGCTTTGTATTACTTAGTATTTACTGACTCTAGCTATATTATATGGGGAGATTTTCCTTACTTATTATGTAATAAATGTATATAATCATATAATGATTCATTTTTAATCAATGTATTAATTCAATTTAGATATATCTCCTCTCTTCTCTCTCTATGTAGATATAAATATACCCATAAATATGCACATAATTGATCATATATACATTAATTGCTAGAAAACTAAAAGATTTCTCTCTCCTCTCTCTCTTCCTCTCTCAAGATACCATATGTATGTATGTATGTATGAATGCATTGATTGTCATTACAAGTTGTATTGCTTTGTATAACTTAGTATTTACTGACTCTAGCTATATTATATAGGAAGATTTTCCCTACTTATTATGTAATCAGGTATATAATCATATAATGTTTCATTTTTGATCAAAATATTTATTCAATGTAGATATATCTCCTCTCTCTATGTAGATATAAATATACCCATAAATACTTACATAATTAACCATATATACATGAATGTATAGAAAACTAAAAAATCTCTCTCTCCTCTCTCTCTCTCCTCCCTCTCTCTCCTCTATCTCTTTCTTTTTCTCAAGTATGTATATAGTTATGTAAAAAAATTATCAAAACTTGAATGCCATACATTCAAAATCTATATGTCATATAAGTTCAAATCAAGTAAAAAAATAATCAAAACTCAAATGCCACTTAAATGCCACTCAAATGCCATTCAAATGCCCCTCAAATAAAATACAATATAAACTCGGCGAATTCATTCAACGCCATAACCCATTGCCCCACTCCAAGATCAGATCCACAAAAAAACACTTGGTAGGGAGATCTGCTCATGTATTACTACTGAGGTCTATGACAACGCGTTCGACAGAAGGGACCATTTGCATTATGATATTATTATATAGCATGTTCAAGCAAGCAGTTTGTACCATTTTTGTTACTTTTTCAGTTCAAAACTACTTTTTAAAAATCTCAATTCTTATTATTTAGTGCTTTTTCATTTTTTTCTTGGAAAGATAGCCGGTATTTTAGATTTAATTATCATTGTTGTTGTAAAAAAACGATGTTGAAAATACAATTTTGGCAATGTTTTTTTTTCACCTAGTATTATTATAGAATTATACTAATGTTATTGTTTGATTAATTTTTCACTTGAAAATTGTTATTTTGATAAAAAAATTTCATTAATTCTTTTGATTTTGATCACAAACACTATCACATGAACGCCGGCGTATACATAATAGTGAGCTTACCAAAGATAAAACAAATTGCTGACTTGAGAAAAACAGCTCCAAGAAAATTAAAATTTGTTGCAATATCATTCTTTTGCGATCAAAAGAGTCTCTGCACAATGCCAATATTTAGGCGGCCCTACTTCTATGCAACCGAGCCAAAGTTTTGAAAACTCGCTTTATAGCTCTAAATAACTTGTTGCATTTTCGGGAAAAAATTGCGTCGTGGCAAGTGCTGATTAAGTCTATAGGAATCGTCTTACTGGTGAGAGGGCAACTCCAGATGATCTTTCTGAACACATTTCAACCTCAAAAAGTTTAAATTAAATCAAATCCTCTTCAAATTAGCGTCAGAGTTAGTTTATGGTGGAAGTTGTGACTTTAGGTAGTATTAGGTTGTAGGTACAGTTGTGACTTTAGGTAGAGTACAGATTGTGTCTGGACCAATAGTATATCACCTTAAAGACAATTAGCCTACTTGCCCTCTGTATAGTGCCCCCGTTCCCCCCTCAGTCAAGTTGTGTATTGCTAAAAAAATGATAAAATACTGTTAAAAAACCAGGTTAGAAAACAGTTTTGCAGTGTTACATCTGTAATAGGCTAGTGTATTACACCCCCCCCCTCCAACCCTCCCTGCCTCTCTCCAGACCCTCCCCGCCTCTCTCCGGACCCTCCCCGCCTCTCTCCAGACCCTTCCCGCCTCTCTCCAGACCCTCCCCACCTCTCTCCAGACCCTCCTCACCTCTCTCCAAATATTCTGCTACCTTGAGCAGCGACTTTACATTGGCTTGCTGGCAATTATATATACCTCTTTTTATAACTTCACCGTACTATTCAAGTAATGGAAGACATTTTGTGAGTACCTTTAGCTAAGCCATACTACTGATGGAAAGGGGGTTACTATAACAATAGCCAGTGGTCCAAGTCAACTCTCTAGCTGTGCTACTTTAGGTTTAGTGACCATAAGTTTCTCCACTAATTTCAATTGCTTTAATTTTTGCTGCAAACTTGCTTCAAAGTCTCGCTCTGCTTTCTGACGAAGTCTCACAGTCTCACTCCAGAGTTTACTTGCTGCCCCCTTTCTCTCACCGCTACTGCTAACAAACTAACAATAAGTCAACAATGGTGTTCAGCCAGCAGATAACTTTGATATTTCACATAGTCTTAATTACTTTAATGATACCACTCGTATGAACAAAAGTAAAACATTTTTTCTATTAAAATTTTCAACAAACACTAAACTACAATGGTGCATGCTGTCTGATGTACAGAATTGACAGGTTCTTGAAGTAATCCGATCACATGCTAATATTTGAAATAGCAATTCAATCCTGCACGTTAGCGAAGTTTTTTCATTCCAATGATGCAAGCTTTCCAAAAATATATTTTTTGTCTTACGGTATATCTTTCTCTACGGTCCATTGTTCTTGGGGAGTTATCATCTTGTTATGGTAATCTGTCATCATCTCAAGACCTAGCGATTGTACCCAACAGCTGACTTCTACTAAGGTGGATTGAGCTAAAATGGGATTCACTTTTGAATGAGAGCTTTTAATTTTTGAGACAAGATTTGAGTATAAAGATTAGTTTGGAAACCTTAAGGAGAGAGGACAACTCTCTTTGACGACTCAATCACTGTAAGTTATTGTAGGTGGCTGGAGTTTTGCCACATTACTGTAGGGGTTGTCTTTTTACAGAAAGGGTAGAGAGGCTTCTTGAGAATCATTGGTTGGGAGTTTGGGGTGTTAGGAGTGGAGAGGCGAGGGTAAGGTGCTGGAGTGCCAAAGTGTAAAGTTTTTTATGCCAATTAATGCTGTAGAGGCTGGTAGATCCACTACAGGTGGGGAGGGGGGGGGGGGGGGAGAAAGAAGGCTTCTCTAAATAACTGTAGTATTTGGGTGAGGGAAGGGGAGAGTCTGGGTTGGGAGGAGGTAAGAAATCAAGGACTGGAGCAGAAAAGGGAGAATATAAAAAAGCAGGAGAGCCAGTTTTTCTCCACAATATTACTACAAAGCTTTTGTTACTCAGTCGTGTACCAGACTTCGATCTATAAATTGTATTAATGTGAAAAATTGTATTGGGTTTTTCGATTGTTAATCTTTAGCAGTTTGCAGAACGAATGATATCTTTATGCATTGCTATATCAAAGACAAAACTTATTCTTGTCTTGCTGTATTAGTTTGATGCAAAGCTGCTTTTCGTACGCACACTTCAATTCAGACATAATTTATTTTATCACAAGGTCATTTGAATAGTATTATCACAAATAGAGGGAGATCAGAAATAAGAAGGCAATGCTATTACATAAAATGATAACAGTAAATTATTACGTTACTCTTTAGGAAGCAGGTTGCTGTAATGTTATTAATTTGAATATAAATAAAACCAGTAAATATCATTTGAACTTTATAAAATTAGTTGGTTACCGCAAATTTTTCCAATTTTGCAATCAACAAGAAGAAATTACTCCAGTTATAATTTTTCCATCCCTCTTTGACATAAATTGAGAGTTTTCTTCTCCTAGCTGATGAAATCAAGTCTGATTTAAAAAACATTGCGTTTTACAAATGAAAAAAATATATCATTGAATCTGCCGCATACAAAACATTTTCTCCTGTTCAACTCTAACACTGGTTTTTTACCAAATCAACAACTTAGGCAACACGAATGCATAGAAGGAGTTTTGTTGAAGCTTACATGAAATAATTTTGTAAGTTGCCTTCTCACCAAAATTTCCTGATAACAGTATGATGTATGAGTTACAAAAGTGTTTTCCCCTCATTGATTGTATTAACCATCTGAGGAGTTGTCCACTTTGGGGACACAATGGTTGGCTCTTTATATTGAAAGAAACAAATTAAGAATCTTTTGTTTACATATAACGGCATCTTATTATCTGTGATCGTAAAACACTAACTATAATGAGTATTTAACCCTGTCCCCTGGTACTTTTGTAGAATCTGTGTTTTTACCAGATAAATTATTTGAAATAGAAAGTGAATGAGTGCTGATGGCTAATAAAGCTTTTATCAAACACCACCGAGAATAATGGTTTTTTTCAGCTATTATCTCTCATTTTGGCCTTTAAAATTTAATGCAATGAATGCCAGGTAGCCTTGGACTGAATAAGCAGAAAAACTTTTCGAAAAGCTTTTAAATAAACTCTTTTTTATAACTCGCTAACAAAAAATAGCAAAATTACTTAATAAAATAATGTATAAAGTTCTAATAACATAGGGTAGCTTGCAAAATCAAGAACTGTTGTTTATAGAAAGTGTGCGTCATAAAGCTGACTTTTTCTTTTTTACACATACCTCCTGTTCACTGGAGCAGAACAATCCAGTTTACAGCTTTTGAAGGAGTTGTCCTGGATTAAACAGCAACGTTAAAAATCCTATCAGGCTAATGTCGAAAATGCTGTCCTCTCCACACATAACATAAAAATAATTATATTTTTCCTAAAGAAATTGTCTAATTATGTTGTTCTGAAAAAAAAGGGACCGGCAATCAAAAAGATTGATATAAATAATGACATCAGCATTGAATATACTGGAATCAGCTAGACTTTTATGATCCAAAGGAATTAAACAAAATACCTGAATTTTGTATGCTAGAACATACCTGTTTACAAAATCCTTTGAACTTAAATATATTGTAGCTGTCTTATACACCGTGCATGAAAATGGGTACATGCAAACACTTGTCATCTCAACTTTATCGGCAAAATGATTTATACATAAACAAAGCAGCGAATGTAAACATATTGCTGTCACTAACTTGACTGCTGTCTGCTTTCTTATTTGACATCAATTTATAGCTCAGTACCCGTCGGTGTCTGCCAGTGAAAGCATTGCTGCTAAAAGTTCCAAAAAGACAAAATGGTGAGTAATATTTGCTTTCTCTAATTCAATCAAAAACAAAAATATAACTTTTAGACCGAAATTTTTCATTTCTCTTTAAAATTAGAAAATGAAAGAAGACGGGATTTTCAAATTTTGTTTCTAGGAGCAAAAGAACAAACAGGAAATGACAAGGTTTCGGAGACTGAAAGGCCAGTTTGTTACAATTTTGGTCGTCTTAGGTTGTGTCAACCTTATACTATGGTTCATTGTGCTGGCTTACACCATGGTCAGGTTTGCCGACATACAAGAGCAAATCTCAGGACTTACTTACAAAGCTGTTGAGCAAAAAAGTTCTAGCTCTCACGTGACGCAGCTGTTTACAATACAAGATGTTGAAGAGAAAGTTGAAATTGGGCTGGCCAAGCTTAGAAGTGAAACTGACCGGCGACTACAATCAACGAACGCGCTGAATGAAGAACTGAAAGTGCTAAAAGAAGACATGGCAGAGCTTCATACTGTGCATCAGAACTTCAACAAATTCTGGGTTTCTCTGGTTGAGGAGGTAATTATAAAACAAGTCATTCATCCCATTTTTTTTGTCAAAGCTCAGCTATTGTAATGTTGGTTACACTGGTTAAAGGTTGGACAACTCCTACTTAATTGGTTTCTGTTGCATTGACAGATGGCAAAGAAAGAAAAAAATTTATCATCGGAAGATAGCTACAATGAAACTAATCTCCAGTTATTAGAATCTGATGTTGAACAAGAACATTCTGGAAGCAGAAACATCCGTAGCATTGGGAATGACAGCTGGAGTTTTTTAAATGCTACCGCAAAATTAGAAATTTCTGAATTTGTTGGTAACTTATCTGGAAAACTCAATCTAGACACAAAGGTGCCAAAATTCATCAACAAAACTTCTCTGAATGCAACTGCGGACAGCAACAGTAGCAATGCAACTGACAATGTGATAATTGGTAATGTTTCTCCTCTGAATGAAACGGAAAGCTATGAGATGGTCAAATCCAATGGGTCATTTTTGTTTAATGAAACTTTTGTGAGTGTGAAAGACTCTAACGAGACAGGTGCCAGTATTCAAGATCAACCAGTAGCTAATCAGACTTCATCTGTAAATTATACCGCTATAGCAGAATCCGAAAAGGAAACGATTTTAGAAAAGCAATATGAAAATGCGACTGATTCAGACTCACACAACCAAAGCAGCAGCGATGGCAGCAAACAAAAGTATGCTCTTCCTTCACCAGAACAGATGATAAAGTTACTAGGTTGGTGTAAAATGCATAAGATATGCGGGAATTTTAATTTTCTGATTGTATAGTGCAAACTTTTGTTGTTTTTGTTCAGCTTGTAGGCGCGGACCGAAAGGTGAACCTGGTGAACAGGGAGAACAAGGAATAGTTGGGTTACCTGGACCTATGGGAAAAACAGGAGTGAAAGGGGCTGTTGGAGAACAAGGACCAAAAGGTTCATCTGGATCTAAAGGAGATATTGGCAATCAAGGTCAACCAGGAGTCAAAGGTACAAAGGCAGTTTTATTGCACCACCATGGTTGTAAATCATAATTGTTTACAAAAACTAAAATCGTCCAGTAAGATCAAATCAAGTCAGCATTGTGTGTCATCATTTTATCCTTGTTTAGTTTATCATTGTGTTTTTGAAACAATTTGTACTTTCCACAAAACTAACTACCCACTGCTTTTAATTACAAAATTCACAGGAGGGAGAGGTGAACCTGGAGTTGCTGGGAAAAATGGCGCTCAAGGATTACCAGGTATGAAAGGTGATTTGGGTAAACCTGGAGTCAAAGGACTAAAAGGACAGCAAGGACCAGCAGGAGAGCCAGGGATAAAGGGATTGCAAGGAGAAAATGGACTCCCTGGTCTCCAAGGTCCACCCGGAAGACAAGGAGAGCGGGGATATCCTGGAAATAAAGGGATTGCTGGAACTTCAGGACCTAAAGGTGAGCCTGGAGAACAAGGGTTAAATGGTTTGGATGGAAGAATTGGACTGAAAGGAGAAAAAGGCAGACCGGGATTAAATGGTGTACCTGGTATAAAAGGAGAGCCAGGTCAACAAGGTACATTAACAAACAACTTATTATAACTATTCAGCATACTCACAAAGGCAAACATTAAAAGTTTATTGTGATATGTTTCAAGGTATTAAAGGTGAGATGGGCATGGCGGGAATTCCAGGGTTACAAGGCCCTCCTGGTACTCCCGGACAAGCAGGAAAAGATGGCGCAGATGTTATTATGCCCGACTTACTCCCTAAAGACGTGGTAACCTCAGTAATGAATGCTACACTTATGATGTTGGAAAGAGGTAATTAGTTCTTTACGCTTACTAATTGTAATTTATCTAAGCAGCAGATCATGTCACATGATATGTTTACTTGCTTGTCATTTGAGAGTAGAAAAGTTTTTGAAACTGTAGCAGCAGATTTTAAGCTGGGTACAATAGACTATGCTAGCTTTATATCATCTAGGTGGTTTACGAGGACCGCCTGGTGCAGATGGTATTCCAGGAATAAATGGAGTACCTGGAATTGATGGTATTCCTGGAAAACCAGGAGTGGATGGTACAAATGGAAAACCAGGTATGATCAAACAGACCTAATAAGGGTTAATTTCTTCTTCCAGTATTTTTTTATTTTCTCATCTCTTTGATATCAAAAGTAATAAAATAATTTTTGCTTTTTATTTGAGCAAAAAAGTTTAAAAACATCAGTGACAAGACAATTTTTTAGATAACAATGTTGAAAGAAAATCACTTCCGGAAATCATCCAGAAAAATAAAATTCGAATTTTTTATCAGTTTTGCATTTAGAGCTGTCAATTTTATAATGATATATTTAGGCAAAAATGGTGTGGATGGAACTCCTGGCATTGATGGTCAACCTGGAACAAATGGCACAAACGGTACTCCAGGTACAGTAATTTCAATTTCAGCGTTTGTTTAAAACATTTTTTTATGTGACATTTTTATTTGAAATTATCAATTAAACAAAAACCTCAGGTGAACTGTGAAAATATTGTGCATAGTGATTAGAAAAAGCGTGATCCGAAAAAGCAAATGTTTATTTTTCCAAGTAATCAAACGAACAAAAGATAGCATTTTATGAAATAATGACTCCAACATTGCGAGACATAGAGATGCTATATCCTCTATGGTGTATCTTCTTTTAACTGTTGCAGGAACAGATGGAAAGAACTGCAGCGTTTCATTAGAAAACTGGCATGACCTAGTTACTGGTGTGTAGCTATGTATTATATACAGCTCTATTATTTATTTTCTATCACTTTATTTGTTTTTTGCTCGTATT
Organism: Cryptosula pallasiana; assembly: GCA_945261195.1. Lineage (NCBI taxonomy): Eukaryota > Metazoa > Bryozoa > Gymnolaemata > Cheilostomatida > Cryptosulidae > Cryptosula > Cryptosula pallasiana. Next base: position 15,645,117 of record OX183135.1, on the reverse strand, counting down.
GTGTGCTCATTTGTGAATAACTCAATTTTTAGCCTCAGATTCCCACTTTCTCTTGAATGATCGGGTCTACACATTTCATCAAACTGAAAAATCATGGGATAACGCTCAGAAACACTGTCAAGATCACACAGCAACCTTGTTGATATACAATGATGCTCAAAGCATACAGCAGATCACTGCTAAAGGTTGGAGATGTGTACAAACTTTATGTCTTGTAGTTGACCTATTGAAAGATGAGAAAAACATTACAAAAGTGCCTTATAATAAAAATGTTTTGCAGAGGAGCTAGTTTCAAAAGTACAAGAGGAAACAACTCCTACAAAGTCATAAAAGCTCGAATTCAAGCTAGTCAAGTGTAACAAAAGCTTTGCATATAACAAAATGACTCATTTTTCTGCTTTTTTCCAGTTTTAAAACTTCCTGTTAGAATTTGGGTTGGTGGAAAAAGGAACAGCTACAATAAGTTTCAATGGATAAATCCCGTCGGAGTACCACAACCGATTCAGTCTGCTCTGTGGAATCCTCTAGAACCCAACAATGCTAGTAAGTGTTACACAGATATGCTTTTCCTTATATACTGGCTGGTGGCCACGTGTACTTGCTCCGCATACACAGATATTTTGCACATCAAAAGTATTTACAGAAGTTGTCCTTCCAGTGGAAGGACAACTCCCAATAAAAGCTGCGAGTGTTAAGGAATGATGAATGTTTGTTTACTTAAATAGATGGCCAAGAAAACTGTGCAGAGCTGAGAGGAAACAAGTTGAATGATGTCAAATGCTCCACACCACAAGCGTACATTTGCATGTCTCTTCATATCAAAGACCTCTAAATAATTCTAGTGTTACACTATCTCCATATATAGTATGGATGTCATGTTATATGTCATGTCTGCTTCTCTTATATTTTTTTTATTAATTGAATTTTATTTTCATAGACTTCTGTATGCATATGAGACTAGATTAGAAAAAATACACGCAGCTGCTAGGCTCGCTCGAAAGCTTTCGTAAAGTTCCAGTTATTGCAGTAGCTTATTTTTTTAGTCTGGAAATTACACTATGGTTCTATTAAACAGAAACCTGATTTTGACTTTGATAATATAAAACAACGAGAAAACCTAGGGTATTGCTTGAATAGGTATAACATGTCTGTCATATGGGAAAAATGGTAAGTTAGTGCAGTATCACAGAGATATGCAAACACCCTGGAAACTGGAAATGGAATGTTGTCTGGAGTTTTGGTCCTTCTCTCAGACTTGAAGTTTTTATTTTTGATGGTCTACTTGTTACTATCTCTGACCGTTTAGCCACCAGAGGGAGCCAATAAACTACCAGATGAAGTATCAAACAATCATTTCATTCTGCTCATGATAGCATATGATATACACGCAGTAGAACGTCAGAGCAAATATCTCGTCACAAAATATATAGGTGTTAATGAGAAAACTGAGCGTTTGATCAGGGCTGGTAAAACATTTCATCCAATTTCCCCGACTACAGACATATTAATGTACACACTAGCCAATCAGCGTCCACCTTGGAACAATGGAAGAAACGTAATACTATAGATTTCTCAAGTCTAGGCACCACTCCCTCGGGTCACGTAATCACTCACCAAAGTCTAGTAACCACTCCCCCAAGTTGTGTAACCACTCCCCCAAGTCATGTAACCACTCCCCCAAGTTATGTAACCACTCCCCCAAATCATGTAAGCACTCCCCCAAATCATTTAACCACTCCCCCAAGTCATTTAGCTACTCCCCCAAGTCATGTAAACACTCCCTCAAGCTATGTAACTACTCCATCAAGTCATGTAAGCACTCCCTCAAGTCATGTAACCACTCCCCCAAGTCCTGTAAACACTCCCCCAAGTCAAGTAACCACTCCCCCAAGTCATGTAAACACTCCCCCAAGTCATGTAACCACTCCCCTATGTCATGTAATCACTCCCCCAAGTCATGTAAACACTCCCTCAAGTTATGTAACCACTCCCCCAAGTCATGTAAACACTCCCCCAAGTCATGTAACCACTCCCCCAAGTCATGTAGCCACTCCCCCAAGTCATGTAACCACTCCCCCAAGTCATGTAACCACTCCCCCAAGTCATGTAACCACTCCCCCAAGTCATGTAACTGCTCCCCCAAGTCATGTAAACACTCCCCCATGTAAGCACTCTGCTACATCTGGTAACTCAACAACAACCTCTTGACAAGTAGCCACACAAAGTAACCAAAAAGAAATTGTTATTCTATTAATCAAAATACAGTATAATCAGTGGGTCTACAACCACAATGTCATGAGTAAGAAAAATTAACAATACTAAGAGCTCCACTCCGCTGTGAGTTAGTTTTAAAATAAGAAAATTTGCAACTAGTTTAAAATTTCTTTCTTTTCACATCAGACTTTTTAAAAAGTTGATGAACATTACTTGGTTTTCTTCTTCAAGGCTATTCAGCCACCATATAATTTTACATACAAAGTTGAATACAGGACCATTTAAACAATGTTATTTGTTGTGGGTAGACCATTTGAGCGCGTGAAGCTTTTACACTGTGTTCCATACAACCCTAACAAAAATGTGTAGTACTTAGTAGAAGTTGTCTGTCCACAAAGAGGGAAGACAATTTCAAACCTGCTGCAACAGCTAATCTATCAATATTTTTACTATGTGTTAAGAAGGGCAAAATCTATCTCTCTAAACAGAGATGATGCCATCCTGGTAATATACAACGCAAATATGGCAATGCGGAAATAAAATATCTGTTTGCACAATGTGGGTTTCCTTGTTTTTTGTTATTTTATTTTTAACAAAGTCAACTGTATTAGGAATTTATGTCAGATGAGAACAACAGAAATGTGAATTAACGCATGAAATGGTTAGAACTTTAAAAAATGCGAGTTAAAAAAGTGAAATTCACTGAAAAATGTAACAAACAAATTAACTTAAACAGTTTTTAGAAACTTTGATTAAAGACAATAATAATATGGAACATAATACTGAAAGAAAAACACTGCGCAAACATTTAAAGCTTAAATAAACTCAGTAAGTTTAGATAATAATAAAAACATATTAACTAACTAGCGATCAAATTTAACTTAAGGTCAATGTGGTCCCGGCAGATTTTTCTGCGGAGCTATTATTAACGAACCGGAAGCCCGCTTTCCACCAACAGCACTGTTAAAACGAAAGTTACTTAATTTTTAACAATTACTAAAGAAACATTTCTTCATTCACGGCGGCTGCTAAGTTTGGGGTATATAATACTGACGATGCGCCATCGCCACAAACTGTCCAACTACAACGGCACTGTAAAAGCAAGCCACGGTAATCGTTCAAGGGCGTGCTTTCATTAGTTTGCGTTGGCAAGCTCAGTGAGCCGCGAAATACAAAGCTATGGCTTTACACACCAGCATAATATTAAATTAATTTTTATCATGTGAAACAAAATATTTTAAAAAAAAACTTCAACGGCTATATTGATTTCTTGAGCTGCCTCAACGACAAAAATTTTGTCATACCAGTTGCTTAAACTGTCTTAAATCTAAATAATTTCTAATGATTTCTAAAGATAAGTTATACTCTCAGTTGCATCGCTAAAGCGAAACCAATGTGCCGGGACCCCATTGATTCCATGTAGCACCAAGGTCCTAGCCTGGGCCTATTATAAGCTGGGAATAAAAATCTTCATCTTTCCAACAGCCAAATACAACAATTAATCTGCCAAGCAGTGAAATTTCCCATTTAAAATTATGTTAATTTTCATTACAATGGTCAAGAAGGCAAGAAAACTTCTAGCATAAAAATTTCAAAGTGCATTACAGAAATACTACAAACCATGTGAAACAATCCAAAGAAAAGTGAAAACTGGTTTTTTGTGAATTATTGTTTGAGAGTTTTTAAATGAAGCTGATAATTAAATCTAAATTTGTTGTTGTATTGAACATTCCATTTTATTTAGAAAATACACAAAAATACAATTTCCACTCACACTTGATAGTAAAAAAAATTTATTTTTTACATCTCACCAAAAACTATATACAGCATTACCTGCTGCCAATATATTGCTGAAGTCTGCGGTAATAAAAACATCAATAAAAAAAATAGTTCAGATAATATAACAATCTATAGCAAGTTATATCAGAAGAATGTAATCAGAGACCACACAATAATGATACTTATGGAAGAAACTGCTTGGCAAAAAAACTATGTCATACTCAAAGCAAATCCACTAGAAAATCAATGAACACTACACAAAGCAGTTGTGTTTGTGCAAGTAATCATTTTATATGTTTTGTTGTCATATTTGCTTTCAATTGACTTTCTCGAGTCTAAATAGTGAGCTAAAGATGCCCATGTACTTGATGTACTTGAAAGATGTACTTGAAAAGCTTTCTCTGCTTGTCGCTATCTTACTTTGTCATCTGGTTGAATAAATCTGTCATTTGGTTGTTTACTGACCTCTAATTTAAATTCATGAGACCTTTTCTTCCTGTGCATCACGTAAACTTCATCACCTGTTACATTCTCTTCTACTATGGTAAGAAATCTCTCTATGGCAGCCAAACAGGTTTGCGAACTCCAGATAAACTTTGGACCAGATTTCGTGCGTTGAGGTATGTCTAACGAATCTTGCACAGGATGCTCGGTAATACCAGTGCATTGATGGTTGTCCTCGTGTTTACCCAGGACAAGAGTCTTCACCCCTAAAAGATGGCACTGCAACCACCATCGCATTCGAATGAATGGTTTGGTTTCTTTTAAACCTACTCCGGAAGTTTTCAGCTCCACCAGCTCTTTCTTCTTATCCAAACAATCAATTTCTCCAGAAATAATCAGATTGTGTTTTGCAATTTTGGTTTGAACCAAACCTCCAAACTCCAAACTCTCATCAAATCTTTCTTCAGATTTGGCAGTCTTCTCCGAGTTTCTTGTCAGCAGATGCTCAAACTTAAATCCGGCATATTGATTTTCATTTTCATAAGGTCTCTGTTTGCCTGTCTGATACCTGCCTGTCTTTGGAATAAAACTGCTGTCAGATGGATAGCCAAACATGTAAAATGTTGAACCAATTTTCTCTATTGCTATTTTTTGGCCTTTGTCACCCCAAGGATTCCTATCAAAATATGGGGTGAGACCAACATCGATCAGCAACCCTCTCTGGCATACAAACTCACTTCTACCAACAACATTATGCTTTATTAAACTCTCCAGTGTGATGTCCATTCTAGCTTTGGATCGGAAACATTTCACAGGTCGCAATCCTTCTTCTAGATTTAATGGCGGATATATGAAAGGCTGAACCATCTCTTCATTGAGCCATTTGATGTTCACTTCGTCATTTTCAACTAGTTTTCTTTTTACAACTTCACCATTTGAGTCGAATGCTGAAGTTGTAGAGTAGAACATTCGCTGTAGTAGTTTGACTTTAATTGAATTCTGCTTTTCTTGCCAATTTTTTGTTTCAGCATGGCTGAAGCTCCATGTAGACTCATCAGCACTATAAAAAATAACAATTTTTATATTTTGGTGCAGTGAAAACATCCTGTGTGTTAGACATTTTCACTTAAAAAATGGTTATTTTTTTGTTTCGTTGCTACAAAAAGAGTATTTGAAACATTTGTTGCTAAAAAAATACTTTAAGCAAAAAACTGTGTGTAGGCATCCACAAAAAGTAGCAGACTAAGCGAATAAATCAGCGGGCATTGAGTAATTTTGTATGTAGACTGTCAATGAAACTGAATGCCACATGGGTTTGGTAAGCCAGTTAACAAAAACAAGATGAATTATGGTGACTGTCATGTTTTGAGTTACAAACATCAACTTTCCTTTTTGATTTTTTTACTTTGAGAGCGTCACAAAGATTTTCATACCTTTTTGTACTTGAATCGGGACCCGTACACCCAGCAGCCATTTTGTTATCCAATCGATACACTGTACAGTTCACTAAAACATACATAAACTATGTGACAAAACATTTAGGCCTCATGTACATCTCAAACAAGTGAAATTGTCAGTGGCGGTGTCCTTTCGGACACTATTATTATTGCAAACTTGTCCCATAATCTACTCTAGCACGTTTTTACAAGCTGTAAAAACGTGCTAGAGTAGATTATGGGACAAGTTTGCAATAATAATAGTGTCTGAAATTGACAGAAGTATATGTTTTTTACAATATGTTTTGCTACGATATCTTTAGTGGCAATTATATCTTACTGGCATAAATTATTTGGCAATGATTTCGGCAAAAACATTTGTTTTTGTGTTTACCAGCATATTTCATTTGTGGCTTTGTATTAAAAACTAACAAAATTGTTCTTCAACAACCTCTTAAACCGTATCAACATGCTGAATTGGTGCTGATCATGCATTGCACAACATTTCTGAAATACAGTGAGTCAAGTAAGTCAAGAGAGTGTCTGCCATGGAGAAAATAATAAAAGGGTAACAAATTGATTACATTTTGTTTTTGAAAGGCATCAAGAAACGTTATTGACATTCATGTTTGTCTAGTTTACCATTGGTTGTCTCAATAAAAACTCAGATCAACTCCGACACTTGCTGGATTGAATTCATTGGTATTGTTTAGTTCAGCCAGCAATGCAGAAAATTTCAAAGCATTCTGAGATTAATTTCATGACAAGCTAAAGCATTTCCAGGCGACTAAACTTTTATTGAATTAAATGTTTTCTAAAGGCACAATGTCAAGGATTGCTGTTGATGTTCATTATACAACTCTTCAGGCCCCTGAAATGAACATGTATGTTTCAGCTATTGAAAAATAAAGCAGTGCAACAAATCAATCAGCTATTCTAATCTTCCAATACTTACCCTTAGGAAAGATGTGGCTGTCTCGATAGAGTTTTGTGCTGTAAGTTAACGAAGGAAGTAATCATTTAGTACCTTGTGTAACACAAGTAGGTAATTGTGTATTCTATGCGTTCAATACATTGCACTGAAGAGGAAAGTCAAATAAAATCAATTTAACCCGCAATAATGTAAGAAAAATAGTCAGTAGCAAAATAACAATAGCCTCTATTATAGCTATCCATTCAAGTAGATATTTGCAAGCCCCCTTGTGCAAGCAACTCTATTGTACTATTACTTTGTGTGGGCGAAAAAGGAAGTTGACAATGTTAACAACTAGCTGAGAGTGTGGCAAAACACCTCTCATTCCAAACTGCATCACATGGATCCTGCTCATGCATGTACTCAATGAAAGCGATTAACAAAGATTAATGACAGTTGAAGTCGACAGAGTATAGTATCAATCATATAGTAACAGATGGTTCCGCTCAATGTAATCTCAAATTATTATTTTGGCAAGTTTTAACCAATGAGCAAAGCTTCTTGTGCAACACAAAAGTCTATTTGCGAAGTCTTTCCTTGTCACTTGTTAATAGAAATGCCAACTGTGTATGCAAATGGTAGCATGTTATAGTTGTTTTATCCAACTAACAAAACACATAGATGGTGTAATGTAACATGTACCATGTATAACAGACACATGAATGGTGCAATGTAACATGTACCATGTATAACAGACACATGAATGGTGCAATGTAACATGTACCATCTATAACAGACACATAAATGGTGCAATGTAACATGTACCATGTATAACAGACACATGAATGGTGCGATGTAACATGTACCATGTATAACAGACACATGAATGGTGCAATGTAACATGTACCATGTATAACAGACACATGAATGGTGCAATGTAACATGTACCATGTATAACAGACACATGAATGGTGCAATGTAACATGTACCATCTATAACAGACACATAAATGGTGCAATGTAACATGTACCATGTATAACAGACACATAAATGGTGCAATGTAACGTGTACCATGTATAATAGACACATAAATGGTGCAATGTAACGTGTACCATGTATAACAGACACATGAATGGTGCGATGTAACATGTACCATGTATAACAGACACATGAATGGTGCAATGTAACATGTACCATGTATAACAGACACATGAATGGTGCAATGTAACATGTACCATGTATAACAGACACATGAATGGTGCAATGTAACATGTACCATGTATAACAGACACATGAATGGTGCAATGTAACATGTACCATGTATAACAGACACATAAATGGTGCAATGTAACGTGTACCATGTATAACAGACACATGAATGGTGCGATGTAACATGTACCATGTATAACAGACACATGAATGGTGCGATGTAACATGTACCATGTATAACAGACACATGAATGGTGCAATGTAACATGTACCATGTATAACAGACACATGAATGGTGCAATGTAACGTGTACCATGTATAACAGACACATGAATGGTGCAATGTAACATGTACCATGTATAACAGACACATAAATGGTGCAATGTAACGTGTACCATGTATAACAGACACATGAATGGTGCAATGTAACATGTACCATGTATAACAGACACATAAATGGTGCAATGTAACATGTACCATGTATAACAGACACATGAATGGTGCAATGTAACGTGTACCATGTATAACAGACACAAAAATGGTGCAATGTAACATGTACCATGTATAACAGACACATAAATGGTGCAATGTAACGTGTACCATGTATAACAGACACACAAATGGTGCAATGTAACATGTACCATGTATAACAGACACCAAAGATTTCAACTGAAATATTAAAACTACTTACCTTTTAAGAGCAGACAACTCTAACCTGAGATATACAAGTTAAGCTGCTCCTTCGGACATATTTATGTGTTATTCTGAGAATTCCAGATATAACTGCAATCTCAGCAGGTATCAATTGACCCACGGCAGCACTATTAGTTGATTCTAACATCTCAATTATGGCAGCCAAAAAAGCCAAACCAGTATGGTATAAACTGCTCCACCTTTCTGTCATTCATGCTCTCAACTGTAGGGCACTAAAAAGCATATGACCAATAATGTGGTATCGAGTCTTAAACTACATACTAAATCAAGTTTTGTTTAATTTTATAGGTGTGTTAGCGTTTTGTATCTTACTAAAAATAGGCATTTTTTTTTGTAATCATTTCCATTGCTACGACAAATGTAATAATCATCAAGACTTAGTTCTGGGTACCATCTAGAAACTTCTAGAAACAGTGCTTCTGTCTTCACTCTTACAGTTGGTCATTAAGTTTTTTTCTAAAACCACCAATTAAGCTCTCTCGTTTTTAAACATTAATCCACGACAATTTCTTGGAAGCAGCAAGCAATCCACGTTTGATAGATTTGTAAAACTTGTCCATACTCGATAAACAGTTACATAAAAAGAAAGGATTCAAACCCATGTAAATAAGATCAAGAGCTGCGTGTTCTACTACCAAGCCACGCTGACATGTGGCGATGAACAGCTGTGTTTATAAGCTGCCAGCATGCTAGCCTACACCATAGCATGTGGAAGCGACAGACAAGAGGGAGATCTTCAGTAGGTCATTTACAGATGGGAGAGAGAGTTAGCATTATTACTCTGACTGAAGGTGTTATCAACAGAGAAATGGATGGAACAAGGAAAATCTGGTGTATTAGAAGTGTACGTTGACTCATTTTAGGTTTTTTCCTAATGGGAAAATTTACTTCTATGCAATGACATTGTGCTATTTCAACTAATATCTTTTTCTATATATAGAGCATGTATTGTTATTTTGCGGCAGTTGTTATTTGGGTTGTGGTGTGCGGGCTATGATACTGTGACCTCTAGTGTACATATACAAATTAGTGGGGCAGGTCCCCATACTTGTTCTCGCACATGTTTTCAAAAAGTGGATACCGACTCAGAATTACTGCAGTCTAAATAATTCCTGTCATGAGTTAGTTGCAGGCTACAGAGCTCTGATACAGAGCTCGCTGCAGTTGCTATAATTCCAATCCAAAGTTAGTTAAAATCTATTTCGCTCTAGTCAAGAGTGATTTCAGTCTGAGTACTCCAGTCTGGAATTGAAAAGTAGTGTCTCTCAGTAAAAGTAGTGCGTAGAATCATTACATGTACTGAAAAGATATACATCATACAACGTGTTTATCTCAAGTTAATACAACAATGGTTGATTGGGTTTAAATACTAATGTGTTAATGCGGTTTTCAATAAACCCTTTGTGTGTTTTCTTTTTATAAATTGAACCCCTTTGGGTCATTCTAGATTCGTAAAATAGTGCTGCAAATGAACCTACAGGTATAAAACAAAAGAGTGCTGTAAACATCCAGTGCACAGGTAAAAACTTGTTATTCGGTCGTTAGGTTACAACGTAAGTGTATGTAACGTAATTGATTATCATTCTCTCAAACAACCTGTTTTACATATACCTGGTTTTTCATAGCATTCATTGAGGGCTGAGAGTGTATTTCTGTGACAATGGCTCATCGTTTTGGTGAAACGAGTGGCTGGACTAAAGTGAAACGAAAAAGAAAAGGTAAAGGACCTGTTGAATGCCGACTCGATGTTGACGTAACAAAGTTAGATGAGATGGTTTCTATTGAAGACCCTACAGAAGTAGCGTCGTACTCTATAATGTTGAGGTCCACTCCGGTACAACAAAGAAAGGATATAAGCTTACCACCAGAGCTAATTGACAGTTTACATGTCACTCAGCTACCATACCAGAGAACTATGTGTGCTGACAGACGAGCCAAATTAATGAGCCTAAACTGTTCACCATTGCCACTTGACCTCAACGCTGGTTACGGTGCCCAAGCAGAGAAGAGTGACAGAAATGAGTTTTTAAGTCTTTTATTAGAATGCATGGACAGGGAAAACTTGGTGGGCAAATCGGAATTTGTTTGCTTCAGAAGTTTGCTAACTAACGTAAGCAGCACACCGTTTAATGCGTCAAGCGATGAGGACTATGGGATGGTTGTTGTTGTGCAGAAAATTGACGATGTATTTTAAATGTTTGAGTTGCCTACCGAGGAGCAACAGTCAAAGCTAACTGACTCAAAGAAAAGAATGATGTATTGGGGCATGAAGTTTGAGTCATACGCTACTGGACAGCGTAAAGAAGATCCAATAGACTACAATTCTGAGTTTTGCTCAGTCCTTCAAACCAGGGTCAATCGCCATTCAATAACCTTTCGTGCAGAAATAGACTGCTGTAAAGGTGATGGAAGTTACGTTGAACTGAAAACCAGCAAAAACTTTCCACCAAACAAACTTCTAAAATGGTGGTTGCAGTGCTCTTTCGGCAATGTAAAGAAAATAATGTGTGGAGTAAAAAATGGCTATGGCATTGTAGAGAACATAAAATGGTTCCATGTGGATGACCTTTTGGATAAAATAGGAGTTGACAAGCCAGCAGCTTGCTTGTCTTTCCTGGATCAGTTTCTACAGTTTGTCAAGGACAGCGTGCAAGCAGATTTTGTCCCTCATATTTTTAAAAGGCAGTCCAGCTCATCACAGTTTGAAATGAGAATCGATAAAGACGGGAATCACAAGTTTATTCCAGCATGGTTTGTTGATGGTTTATTTGCTTGGTGAACAAGAACTTATCTTTACAAAGGACATTGGAGAAAACTTTACTATAGATCACTAAAAAATCTTTATATGTATTTCTCACTTTATAATCTACGTTTTTCTAGGTTTGACACTTTTCTCATAGATATGCAAGAATTCAGTTGAACTTGTTTTCTTGTTGCTAAAATTAATAAAAAAAAACATGATGAAAAATATAAAAGACTTATCAAAGCCAATTAATCTATTTTTTGGTCATTTCTCAAACTGTTAATGAACTCAAAAACCAAGAGCAAAAATCATAGTATGTAATTGATAAAACACTGTTAGTATAAGAAAAAACTTAAACCCAAACTCTTCTCCTATGACTTTGGGCGATGAGAACAGACACAAAAAAAAACTGAGCAGTGCTTCTGGAAGCAGTGTCCACCTGTTTATCAATCACAAGCATCGTATAGTAGTGGTGAAAGAATTTTCGGATTAGGAAACTGTAGCAAGCATTAAAAATGCAAAACTAATAAGATATGTTGTTGAAATCGCAAATAAATACATTTGCCCATAAATAGCTGGCTGGGGTTCACTATATGAACAGCGAAACAATGCACAGTTTTACTGTCATGTGCAAGCCTCTATCCGGTTCTATAAAAAGGCAAAAAAAAGAAAGAAAAAAACGTAGTAATGTAAACGTTTTGCGTTCGACTTTTACTAAACACAACTGAGCAGTGCCTCTCTCAAAGAAGTGTCCTTCCTTATCCCAACCACCAACGCTAGTAAATAATGCTGGAAAAATTTCCGGATCAGGTAGCTGTAGCAAGTATTAGAAATGCACGCGGCCAGACTAATAAGATGCGTTGTTGAAATCACAAATAAATATATTTTTATAAACTCTGCTGGCTAGGGTTCACAATAAATGCACAGGCAACAATGCACAGTATTGCGCTCTGTACAAGTGCTTAACCAAAGCTGAACTAGAACTGAAGCATCAATTCAATAGTGTGGTGGATTCCACATCACGTAACCACTAAATGGCTAAATACACGTAGACAGGCCATCCGCCGGCTCAGCACCTCAGTTAGCCTCTAGGGGCCTGAGTGTAGCTATCTCCTCTCACCTGAGATGGCAACAGCAAACTGCTATAGAGGAGTAACTCAGCTCTGCAACCAATGTTTAGCTTTTAGCTCAGAGGTATAACTGGGTGCTTAGATTTATTGTCTTATACCATTCCGGCATAAGAGCAAACATTGATCAATGGCAAACTGTGAGTAAACAGTGAGCAGTGGCAAACTGTGAGTAAACAGTGAGCAGTGGCAAACTGTGAGTAAACAGTGAGCAGTGGCAAACTGTGAGTAAACAGTTGCAAAGAACACAAGAAAGCTTGGCCTTATACAAACCCAGTCACAGGAAGTATACAGGGAGTGATTGGTCTACTTGATGAGTAAACCAATCAAACATAACATATACACCATGTTCCCATGCTGCGAATTTGTTCGGATCGGGCGTCCATTCGAGTTGGTTAGCATTCATTCGGGTTGGCATTCCAATCCGTTCCTATGATAATTCGAATTGAAATAAGTTGCGGGAGTTGTCCTTCCTTTACAGTGAGTAGCGAGCGCAATAATTACTTGATTGTAGTGAGTTAGTAAACAACCGCGCTCGTATTACTAAGTAGTAATATGAGTCAAATTTGTGGAATGTTCACAGCATAAACTAGTAAGTACATGAATAATAACAAAATCAACAATTTGTAATAATTATAGATGATAATTAATAAATATAATGATGGCTATAAGAAATGATAAATAATTAATAATAATAATAAATAAATTATTTCCAAATAATAAAAAAATAATTTTTTTTGGCAAGTATAAAAATAATAATACTTTAGTTTGCACATTTATGAAACAGAGCTATGATTCAGTTTCCCGAGCAAATAGTAAATAATTTATAACTCACCTGTTGTTAAACTTGCAGAGGATTATTATTATATGTATGTAAAAACTGCAGTTGGAACATACGCAAAAACTGATTTACTGCCAAATCGCCAGTTTAATGCCTTTTTCTCAAAAGAGCAACACGAACGAATTCGAATTCATCAACACGAACGATTCCCATGATCCTAATCAATGCTCAACCCGAACGAATTCGGCTTGAGGAACCGCAGTGAGCCAACACGAACGAATCCGAACCAACTCGTACGAGTCAGAATTCCCATGACCCGAATGGACGATTTATGAGTTCAACCCGAACGAATTCGCAGCATGGGAACATAGTGATATATAGGCAAGCGAACAGCTTAAAAAGCCCAATAATACTGTCTAATAAGGCGCCATGCACAAGGTTCAGCATGGATCTCACCTAAAAACCAAAAATCGGAGCTGTTGAGTCTATAGTCAATGTAAATTGATACTAGATGTCTCTCATCATCATTCTGGTAGGTTCGTGACCTTTCTAGAGCCTTTTACCTTGAATTCCTGAGATCTGGAGTCATCGAACTGATGGATAGGGGTTCCTGAGGTCCTTAGGCTATCTTAAATCCCTTTGACTGTGGTAGCCATCTTGATGCCGGCTTGGGATACCTTCCCAAGGCATTACTGTGCTGGTATTGTGTTGGTATTGTGCCGGCACTTTGCAGGTATTATGTTATATGGACTTTGTACTCTACCGGCTCATTCTGTGGCTTGTGAGTGTTCCTGATGCCTGATGGCCATCAGAGACACCTTCTTGACACACTGGTCATGACAGGGTTCCACTGAAATCCATTACAACAGCGGCCATATTTATAAAAAAGACAATACAGTAAAAGTAAAGGAAACTGAATTTGTTAAAACTACGCAGGTATATCAGAAGGAAGTAAGTAGAGTTTAAACAGTTCATCTTTGGTACATCAGCTTGATAACTTCTTCTCCTTTTGGCTCTTACTGTTACTATTCAAATTTTGGCACACTCTCTTTCGTGGTCGAATGCATCCAAATACTAGCTTGAGAACTCCTCTTTCTCACGACTGCCTTCTATTTGGTGACCAATAAAAATCCCATACAGTAACGACAATGGCTACATTTATGTACAAAAGTATGTAAAAGAGTAGCTGAAAATTGGAAGCAATCGTTGCCTAAAGGTGAACTGGCACGTTGTAGAATAGGAAACAAGATTTCACTAGTCTGTCTTCCGTGCAGCAGATTGAGCCACCCTTGTAGTCCTTCCGTGCAGCAGATTGAGTCACCCTTGTAGTCCTTCTGTGCAGCAGATTGAGCCACCCCTGTAGTCCTTCCGTGCAGCAGATTGAGCCACCCTTGTAGTCCTTCTGTGCAGCAGATTGAGCCACCCCTGTAGTCCTTCCGTGCAGCAGATTGAGCCACCCATGTAGTCCTTCCGTGCAGCAGATTGAGCCACCCTTGTAGTCCTTCCGTGCAGCAGATTGAGCCACCCATGTAGTCCTTCCATGCAGCAGATTGAGCCACCCCTGTAGTCCTTCCGTGCAGCAGATTGAGCCACCCTTGTAGTCCTTCCGTGCAGCAGATTGAGCCACCCCTGTAGTCCTTCCGTGCAGCAGATTGAGCCACCCTTGTAGTCCTTCCGTGCAGCAGATTGAGCCACCCTTGTAGTCCTTCCGTGCAGCAGATTGAGCCACCCCTGTAGTCCTTCCGTGCAGCAGATTGAGCCACCCTTGTAATCCTTCCGTGCAGCAGATTGAGCCACCCCTGTAGTCCTTCCGTGCAGCAGATTGAGCCACCCTTGTAGTCCTTCCGTGCAGCAGATTGAGCCACCCCTGTAGTCCTTCCGTGCAGCAGATTGAGCCACCCTTGTAGTCCTTCCGTGCAGCAGATTGAGCCACCCCTGTAGTCCTTCCGTGCAGCAGATTGAGCCACCCTTGTAGTCCTTCCGTGCAGCAGATTGAGCCACCCTTGTAGTCCTTCCGTGCAGCAGATTGAGCCACCCTTGTAGTCCTTCCGTGCAGCAGATTGAGCCACCCTTGTAATCCTTCCGTGCAGCAGATTGAGCCACCCCTGTAGTCCTTCCGTGCAGCAGATTGAGCCACCCCTGTAGTCCTTCCGTGCAGCAGATTGAGCCACCCTTGTAGTCCTTTCGTGCAGCAGATTGAGCCACCCTTGTAGTCCTATGAAGAAGTTGGCCCACACAGACCGAAAAGCTGGCCCATATTTTCACACGCTCATTCTCGGTACACACATACACACAAGTGTGGTTCAGCACATTTCAATCAGTGAATGGGGAAATCGACCATCTACTATTGCCTGCTAGTGGGTAACCTATGTAAATCCCATTACAATATCTTCTTGCTTGTTCACGCTCTTTTATTGTTGACTTCATAATAGTTATAGAAAAGTTTCAAATCATGTTACTGCTTATTGGGTGCAATTATTACACCAGCACGTGAACACTAAACACAATGTCTCAACTGTTCAATAGGATTTAGAAAAAACAATAGTTTTGCAGAGGTTAGTAGAAACTTAAAGCAACAACATTAGATGCCTGCAATCAGATTTTAGAAAGTAAGCCATGATTTAAATAATAAAAAAGCCGACTCCTTGTTTTTTATTGGCAATATTATTCGTTTTTTTCTCAAAATTTCTTTCCCGAAAGAACACAAAACTTCAATACAATAGTGTTGGAATTGAGTAAATGCTCTTTGCAGCAGGTCTCTGTTCAATCAGCAGTATGCAATGTACAGATGAGCTCAGACTACACTATGATTAGTGCACAAGTAATTCAGTAGTCCTTGATTACATCTAAGCGGTAATATGCATTGATAATGTGCATTAGTAATATGCATCGGTAATGCGCATGACATTATTTTTTTCTACTCAAACCAAAACTATGATGATGGTCTTTGTTGATGCACAGGTGAGAAAGGACAAACAACATTTTAATTAACAACATAGTAACACGTCTAATTTTTGTGGCTTATAAAATGGTGAAGAAACGCATTTTACAAACACAGCTCTGTCTGTTGTACAAGTATGTATGTGAGTTTCGTTTTACATGGGCAGCTCTTTTCACCACTATTTACTTCCTTTCCTGACAGGCTGGTTACAGCTTTCTATGCAGTGGTTGTAGCTTTCTCCGCTTGTTGCAATCGCACTACGTCTTCAGGCACAATAAATTTGTCGCGTTCATCTGTGCTTTTGTGTACAGAAATACGGTCAGATTGTTTTTCTCTCCTCATTATGTAGACTTCACCATCTTTAATAGATTCTTCTACTAAAACAAGAAACCTATCTATTGCAGCTAGACAAATGTCTGAACTCCAGGTCAAGTATGAACCAGATGCAGTGCATTGGCGTATGTCTAGTGAACTCGGCACTTCGAGCTTTGTGATTTCAGTGCATTGGTTGCCAGTACCATGTTTACCCACAAGAAGAGTTTTTACTCCTAAAAGATAACACTGCAACCACCACTGCACTTTAAAGAAAGGGTTTTGTTTTGCAAAACCTTCTGCACAAGTCTTAAGTTCTACTAAATTCCGCTTGGTATCTAAGCTGTCGACTTCTCCGGAAATAATCAACTTGTGATTTCTAACATTCAGCTCAACCAGAGCACCAAACTCCAAGCTCTCATCAAATTTTCCGCAGCAGTCAGAGCTTTCACCAGCCTTTTGTGTCAAAAGTTGCTCAAACTTAAATCCAACATAATGGTTCTGTTCATGCCGAGAACTTTTTGGGTTTCCACAATATTTGTTAGTTTCCAGATTAAACTGGCTGCCAGCTGGATACATATATAAATAAAATGATGAACCAATTTTTTCAACTGCAATTTTTAGACCTTTGTCCCCTCCAGGTTTCTTATCATAGTACGGCGTGAGACCAACATCAATCAACAGCCCTCTCTGGCATACAAATTTACTTTTACCCACAACATCATGTTTTATTAAACTCTCCAGGGTGATATCCATTCTTGCTTTAGATCGAAAGTTTTTTACTGGCCTCAATCCTTCTTCAAGATTCAGTGGTGGATATATGAAAGGCTGAACCATCTCTTCATTGAGCCATTTGATGTTTGCTTTGTCATTTTCATCTAGTGTTCTTTTTACTACTTCACCATTTGAGTCAAATGCTGAAGTTGTAGAGTAGAACATTGTGTTCCCAAGCTCAAGTTCAATTGGCATTCTCTCCTCGCTCCAAGTTCTAAGTTTTGAGCGACTGAAACTCCAATCATGATCTCCAGTGCTGCAACAAATTCGATATGTTACAATCACATACACATGTAAGGCACACTTGAAAGTATCAGATTTTTGTAACGAGACATCAAAACCAGAGGTAATGAGAATGTTTTTGTTATGACTGTAGGAGAAACTGTAGTTTAATTCATAGAGAGAAGGTAACTCCACTAATTCTCATAATGCTACTAGTTTCACTTCTTTGACTCTAATACCTTTTTGTAGTTGTGTTGGAGTCGGAACCACCTGCTGCCATTTTCGTATCCCAATTAAGACTTTATATGCTCCTAAAATAGATATAACTACATGAAACAGTTTTAGACTAAATATTTGTTATACACTAGTGCGGCCTATGACTTATTTTTGGGCAGAGTCAGTTTTACCATCATTATTGCCTCCAGGTCACATGGTATACATAATAACTCTTTGCAGCTTTCACTAACTAAAATGTTGCACCTAAATCCTATTTTCTTGGACGTTTCATATGGTATCATTGGTAACACAGATGAGTTGCCAACATATTAATAAAATTTATTTTTGACAACCTGCGACAATTAAACTAAGCCACTGCATATCAGTTTATTTACCAACTTGCTTTTTATTTATTACACACCTGCAATTTTACTAAATTTAAGAATAAAGACTTTATGAACCAAATATCAGCTGACAATGATGTAATTAGGTCATGCCAAAAGACTTCTAGAATGTCCAGTTTAAACTCTGTGGGTGTCAAATTAAACAATTGGAGGCCGCACAAGGATTATAAGTTTTTAATTCTTAGGCAACTCCTGTATATTTTATCCATCGGCATGACAAAGCATAACATTACTAACCAAAAATATAAATGATAAAAATACTTTGGTTGATTTATTCAAAGCAAAACAAACTTTTAATCTGTTTACAACTAACAGAAAAAGTTATTCCATTTAATACTGTGTGCAATAGAAACCTGATATGAGTTATCATCCGGAAGCCGCAGCTTCAGGTGATGGTGGATATTCCAAAAAACTTCACATGCTGCATAAATTAATAGCGCTCTTCTAAATAAAACTATAAAACGAGTAAAATTTGTGTGATATATTGTATGAAATTTGGTGGTCTCCTGTTTCTTTATTCTCCCCTCACTCCTACAGGCTTCTCAAGCCCTCTCGAAATCCTACAGTCTAGGCATATCTGTGCTTATGTCTGCGAATATCAACTTGTACTGTACCGGAATTCTGCTTGTGCACTGCCTAGTTAGCGAGATACTGTATCATTGTTATTTCACAAGAGTGTTGTGAAATAATAAATGCATAAGACTCTGAAGCACGGAGTGTTGACTCTGCTCCATGGGCTCACCAGAATTGTGGAGTTAAGCAAGACTCCATAGCATTTTTGGTGAAGTAACCTCCGGGGCAGAGGTTGCATTAGAGGAAAGGTCAACGGTCGCTACAGAATTGCTGTACGATCAA
This sequence comes from Cryptosula pallasiana, assembly GCA_945261195.1. Lineage (NCBI taxonomy): Eukaryota > Metazoa > Bryozoa > Gymnolaemata > Cheilostomatida > Cryptosulidae > Cryptosula > Cryptosula pallasiana. Next base: position 15,626,033 of record OX183135.1, on the reverse strand, counting down.
CGAGGTGTTGACTGGTGACAGTGCACTCTAGTGGTTTTCGACAGGCCCCTTGATAATCCACTACAGTACTTAAAGAGAATTGGAGCAAAAATGCAAATGAGCAAGCAAGTTAAAAGGATTGGTTATGCAAGGCACTAATACACCCCTGGCTCTGGACCAATCAGACAGTGAGTATTAATACTGTAGTGGATTCTTTTTTTTTGGGGGGGGGGGGGAGGCTTGCCAAAATACCACCAACAACATCTCACTCCAAAGGCTATCTCCTAATCTACTTCAATGAAGGAGTATCCCAACTCCACAACCGTAACAGAACCCCCGGCTCAAACTCACGACTCAGTGTTTCAGAGTATCAAACATAATATATTAAGCTACAACGATCCAGAGCAGTATAATAATGGCAAAGTATCTGGCTGCTTGGAGTGATCACAAACAGAATGCTGATACAACTACAATGTTCATCAATAAACCTCTGACTTTTATAGTCAGAGGTACAGGAAATAACTGACTTAACATGGGTATGGCAAATCACAAGTAACAGGAAGCAAATGAACAAGTAAGAGAACAAGATATAAATAGTACAACATTAGATTGGTTAAGACAAGGTTAAATATACAAAGTGCCCAGAAGTAGAGGGCGGAGGTTCAATGCTCATAAATGCTGAGTTAGCTCAGGAAGTAGTGGAGCAATCGTAGTCCAGGTTCTTGTCTGCTACGGCTTGTGGTACTCAGCTTTTGGTGTTCTGGCGGTGTTTAGGCAGCAAACTCAGGCTTCTGTATCTTTTGGTAATAGTTCAGGTCCTCAGGCTATAGCCATTCTTGCCTCCCAGGCCAGTATAAGGCCGGTAGTGATTCTGCAGGGCCGGTAGTGCAGGTATCCTTCATCTGCGCAAGTATACTGGCAGTGCCTGGCTCAATTCAGTCATGCCTGACACTCTTGCACACACTAAGTGGTCATAAGAATTCACTAAAATACTAGTTTTTATAATAATAAATCATCTTCTTCTGTATACAGCGCACGTTTCCTCACTGATATATCTGTTTAACTAGGGGAAGGCTTTGAAATTCTCAACAATATCAACTTGAAGTTGTTGGCTCTCCAAAGAAGAAAGGCATTAGCCATCTTTCCAAAGGTCCAGCTTTTCTAGCGTAAACAGATTAGAATCAATGGACTTCGTAATCTGGCTGGCTTGCAGACCCAATGATTTCAACCCTGCTAGCCTTGAGATAATTTACTCACCAATCAGCCAAAGAATGAGTTTAAACTTCATCTGCCTCATTTACATATGCATCTCTATATACAACCATTGCATTATTGTATTTGTTAGAGTTGAGTTAAAGTTTGTACAGAGCTTGTGTAGAGCTGCATTAAATCTCTTGTTCCGTATACTTTTGCTGTTGACGGCTTCATCAACTTTGTATATTCAGTCTGGCTGGGTGTCACTCTTAGTAACAGTGGTAGAGAATCCAGTTTGAGATTCGTTTCCATGGTAGCAATTTTTCCTGGTGGACTTTTCTTTCAGAAGTACTTATTTAGCATTTTCAGTGAAAGCAGTGAGCAAAAAATTAGATACTCTAAATTTAGCACATTTCGTGTATGAAACACTTCACTGTGTATCATTATACTCAAAAGTCCCGCCTCAGCTCCCTAATTTGGTAGTTTTTATTAAATAAAACCATAAAGACTTACCTATGCAAGCCTTTACCTACTAGAGGCTGTTTCTGTGTGGGCCAGAGACAACCTTTGGCATTGAGCAACAGGTGACTGGTTATTCCTGTTGCAAGCAGTAAAGCAATTAGTGCTGTCCGCCTTGTATTGCAAACATGATAGAGTCAGTAGTGACCTTTACTGGACCGGTAGTAGCTTTACTGGGCCAGGGCCAAATGAATAACCTAGCCTAAGATTCAAAGAACAGCTGCAGAAGGCAAAGTTTCCGACTTATCTTCCTCCAAATGCCAGGAAAGATAGGTATTAGGCAATGGAACAGGCCTAGGACTAACCGGGAGATGGGAGCGCTTATCAGCAGAAACTCTACCCATTAACTCCACCCCTTTATCCTTATGCGCTTATTCTATTTAACTATTTGCATTTACCTTACTATTCGTTGTTATATTTTGCCATATATTATTATTTGTCTAAACTACTTCTTGTGAATATGATTGGTTATCCCCTGTATTTTGAATATGCTATTGGTTTATGACAATGTGAGCTTCCTGTGTTCCATCCTATATAAGGTTGGATTGTGTATAAACTTTTGGCATTTGTAACACTGTGGCGCTACTTTTGCCACTTCACTCTAGCAAACTACCTCCCTAGAACAGTATGAGATACAATGAATGTACCTATACCACAGCAACCAGACTAGTCTGTCTGAGCCGCGGACTCTCCTTGTTAGTTGTTAAAGTCACTTGGACAAGTGGTACTGGCCATACTGGCAGTGTCTCCTCTGGAGAGAGGCAGAGTACTCGGTTTCGTAGCATTTTGTGGTACCAGACCAAAATCTACTACACTATGATTGATGCTTTATAAATTCATAACAATGAAACATAGTGAAGCACCTCTATATCAGTTTGGCAAAATAAATTTTACCAGGTCTCTAATGTGCTTTTTTAAAAAAAGCATCCCAGTATCACCGTAATATCAAAATTTTCAGAGAAAAATATTAGTATTTTATTAAAGTTAGACCAGTATAACATCGAACAAAAAATTTTTTTTATAACTTTGCAATCTCCAACTACTTACCATGGGCTTAGACTTGACTCTCTGTATCGTTAAGTACTGTAAGTTATGAAGGAAGCACCCCTCTACCCCTCTTGTGTAATACAACACATATACTTGTGTCTTTGCACACACTCAATACACCACACAGGCGACTACAATCAATAAATGCATTCTCTAGAAACTAATGCGATCAAAAATATTAAAAAAGTGTTGTTTAAGAAAACAATCGTAGGCTGTAGTCTCTTGAGCAAATTAACTATTTATAAAAGTCGCTGAGTTTGAAGTAATGTTGTTATAGTGTATAGTGTTGCAGGGGAGGACCAGTTTAATTTCTTAGAAGGAAGTTGGCAAAGGGAAGTTAGCAGTTGTAGCGGATTTCAGCAGTCCTGCTACTTCTCCGCTATTAATTTCCTACAGTGAAATCAATGCAAATGTGAGATTATGAGATGCTTCTCAAAATAAAGCTGATAACTTGGCAGAGGAATTAAACTTGGTGACAACTTCTAGAAAGTTTTTAGACGGTTCAAGTTCCGATTGGTCAGCATTTGTTAAAATTCTCTTCTGTGCTCAGTTCCGCTGCACACAAGTACTTGTACTCTAAATGCTAGATCACCAAGGTTCTGCCTCTAAAAGCTACTCAAACTATCAGGAAACATCAAACTTGACAACAATAAAACGTGTCATCATAGTGTAATGGATTTACATGAATTGTGTCTACCTAAAAGTGGTAGTGTGAGATTGTAATGGATTTAGGTCCGCTTTTCTCGAAATTCCACTAATCTCAAGTATTAGACTTCTCTCCAGAGGGGACACTACTAGTATGACAGTGACAACTATGATCAGTTACTGCCGGATATGTTGCCAAGCACAGAGCCCACGGCTTAGACAAACTACACCAAGTGTAAGCTTGAATAATGGCTTTATTCATAAATACCAATTCCTAGGATGACAGTTCTCTAGGGTGGTTAGCAGTACATGAATGAGCACAAAGATGGTATGTCAAATCAGCCTTTATATATGCAGGCTGACAGAAAAAAATCAGCATAGTGCATGTAGGCATACATTGACAGGAAGTAAATAGACCAATGACAATTGATATATAAATAGTTAACAAATCATGGGGTAGAATAAGGTTAAATGAAAATGGTGCCAAGTGGCTAAAGGGCCGAATCATGCCGTCATAGTCCAATCAGAGACTCTCCATGGTTCTGAGGCTGCACTTAGCCTTTGGTCAATACATCTGGTAATCCAAGAAAGGGTACTTCCAGCTCCAAAGTTAGTGTAAGATCCTAGATAGTTTTGAAGGTCCTCGGCTAAGACGGCCATCTGTGCCAGCCAAGTATCAGCATACCGGGTCAGCCAGGGGTCACTACCGGCCCTGCAGGGGTCATTACCGGCCCTGCAAGCTGTGTCACCAGCACAGCAAGTTACTCTATTGGCACAGCACCTTCTAAAGGGCTGGGGGCAGAATTTCAGCGCATTTCCAATTGGTGTCTGGTAGCAAACAAGCAGTTTACTAATGGCATGCACCGAAGTCTACCACAAGAGGAGCTCTTCGAGAAATCTACTATTTTTTGCATTAATGAAAGCATCAAAAATCAGTACACTTGGTATCTGCTGGTTAATGCTTCCATCTGTCTATTTATTATGGTTGTAGTTTCCTGACGTTGTGAGAAATACTGGTTGATTGACTATAAATTCATCATCTTTGTACTCTATGTAAGACATTTCACATTTCATGAAACTGGTGACTAGGGCGACGTGTCACCTTTCTTAAGCTCAAAAGTTGGTTTATGCTCACTTGAAGTTTTTTCATAACAAATCGAAAATACGTGTGAGAAAATGTTTGCAATGCTCGCAAAATCTGATTTTGGATGAAACTAAATCTAATTAATACTAATTGAATATTGCATTGATAAATCAATATCTATTTTTCAAACTCTTGCCACAAAAAAAACGTTTGTTTGATTTCGGATGAGGATGTGATTCATTAAAACGATATACTAATTAGGGAACTGAAAATTTGTAGCAAAACCATGCAACAAGAATGGCTTTCCTGTTCTCTTGTATACACCCTCTTGCCCTGTCTATTGCAACTCTCTATCCCTGCTCCTAACCACAGCACCGTCTCTACCAAATGCTACACCTACTTTGAGAAGCCTTAAAACTTGCACTGGATATACCAATCTCCACAAAGTTGATTGGTATATGATACTGCACCTTCCGTCCCCCTCCACCCCTATTCCCCAACTTCGCACCTGCCACATCACTCCTATCACACTCCCCTCCCCCAACATTTTCCCAATAACACACTTTGCTTGTCTTTTTAACTAAAACCCACTCATCTCAGTCTCCCCCCCCCCTCCTCTCCCCAGTCCTCAGTTTCCTGTAAAAAACTAAAGTACAATGATTCAATCTTCAAAACAAAAGCTGTCTTCTCATCTTCATGTTTTCTAAATTAAACTTTAGACTTGAATCTTTTTACCACAACTAGAATTTTAAATTAAGGTTGCACAGAAACTTTTTTTATCCTGGCAAGAGCCTCTCTCAGTAGTAATGGAGATTTGGCAGGTACTGACTAAGGAAGAGGAATAGCTAAAGAGATACATGATTTTTGCCCATTGAATCACTCTTGCACCACAGTGCAGTGCAGTGCACTTGCTGCCAGAAACAGTGACCTACAATTTCACTCACCCAAATGCTCCAACAGGAGATGGCTGAACCACTGAAAAATAACTGCAAATAGGCAAGGTGGAAACATGCTTATCCAAGTCAACAGATACATCACCCCAGCTTAACTTAGAGTAAGCAAACCCCTGAGAAAGGGCAGGCAGCAGACTCGACAATAAAAAAACCGTAATAAATATATCTCAGTTCTACTTTTGCAGCTCCAGTTACACACAAGGATATGCGAGTGGTGTAGTTAACAATTTGGCCAATCAAAACACATGAAATAGTTGAAATAAACAAATGCCTTATGGTAGTTTCCTTTGCACTTTAGATGGCAGATTTGGTTTGTTCGATACAACAAATCTTTTTCGTACATTTATGATCAGTGCCCTCTGGTATTGCAATAGCTATTTGGGCTATCTTATTTTTTCAAACCTAAGTTTTACCTCTGGTAGCCATTCGAGTTGGTAGTTCCACCAAAATTACTATTTTTGAAGAGAGAAAAAAGTCAAACGTGCATTTTTTATTTAGCATCTATCTTTAAATGTTGCTCTGGATACAACCAGACACAGCACTGTGTCAAGAGGGCACAACTTCTAATATTCAATCTTATGGCAAGATATAAAAAAGTTGTTTATTTGGTTGGGCTTCGATAAAAATGTGTGCAGAGGGACATAGGAGAAATGTTTGGAGTGTCAATAGGGTATTCAGAGGAGCTACTCTGTGGGGAAGGGAGATACTGAAGGAAAGATAAGAAAAGTTTCTATGTATGTTTATTTTATTCAACTCGCAGTCAATGGCATATGTCTATAACAGCATCACGTAAGAAGGGGTAGAGGAAATGATACATAATAACATATAGCGTCTACCATAGGGCAAAGAGGCTTATAATGTAGATAACAGGAAGGGAATAGAACACTCCAAACAAATTGGGCAACTCCGACTTTAACACATTGGTACAATAGGCAGCTCTTGTCTATATATAACTAAATGCCCGGTTTATAGGGATATTCTGCATGGTGTAAGGGTGTGGGGAGAGAGGTGGTGGTAAATAAGGGTGGAGAGGGAGACAAAGTTAGGTCGCAGATTGTAAGGTTGCGACAAGTAGAGACAGGGCTTTCACAGGGGGTGTTTGTCGCTCAGCTATTTATAAAAGTCTACTGCAATAGACATGAGTGAACATCCAGTTAATAAATCAGTAGCTGTTGGTTATTGATCATCATTTAGTTTCATATAGGCTTTTAGAGTTTTCTTTCTTTACTTTTCCATAAAAGAAGACAACTGCTCAACACTTATGTGTTTGATGACAAATGGAGTCATTATTAACACACACATTCAGCTGTCAGATAACTGACTGATTGATGCTTAGCTTTGACGTTTTAAAATTAGTGCTAATCATTTCTAAGTATATGAATTTTTTAGTTTCTGAATTTGCACCAATGTGTCTACGAGTGATCAAGAACACTATGGCTTGTGCTTTAGCAAAATATTGTGAAAAAACAGCAGCATTATCCTTACATATGTCGTTTTTTGTTAGTATTGCTGTTACTAGCATTTTGTGCCCTGCTGTATTCACCACTTTCCCTCTGTGTCCATTACATAATTTTTCTGTTTCTATATCTAAATATCTTCAAGATAACCTCTTGTAAGCTAGCTACTTCTCAGCACTCATATTTATCGCAGGTAAAATGAGCACTGAGTTGTGCTGTCTCTAAAACACTTCATTTCGTTGCATCTGCTTCAGCACTTTGGGTGGCACTGACGGATCCCTGGACCCCCAACCGTTAATTTTGATTTTTCAGGCCTCCAAAGTTAAAAAAATAGGCGATTGGAGGCTCACAATAAAGTAATATACTGTATTACTGGAGCATTCTGCAAATCCAAAAGTTTTGCAAGCTCAGACTAGTTGAAGTTATAGACTGCTATTTGATAGCCTGTGAACGACAGATCTAACAGGATCCAACGGATTTAGCACAGTCCAGCGTGGGTTAAATCCAATGTTGATTGGTATTGTTACCCTTGGATTACTGCTCGTTTGTCTAACACAAAACTAAATGCCAAAGCATACCCTAAGGTCCTGTAAACGTCAGGAATTAACTTCTTTTGTAGTGTTTGCGCATGCACAACATAAATTTCTAATGACAAAAATATGATTTCCCCCACTTTTCCAAGTTCTTTAGGTCGTTTTAGTTTGTAAAAACTTGAGGAGCTGAAGAAAGGTCAAGAAACAAGAATAAGTTGATGAAACTGTGCCGCTTTTGGTGCTCCAAAGAGCAGCACTATCTATGACTCAATATTGTTTTATATCAACCTGCAGTCAATCCAATATTACAGTATCATATAGTTAGACTCAGCTGAACAGTGGTTTGCTATGACTAGTGTGGAAAACAACTGCTAAACTAAAAATATTGAAGTCTTATAGCCGCTAAGGAATTCTACTTAAGCATGACTAATCCATAAATAAACTTGTGGTATTTGTACATATCTACTCAGCTTACTGTCACAAAGTGTACAATTTATAGAGATTAATTTTTACCATCAAGCGAAGTTGAACTATATTTTTAGATGATATATAGTTATAAGAAGGCAGCCATTGGTTGTTTCTGGCATTAGAAAGCTTGCTATAACATATAACTTCTTCCAAGTGTTTCAGTTAGTTGATAGATCACAAGTACGGGATGTATATAGCTGTGACATTTTGTTTTCTGTTAATGCAGGGATTTTGCTTTGGACAGTTTTCTGCAGAAATAACTCAACAATGGGCTGATGAAATTTATTGTCCAGTAAACAACAAGACAGCAGGTGTGTAACTAACTATTCCCTTCAACAAAGTTTTACCTATTTTAAAACACAACTCAACTGAAAGGTTGTATGATTTTTATGAGTGTTCTAGAGAATCTACAATACTGTTGTTAGTATTTTAGAGAATCTAAAAGACTATTGTTATTGCTTCTTTTGTTATTATTTTTTTCCTTCTTTTCCGGCAAACCTTTCGGAACTTTTCCACTTTTTCTTAAAAACCGTTATAGATAAAGCTACAAAACTTTTTGCTGCGCAATTGACTGGGATTGGGCTGTAAAGTAAGTCAGTTACTTACAGAATTTTTTAGAACACGGCAAATCAAGTGTGAAAACAGGTAAAAATTTGTACTTTTTAGTCTTTAAATTGTCTAAAAAAACTTACACCAGATTGACAAAAAATAACGTAATTTTGGATTTTGCTTATCTTCTGATATATATTGATGAAACTACATTAAAAGTCAATGAAAAAGCGGCTATCTTGGATTTTAATGAAAAACCCATTTATCAGCATAAAACAGCTTCCCGTTAGAGAACCAACTAGCCGGCTTAGCTGAAACTTGCAACACAGGTGTGCAATAGTGTATCATTTAGGACTTCAAAGCGATCGTACAAAAAAATTTCAAGTTGTTCCATTTTCAATTTTCAACAATGCACCAAAAATAGTTCATTTCAATGTTTTCCGAAGTGATACAAAATAAACCAGAGACAAATGAACATATTAGGCACATAGCCTGTGAGGTTGTTTGTCAAAAATTTGATTTTTTGTGTCTCTCGGAATACTGACAACACAGCTATTCTATTTTGTAAAAAGGTGCTTCAAAATCAAAATTTGACTGTTACTCTTCAACCTCCACTCTGATTGACTTCATTTTTGCACCAAAGTATTCTCCTTGACAGGCTCTTTCAGACAAACACTCATTTGTAATCATTATTTACTTGCAAAGACTTAGGGTAGGGCAAAAACAAGATTTGAGAACGACGTCAGCAAACTTTTCTAAGTAAATAAGTTCTTGGATGAAAAAGAGTTTTTTCAAGGCTTCTTCTATGAGAAATTTTGTTCAAGTGGCTAAAGGAACATATCCGAAAAAAAAATTAAAGAAATTCAAACAGAATTTCGCGATGTGGGCACGCTAAGATACTCTTTTGTATGTAGGTCAAGCATACAGTTTTTCATTAACTGTTGCTCATGTTGAGGTGTCAGCGATACATGATGGTGTAACAGTTCATGTTGTGACCTGCTGCTGAGAGGGTGTGGGTTTGGTTCCCAGTGGTGAAAATTTTCTTTCACATCAAAAGTGTTTCCAAAGATGCAATTAGTAACAAAGTTTAGATTGCTTCCATAATTGTTTGTATATGGAAATATTGTAGCAGATTTTCATGTCCACTACCTTCTGCTAGGGGGGTTGTGCTGGCAGACGCACCGTCTGTTGCAGCCACAACAAGGCAGTCAGCCACTTCAGGCCTGATAATTAACAGTCTACCTCAACCCAGAGGTGACCCCGTGCCGAATCGGCACAAACAAGGTATTGTAAAGTGAATGACGGACTTTATCAACAGTAACGAGCCCTTGGCTCAGACATACACAGCTTAGTAGTAGTGTGTAAATAAACCCTTTATTCATCACAGAACATAAGGTGGCAAAACAAGACAAGAGAACACACTCATGTCATAACAGTTAGTGCAATGCAGAGCTGAGATGTACTGCGTGGCACACTTAAGAGGTAATGCAAGGAGTGTAGCAAAATCTCTGCCTTTTATAGGCAGAGTTATGATGGAAAATTACCAGCCATGCACAGGAAGCATGGCAGGAAGTTATATGATATAAAGTAGGTATATAATATAGAGTAGGCAACATTGTTCAATAAGGTTAGATTAAATGTGTTAAATAGCACTGGCGCCCAGAAGTAAGAGGTGGAGTCTGTTGTTAACTTGGCCAGTGATAGGTAGATGTAATCCTGGTCGGTATTAGCCTTTGGTTCAGGTTTCTGCACATATAAGGGTAAATAGCTCCGGGAGGTGGTGTCTGGAGATACTTAGGCTAACTTTCATCTCTCTGGCTATGGTGGCCATCTTGTTGTCGACCCGGGATAGCTACCCAGGGTCGGGGTAGTAAATACCTAGTGCCGATATGATTTATTATTAATAATAATCGCTTATAAGAGCAACAATTACTATGTTTCCACATCGTGACAAATTGGCGATACTGCCGGCGATAAAGGGAAATTCCAGTTGGAAACAGCATTGTCGACAAATTTGTCGTGAAACTTGTCGACAAACATTTGCCGCTCTCTGAAAGCGAAAAATTGGCGATAAGCAGAATTCCAGATGTTTATGGCTATTGGAAACGCTAATGTCGCCAAAGGCGATAAAACCAGACATGCGTAATAAAACAGGAAGCCACAAATTATCCATTGTAACCGCATGGCATCGTTAGCTATTGTGTGTTTATATTTAACTGACGAGGATCGTTTGTGGTTTATTACACAGTTATTTATGAAACAATACAACTGATTTGAAATAAATGAATCTTAGCTGCTGGTAATTAATTATTGCTGTGGTGAAAAACCAATGGTAGTATTTTTTTTAGCAAAAATTCACTTGGTTCTTTATTATTATTATTATTTATTTATTACTAACTAATAATAATAAATAATATAATTTATTGAATCATAGCCAGTGTGCTACTAAAATTCTTTGTCACCACACAGCTTCCTTAGCTAGCCAACAACTCAGTGATATTTTATTCATATATTTCACAATATTGGAAAATAATAATAAAAACAGCCTGCAACGCTAGTCGGCTAAATCGCACTCAACAGCACACTGACTGCAACTGCCTCTGTGGGCGTGGTTAAACAATAAACTTTGAGTCGTGAAAATATATGCCCTTGTCGCTAATTATTTGTGGTAGCAAACCACAGAGATTTGGCGATATTTTGTCATGATGTGGAAACATAGTAATAATTGCTGTAACAGATGCCGGTCTTTGTCTGTTATAATCAATGGAGGCATGCCTGTGGTAGCCACCAACAGGGGGACCTCTGAGCAGTAGCAGTCGCTGTTAGTTGCCAGTAAAATTCCCCGCAATATGACAGTGTAGTTGGTAGAGTGTATGGTTCAACTACCCAAGTACTAGGGTTCAAATCTCCTGAACGGAGTAATTTTTTTGTTATTCTCTAAAATACTCTTGTTTTTGCCCGCAAACACAAACCAATGTTTAGTGTAGTATAGTTTTTGCTTCCATGGTAGCGTTTTGTCATTTTTTCTCTTTTATTAATTAAAACAGCATGGTAATCTTTTTCGTCCTTGTGCTGACATCAATTCTGCCAGGTTAAAGATTATGACTTCCCTTAGCTGAAGTTTTGCTCAGGTACAAGTTGGCACACATCACACACATTAATCATGCTCTCAAGCAAGTTGTTTATCTCAATATTTTTAGAAAACTCGATTATCAGGAAAAACACCTGAAAAATGAAATTTGCCCAAGTCATTTATGTGGTTATTGAAGTAATTACTGTTTCCTCATTGCCAATTTGCTAAACATGCCATAGTTTGTCTATTTTTTTGAAAGTGTTGGTAAAGACATAGCTACCTGCTTAAGAAGTCAACAGACTTAGCAATAATAACTTATCTCAACACTCAGCGCTGTTTATACCAGGGGTGCAACTTTCATTTTGTAGACTTGGAGATCCAACCAACCATCTATGGTAATCGTCTTTGGACGTATAGAGGTTATGCAAACAGGCCCTTTACTTTGTACTGCTGTGCCACTGGTTACTCATATGTACAATGGTAGGTATAATGTACAGCTAATGTATTGTTATTCTATTTTAGATCTGAGCACTAAGCCCTTCATACTGCATCTATATATGTCGGTATTTTTCAACATCATTTCACACTTATCGAGTAGATTTTCGGATGAAATTCAATCAACCAACTCAAAATATGCGATTTGAAAAATCTATCATTAACCCTATTGATACAAAACTCATACAAAAAGCGAATGTTATGGCTTTCAATACATACAAGCTATGTGGACACAAAAATAAATGTATGCAAAATGTTATGTTACATTAGGTGCAGTTTCTCTCTCATCTTCCACAAGACCATTACACCAGCTGCTATCTTTCAATGTATAGTTGTTCTTCAGGTACAAAGATGGAGTTAAACTAGCAGAAGAAAACAATACAAAACTATACGAATACAGCAATGATACTACAAGAGAGAAAATTCTCTGGTACTCATTAAATATCTCAGAATGCACTTTCCACCCTGGACCACCATTTGACTCGTATGAATGTGTGTTTACTTGTAAGGTCTATTCAGTGGATAAACTAAACAGTACTAGTCATGACATCACTGTGTCCCTCCATCCTACAAGTAGGTATCGTAACCATTTTTTAACCATCTTAATGTTTTTAACTGATACAGATGTATAGAAACAACTTGACACTAATGTTTTTGCCTCATGCATCGTTCTTTTTTAGCTGGTTTATGCTCTCTAACCTTTTTAACATTGTAGCTCCACGTAAAATACCTCTAACAATACCAGAGTTTGTGAAGGCAGAAGCAGAAGACTGTTTGGTAGAAGGTCAAACCTTACACGCGCATTGTCAGTTATTGTTTGGTGAAGAGGAACCAAACTATGCAAAAGAAATAGAAATTCTACTAGAGAATGGAACTTCACTTGTAGATCTTATTGATAAGACAGAACCTTATGAATCAAGGAGAATAGAGAGTCGCTACAAAAATGCTCTGTGAGTATTGTGTATGTACAACAGTAATAAACAGTCCGATATGTCATACAAATCATTAACTCTACTCATAATTATACATCTTACTCCAGGTTCAGCAGGATAGACTACAATGTTACAATAAAGAACATCACCTCAGAATTTTTGGATCAAAACTTTACTTGCAGGTTTATCAACAATCCTGCAGTGAACCGAACATTCAAAGTCAACAGGTGTCCTGATAAACGTAAGGCTTGTATTTATGAAATTTACCTCACGAATATTACTTCTGCAATTTTTTTTGTGCGCAAAAGATAAGATTTGGGCACAAAAAGACTGCTATTGTAGTAGATTTTGATGTAAAGTGTTTGAGAAGACTCTTAATTAACCTTAGATGCACCAGAGGCATTCACACAAGAAAGGTTGTCTAGTGACCCTAGCACTAAAAGACAGTGCGGGGGCCTGTATGTAGCCTTTAGGCCGGTAGGCATCCTAATAGATCGGCACAAGAGGCTGCGTTTAGCGAAGGAGCCTGAAAATAGACGAAGAACCTTCACCAGACCTAAAGTACCCTTCCTCGGACAAATGATACCATTGACCCCAGCCTAGCTATAGCCCTAGGACTGCTAGGAGTCTCTCAATTGGACAATGGAGGAATGACTCAGCCCTTTAGCCACTTGATGCCTTATGCCTCTAAATTTCCTTTACATTGCTATCCATTGACTATAAATATCTGTGTTTGTATCAAACAGTTTATTTCCTGTTAATGTATTACTGCAGGATTTATTTAATGTCTTCCTGTCATCATGCCTATATGAAAGCTGGGTGAGCTATCATTCATTGCATTTATTCCTGTACTTGCCACTACTCCCAAAGAATAATTTCCTAAATCTGGTAATATGCAAATGAAGCCACTTAACGAGCTAACACGCTGTGTAGTTTGTCAGAATTGTGAGCTCCACATTGCCAAGCTATCCGGCAGTAAAAGATCACTAGTTGTCCATACCGGCAGTGTCCCCTCTGGAGAGAGGTAGAATACCCAAGATTAATGGTATTTTGTGGAAACTAGGCCAAAATTCATTACACTACTATGCTGCAAAATGTGATTGGTGGATTTAGTGCTAGAAATACTGTAGCAACCTAACTAACTAGTTGTATTGATACCTTTTATACCGCGAATAGTTACACAGGTTACTTTATGTAGTTGATGCAAATTAAAAAACTCTAAGAACTTATAATTTATTTTCTTGTAGTAACAAAGGAAGAAGAGTTTATGGTAGTCAAAGTGATATTACCAATTGCTGTAGTAGTTCTACTGGCTGTGGTAGCTGCAATCCTTCTCATTAGATGCAATATCTATGTGAACTTGTGGTGGAAAGTTCATGTTCTACAGAGATTTCATCCTCACTCAGGTTAGTTTTATTAGAGTGACAATAAAAAGAGATGATGGACATGCTGCAAAAAATGTCAAAGGAATGGCATGCAAGCAATTATCTGAGAATAGTTATGAAAAAAGAGAAAAAGTTGAAAAACTAATTGCATGCTTTATAAAGTTTTCAACCTAATATGCAGTCGACTGTTTTTGTTTTACAAAACCCCAACAATCTGTTTTAGGAAGCTACAAATACGATGTATATTTCATTTACAAAGACGTGACACACCCTACGGTGATAAATGCTAAAGAACTTTTAGAGAGTGTGTACAACCTCAGTGTATGCATTCCTGATAGAGACTTTAGCATTGGAGCCAGTGAGTTTTTGTTCTTTCCACAACGTACCTGTTTACTTGTGACTTGATGATGTTGAACGTTTTACTTCAATATAACTTTTACTGAAACCTCTCTCTTTCTAAAGCAGTTCAGATATGAATCATATTTCATGTTTCAGTGACACCTGAATCAATAGGAGATTGTCTACACTCATCAGAGAAAGTGGTGATGTTTCTGTCTAATGACATGTTCAGCAGTGAAGAGAAGATACAGGATTGGTCAGACATTTCTCTCAGTCTAGCTCTTGCATTGAATAAGAAAACGACTATATTTTTGCTAGAAGACATTGATACTTTGAAAGTAAAAGGAAAGCCTGATATCAAAGCAGCTCTCAAGGTAAGCTCGTGTTGTCCTTTGCTTGTTATTGGAGTGAATCACTGCTTATTCCTCTAATCTCACCACTATAACTATTTCTACTACTACTACTGTTGATACAACTACTACTACTACTGCTGATACAACTACTACTACTACTTCTGATACAACTACTACTACTACTTCTGATACAACTACTATTACTGCCGTTAACTTGTTATTAACAATTTTAGGTTCTAAACTGTGCAAAGGTTTCAGATGGAGATGAAAAGGTTCTCTCACAGACATTGTCCAAAATGTTTCCCTTTCCTGATGTTTAGTGGTAAAGGATACTTGGTTGTGTTTTTTCGAATATTACTTCAAATATAAATACATATGCAAGCGCACTATTATGTTGCAGTGTACATTGCTGTATTTTCACACTATTATATAGGGGGTTGTGGCAAACTATTTCACTGTTGTGTTTACTGCTGTATAAAGGTGTTGTGTACACACCACTGCACCACAACTGTTCTATTGTGGTGTATATTAAAGTATTCTTGCTTAAACATTACTGTATTGTGTTACATAATACTGCTTTTGTTGAAATTGTGTTGTAGTTGATTTTTTAACATTACCTGCTTTATTGTTTATTGATATATTTTGCCAAATAAATATTGCCATTTTTTGGCTGTTATTTTCAAGTTTGTTTTTTTTTAGACAGTTTTCATTGTGCCAAGTTCACTTCTAGCCAATTCCAAAAGAGAAAAACAAGAATGCAACTTAATAAGTGGTCAGACGGCTTTTAAGGCTTAACGTATTGTTATCAAAGAAATCACAGTCTTTGTAGCCTCATATCCCACAGCAGAAACGTACAAAACTGAATTTGATCTTATTCTCTAGTATGTGATAGTTTGCCTAAGCTATTGATACATTAATTACTTTGTGTGCCGGAGAGTGCCTTTGTTGTGCTTTAAAATTTCAAGTTTAAATTTCACTGATGTTCTAATTGAACCGTTTACTCCAGAATCGAATGCACTTTTGGCAAAAATTCCTTAAAACAATGGAAGAAAGGAACAAATTTTACATTAAGGCAGTTCGCATTTGTTTGTTTTTGTAGGATAATTGACGGAAATTGGTTGAGCTGTATGTGTAAGAGAATGTTAGGAGGTTCTCGTAAGAGGAATTTGGGAGAGGGGTTGTAGCGGGTGAAATGGGGGGGGTGGGGGGGGGGGGGGTGGGGTGGGTGAGGTTGCAAGGGTTAACTGCTGTGGAAGCAAAGCTACTGGCTGTGACGGTTCTGGCAATAAATGAAACTCCTTGGCAAAGGAGAAATGATTATGAAGTAGGATTGGGGGCAAATATGAGGGTTGAGATAGGCAGAAGGCTGGAAAAACAGAAGAAAGTGTTAAAAAAAGTGACTGCAAACTTTTACGCTAACCCATCACACCAGGCCATATAATTACATCAAAATAATTATTGTAAAATGGAGCAATTAGATGAGGGCTTTTTGTTATTAAACTTTTAACGTTCAAATGATCTTGTTCATTCTAATGTGCTACATGTCACTTTATGTTACATTTGTAACTTCACGAACATCTGCTAACAAAAGATCAATAAATACTTGATATACATTTGAAGCATAACTTCAAAGTGTTACGTCATTACCGACCATGTTACTATTCTTCAATTGTTTCAGAGAACTTAGTCTACAAATTTGACCATCTCAGTGACATAGTAATGCCATATTGTATTACCAGATTGTTTAGGGCAACAACACAATGAGTTGCTTTCTTGTAAGCTCAAACAACATTGAACTATTGCTTCATCTTTCATTATCTTGAAACTGTGAATCTATTGGATGGATGCCAACAGTACCTAATTTGGAAATGGATTAAATATTGAGGTACCAAGTGATACACTCAGTACAAATATGAGGATGCGTTTGTCAGTTGCATTGACTGATATAATTACAACACAACACATAAAACATGCCTGATCAATAAAGTAGCAATGACATCTGTTGGATAAAACACTTTTTGCAACATAACCGTTCCGTAACTATTAAACGTAATAAGAACATGTGGAAAATTAATCGACTAGTTTGGACTTGTGCCAAATTTATGTGTAACCATTCACGCCATGAGCTAGTTAACCTGTCACTAATATTTTTTGATGTATTTATAGCTGGTTGCTGGTGAGTTTGATTACAAACAAAAACCAAGAGAAAATGTAGTTGAAGTCAATAGCGTAGTACTTTTGCTAACTTTCCAGTCAAACGAGCGTACAAAAAATGCATTTTATATAATTATAAGTTATCTTTGTTGGTTTAGCCAATTTCATCAACTGTGGGAGACTTTTATCCATATACTACCCTAAAAAACAGCATTCACTTATACTTACTTCAAGAAGGTCCCTCTGATTACGCAGACAGACATTTTTTGATGCTAATATAACTTAAAAAGTCATTGGTTGTCACCAAGTTTATTCATAATGAACCAACATTGCCATCTCAGCACTGAGTGCAATGACACATCCAGCACTAACTTTCGCGGGACTGATATTGTCTCCTGATGGGCAGCACTGGGAGCAGATGGCTGGCACAAGAGCACAAGCCAAGCCTGAGAGCTGCAGAGGACTATGCTAGATTTACAGATGATGAGATTTATCAACCAAAGGCTACGAATAGCGCTGGCCCTACCAAAGATTGGAGAGGAAGCTGCAAGATGTTCAATCTATTGACTGGGCTTGTTTTTCACTAGGCGCTTTATTTTTTCAACTGTTGCATGATTTGTTAGAATTCTTATCAAACCTTTACTGTTGGTTGTAATCACTTCCCTTCTGCTTCCTTCAGCTGTGTAACTCGTTACCTTCTGTGTATACAACTGGTTGTACTGTTAAATAAGATAGATGTTTCCTGTGAACCAGCATACATAAGGCTGCACTTTTAACTTATTCCTTGTTCTGGTTGAAACTCTTGATTATTGTTCTTACCAATGCATATTATATGTTCTAGAGTATTGCCTCCCCAGAGAGGTACGGAACATAATTACACGTTATTGCATTGCAATTGATTTACACTGGTCACCCACTAGCATACAGTAGTGGAAAGGGGAGTTCCTTACTAATAGTGATTGCAATAGGCGACACAAGGAAGAGTGTGAGAGTAGAGAGTTGCTAAAAATATAAGCAGTTGAAATATGGGGAAATGTTATTAGCTAAGATAGGCCAGCTTAGACGGAAAGATGAGTCAAGCGGCTATACCAGATATGGACTGCTAAATTATTGCTTCCTGTATTCTTCCGTGCCAGCCTATTTCTAGCCAATGACTTCACATTATTTTGAACTGCTCATTAGAAAATTTCATTGCATAAATATTGTGCATATTGTAGTTATTAGTCAGAATTGGTTGGGTGGTTTTTGCAAAGTAGTGCTGGATATTTTTTTTGTGCTTTGCAATTGATTTCCAATCTTAGAGTATGTAGGAGAACATGTCTATATAAGATTAACAAACTATCTCATTAGTCTGTCTGAGCACCTTTCTAAAAGCTTTGACAATGGAGAAATCTGATTCGAAAATTCTCTTAGCTTTTTATTATTAGCAGCACAACTAGTGATAGACAGCAAGTTTGATGATTCTTTAAGATACCCAATTCTCAGTTGTGTCTGGTGAAAGTGACTGCGAAATCCTTTACAATTGTAGCAGCAGTGGGATTTTACAGACGTACAGACACAACTGGAGAAATCACTGGGTCATTTTTAGGGTTGGTACTGCCCTCATTCACCCTTCCACTTACCCCCATCCCAATGCTGGCACATCTACAACAACTGCTGAACCAGGAACAGCTCATACATATTTTTTGGAAATAACAAAAGCCAACAACTGGGGAGCACATACAGTCTTGCTTCATATGAGAGAGGCACTCAGTGATGAAGCTCTGGAGGGTGAGAATCCAACCACTCTGCAAGGGCTTTTTTGATCTTTTGGTTTAACTCACCATGAAGCCCTACAACAAATAACCCACTGAAGAAGAAGTTCAGTACAGCGGACTGCCCATTGACCAATTTCCTTTCGCACCTAATCACTCTTCTGCGCTGCAACCTTTCTCTCCTGCCCTGCAAAACACCATAACACTTATAATGTTGCCACCACAGCTGCTCAAGTGCACCCACATCTTTTTACACAGAAACCACCCCCCGATACCAGCTGACCTGGTATTGTTCCTTTTACAAACAGTGAAGGACCTTGCTGTGGATGTCCAAAAGCAGCAACATCAAATGATTGTATTGGTTTCATTCAACCTACTGTAGTACTAGCTGCTCCACCGGTAGTGCAAGCTGCTCTAGTTCCTCAAAGGATTCCACTCCTGCGCTGGAGTTGTGGGTAACTTGGAAAATATCAGAAAAATTGTCTATCTAGAAATATGTCTTCTCCCAAGCCCAAACCAGCACCGGCTTTGGAAAACAACCACTCAGTGCTTATACAGTATTTGGGAAAAGCAATCTCCCCATTGTGTTTTTTTTTGTTTTGAAATAGACATTTGATTGTTCTGGCGCACTTTAGACAATGGAGCTGCACAGTACACATATAAACAAGACAGAAAGAAGAGATTGCAAACAGAATGTTGCAAAACCGTGTTAATTTAAGTGAAATTTATGTCAAAAGGCATGTGGGGACAACTTCTAAAACTCAGTTCCTTGTTCAACTGTGCAGCACCCTTAGTGGCTGTCTTCCAAATAACTGCAGTAGATCACAGAGAGGGAAGGAGCAGTTTGAGTGAGTAAAGAAAAATGGCCCAGTAGCTTCTAGATTACCTCCTCAGTCTTTTGAACCACCGCCTTGTAAGCTGGTTTTGCCTTCCTCTCCACATTGGTAGATTTCAAAGTCCGACCATGAAGCCATCTTACAATACGAAACAGACATCCATGATCATCACATACACTCTGTCACCATACACTTCTTACTTGACCCACCAACAACCAACCAGTAGGTCCCTTGAACCCCCGGCAAACTCCTGTTGAGATCCGCAATAATTCAATCAGAGCAGCAAGTCCACCAGCAGAGTGCCATTCCTGAAACAGAAAGAAAGTTGCCTCTCTAGAGAGCTGTTAAAGCTCAGCCAACCCGGCTGTCAAATGCTCCAATGGAGAGCCTCTACCAGGCCAGCTATTTTTTTCCCAGGAAGGTAGAAGGCAAACCGATCACACTATAACAATGGACATGAGCTGTGCAACAAATCCCCTATCCAGGCACATCTTTGATAAGTTACCTGAGTGTCACATGCCGAATGTGCAAGATAGCTATCATCTTGGTACTTTTGCTAATGGTACTCTGATCTACTTTTATGGCACCGTGAAAGTAATTATCCGTCTCCGTGATGTGAAGACTGAAGCAAAATTTGTTTTAAGCCATATTAATGAAGACACCATTCTTGGTATGCCCTTCCCCCTGCGTTCAACTACCTCATGAGATTCAATGAGTCAGCTATAGTTGTAGATGGTAAAGAGTTATGTGCTACGGACAGGTGTGATATGTATGTTGTTGGTGAACAACATTAAGATCCTCCAAGATATCTACCTACTCATAGGTATGGAGTCCACTATCCTGTATAATGACAGCAGGCCTAGTTACCTACCCCTAATTTTGGAAAACCCACGACCCGGAGGTCCACCATAGCATAGAGCTTGAACAAGCCTGACCTAAAGCAGTGCATGCTTGTTAAGTGCGTGAATCCTACTGCCCAGCATATAGAGCTCAAGGCAATGAGCACCATTACACAGGCACGAGTCTCAAAGAGGGCAAAGAAGCTGAGATCGCTGCTAAGCCTATACCCAACCCCCCCCCCTCCCCCCCCACTCCCCAGCTCCCTCATACATCGTTGAGTTATATGCAGCAGCCTTCTCCCACTGTCAGTTCTAAAAGAGGTACAGCAAATAGCATGTTTGCTATGGCAGTATGCTACAGTCTACAGTACTGGAGATCACAATATGAATCAGACTACCTTGATCAATCATAAAATTCCTCTCCTGACAGGAATGAAGCTTATCCATCCACCCCCCGCACTGACTCAAGCACCAAAAGGAAGAGGAAAAAAACTGGCAATTAAGAACAACTGTTTGAAAGGGAACTCATAGAACCAGCATTAATGGGTATCAGTTCTCTCTAGTTTCAGTGAGGGAGAAAGACAGCGCATGGCGGTTCTGCATTGACTAACGATGTTTGAATGCTGCCACTCATCAGGACATCTACTTTTTTCCCGCATTGATGAGAGCCTCAATGCTTTTTTATGGAGCAAGTTGTTCAGCACCCTGGAGCTGGTCAGTGGGTACTGGCAGGTCTTTTTTGATGAAGAGGCCAGTGAGCGTTCTGCTTTTGCAACCCATTCTGGTCTTTAAAATTGGGAGGTCCTACCCTTTGGCCTTACTTTCCCCCAATCCATTTTCTGACACCTGATAGAGTAAGTTATCCACTGCCTCCACTGGAAAACCCCCGGCTCAACCTGGATGACATTATTGTCATTGCCCGCCCCTGACTTTCCCCATTCACATACAGTGCCTGGTTGAAGTCTTTCAGCTGTTACAGCATGCTAGTTTGGAGCTAAAACTAAGCAAATGCGAGTTCCTCAAGCCAAAAGTCTAGCATATAAGATACATAGTGAACAGTTCTAAAATGACTACAGAACCGGAGAAGGTTGCTGCCATTGCCCAATGCTAACCCTTACTGAGTTGAAAGGACTGCAAGCCTTTCTGGATACCGTAGGGTACTACCGGAAGTACATACCAGACTTCTCCACTGTGACAAAACCCTTACCCAACTGACAAGTAATCACATCACTGGCATTCTAGCAGCTGAAAGCAGCAATGACTCGGGCCCCTGTCTTAGGCTACCTTGACCCTAAGGGCCAGTATATTCTAAACACAGGTGCCAGGATTGTGGGAGTAGGAGTTGTATTGTCTCAGGTCCAAGAAGGCAGAGAGAGGGAGTAATTGCTCACTACAGTAACATGTTCAGTTCCCAGGAGCCCAACTACTGGTACCTGAGCTTTTAGCAGTGGTAAAGGCTGTGAAGCATTTCTGTCCTTACATCTAAGGCTAGCACCTTTGTCTTCTAACCAAGCATGCCTCCCTACTGTGGCTGCACAGTCTCAGAGAACCCACGAGCTAGGCTGCCAGGTGGCTTAAATTTCTCACAGAATTCAAGTAAATCATTGAGCATAGGAGCAGCCCCCCACAATGCAGATGGGTTAAGTAATCTACGCCCTCAGACTGTAAAGAGTGTGGCTACATAGAGCAGAGAGATGGTGGATTGATGAAATAAGGGCTGCAACTAAAAATTATCAACTTGGTTTAAGTTGCTACCACCAACCCCTAGCCCTTCCATCTATTCTGTTCTTCAGGTACCCCTCAATGCAGTCCAGTTCATACAGCCTGACACTGACTTAGCTCAAGTTCAGAGAGAGAGCGTAGCCATACTGCTGCTGTAATCTATGAACCAGTAGTGTTTTCACAGCATCCTCTGACTAAAGAGCAGTTGGAGCTAGGAAGTCATTAGCTGAGACAGCTGAGCAACTATTGGAGTTGAGCTGCTTTTTCAGCCGGAAAGTCGCAAGCACCCAAATTATTAGGAACTCTTGACAAGGTTTTGGTGGCATTTAGCTCCAGTTAGTGGCCAACAAGTGATGGGTTGTCATTTGTGTGCACAAAGCTTACTGATTTTCCTTCACATTATTACATACATGTATGTTCTCTTTACCATAACATCGATGCCAAAAGCATAATAATATTCCAAACAACTTTTCAGAAATGACTTCTGCAACTACCAATGTATTTGAAGTATACTGTACATAATTATTCTGAAGAATAAAAATGAAGCACTATCACAGCAGCTAATTGATAATGCCAATATTGAGTGAAAATAAAAAAAAATAAAGATATATAGAGGTCGATAAATTTTGAAGTATATTTTTAAACATCACATTGCAAATGAACAAAAATAAGACAATGTTGTAAGTCAAACTTACCTTTAGAAAAATAACTGTTAGCCGCAGCCTATTGAGCTCTGAAAATATCTGAATTTGTAAGCTTTGACATTTATTCCTTAATACCAAAAATAAGGTAACAAATTATTATCTACGATGCACAAAAAGTTGCTAATCAAATTATTTGTTCTAATTTTGCTTACTAGTACGGAAATATTTAGACAAGCTTTTTACCAATTCTTTCTCTTCAACTCCTGAGACTTTCTCACAAGGTAGTATCTGCAGTAGAAGCAAAAACACATTACAATGTTTGTGTCTTTTGCTCCAGTTGAATACAACAGCAAACTTCTGTTCATTTTTACCTTAAGTGCTGCCTTGATGTCACCTTTTCTTCCTACAATTTTATAATCCATCTCTCCCAGCACAAATATGATCACCTTTTTGTTCAGTGCCAAAGCTAGACTCAGAGACAAGTCAGACCAATCCTGTAGACTTTCCCCCAGTTTGAGCATGTCATTAGATAGACATACTAAAACTGCTTTTGAGGAATCGAGGCTATCTGACACTGAGTTTGGTGTAACTGAAAATAGTAAAACAATAATATGGCTTTATTGCTCAATTCTCTTATTTTGTTTTATAGAAAAATTGGCTGGAGCAAAATATTATGTCACACTATGTAACTTTATGTTATATTATGTTATGTTATGTTGTGTTGTGATATGTTATGCTACGTTACCTTACTTTACGTTACGTTATCTTATGTTATGCTACATTATGTTACGTTAAGTTACATTTCGCAACATAACTTAGCATTATATCACGTTATGTTGTGTTATATGATATGTTGTGCTACATTACGTTACATTGCATTACGCTATATTACCTTACATTGTGCTATGTTGTGTTATGATACGTTGTGTTATGTTACGTTGTGGTATGATAAGTTGCGTTACATTATGTTACTTTATGCTACGTTACAATGTGGAGCCATTTATTATGTTACTGAACTGGATAAGTTGGTATTAAAATAAATCTACATCTTCATATATATAATAAAACATGCACACATGCGTAGTGTATCAGTCAGTGAAACTCACTTTAACAATTCAATAATTTAATATTATAAACCACATAAATTCCCGAAAACAACTTGGCTGAACAAATGTTGTAAGTAAGATGACAACCGATTAAACCTTTTTTATAATCTTTCTGTGCTCACCTTTTCCAATAGAGAAATCTCTTTCAGGTACACAGAGAGTCAAATTAAACACATTCTCCATTAGGCTAATAACGCTTAGTACTGTAGGGTGAGACAACTCCTTGTATATGAGGTACACATCGTACTTGTAGTTTTCTACAGTGGAAAGAGTAAAGCTTGTTGCATAGATAACATTTTATAGACTGGGAACCATGCAAACGGGTGTTTACTCCAGGGAATTAGATTTATTTATACATTTAATTTTACATCATAAATTTTAAACTAAACATCAAAAGGTATGAATGTAAAGTTTACTTGAGTGAGGCTGAAATCTCTGTAGAACATGAACTTTCCACCACAAGTTCACATAGATATTGCATCTAATGAGAAGAATTGCAGCTACCACAGCCAGTAGGACTACTACAGCAATTGGTACTGCTATCTTGATGGATATATCAGACTCAATTAAGACTTGAGAAGAGGTAGTCACTTCTGCAAAAGGCATCATTGTATTTAGTCTAAGGACCTAGTCTGCTTGTGGGGTTTGTGGTGCTCTGCTATCAAGCAGCCCCTGTCGTCTAAGAAAAGATTTCAGCATACTGAGAGTTGTCTTCTTCTTTTTCACAATGATTAACCAAATAGCAAATCACCTATTCATGCTCCATCAGGAATGTGTTAAAAAGTGTAAGATAAGAGACAGAATCAAATTTAGCAACAGTTGGGCTATGTCACATGTTTGACAGATGTCTGTGAGACCGGTATACAGCTTCATAAAATTTGAAAATTGGATAACCTTAAATTTTTAAACTTTTATCATTTCATTGTTTGAACAGATACTCACTAAAACAGTGTTTGTTTGAAAAAAAACTGTAGTGACATAATCATAAGGGAAAAAAACTCGATAAAATAAAATAATTTTCTCCACAAATCTTCGAGTTCATACATTATCATTGTGAAAAAACGAGGACAACTTTCAATACATTAATGTGTTTTTTATTAGACAGTGGGGGGAGGGGTATTTAATAGTGGAATGCCAAAAAAATTTCACAGGCCGGCTAGACTACATTGCATTCAGTTATGATTAAAAGTCCAATATATGTAACATTCAAAATTTGGAGTTATGCCCTCCTTAGACTACTATACTTTTAATTCTTTTTTTTGACATAACATATTTTGTGTTAACACAATATAAACTGTAAAATTAACATTATAGTTACAATGTTATACCTTTAGGACATGAGGCTACATAAAATGATCTGCTGACCGATGGATGTGTACTTGATCTGCATGTATACGTCTGGTTTAGTAGATCTGTACTTATATTCTTTACCGTTACAGTGTAGGTGACATTGTTTGAGCTATAAAACAAAAGTAAATACTTGACTCATAACGAATTAACTGATCTAATGTAACAATGGTATAAGCTTCGTGATAGGAACTTACAGCCAGTTTGTGTAGCTTTCTTCAACAAATGGAACTTTTGTGTTCAGCACTTCTCCATTAGCAGTGCTGACGCTAATTGCTTTAGGGAACATGGGCCCATCCGGTTGGTAAAGCAGTTGACAGAGCACATGGAGGTCATGACCTTCTGACAGGCACTGTTCCGCTTCAGCCACCACAAACTCTGGTAAAATGTCATTTCTGGGGACAACTGCAATAATACGTTAAAAATAAACTATAGAAAGTTGTATTAAGGTTGTTGTTTCAAAATATTACAATTATGCAGTTTACGTAGATTGGACTGAACTGCTCATCTTATACTACTTACAATTTACGTTTGATCACAACATTTGGTTTAAAACCTTATTGATCATAAGTTAAACAATGTTAAATGAAAACTACAAAAGACTCACTATCTGCTGAGAAAGATACTGTTATGTCATGTGACAGGCTGTGTAGCTCATCCCTAGAATATGCCTTGCAGGTGAACACACATTCATAGACTTTAAAAGGAAAATTATTTTGCCTGCAGTCAGTAAAGTTCAGCGTATACCACAGCATATGTTCTCTGGTACTGTCATTGTTGTACTCATAGTAGTCATATCTTGAAGGTCTCACGTCCACTCCATCTTTGTGCCTAGGATAAGCATTTGGTAATTAGCTGTTAAGTGTTGTCTACTCTTTATGACAGAAAAATACTATTCTGAACATTATTTTCCTCGCAAAATACAAAGCAGCAAGGATTGTAACTATGCACAATTTGAATGTATATTGTTTAGTACTGTTACGTTTGTGTATACACTCATTTCACTCACCATTCAAAGTGTGAGTATCCAGTAGCACAACAAACTAATCTAACAGGTTGTAGCGTTGGAACAAATACATGAGATTGGGGAATGCTATGTCCCTCAGGAGGTAACAACTCTAGTTCTGCAACATTATTCACACAATTGATTATTAAAAGAAACAAAAAGCGTCACAATATGTATTTATTTACAAGCTGCATTTAAAATGGAATTAAATTCTTAAACATTATTCAGCGTCCTGGAGGATAAATATTGCGCCATGTTTGAAAACTCAGTTTTTATAATAAAAATTAAAACTGTATTTTTTTTTAATTCTGTTCATCATCAAACTTCTACACCACATAAATAATTTTTCAAAACAAACAATAAAGCAACTAGTTGTTAATAGAGGGGTGCTCTTGATTTGATCTTGCCTTGTTTCCATCAGTAACAAAATAAATCAGCTAAAAAAATTGATGTGTGAAGACTTTTTTGCAACAAAAATTGATTATTTTGTTTGTTAGCCTAAAGTCAGGTATATCTAACAAAAGCAGATTGCAGCCAAATATTCAACATTCAACATACGCAGTACCTGCTGATTGGTTGTTTGCTGGACACTTCACATCACTAGGTGTTCCAGGTATACCACTCGAAGATGTTGCAATAATATACAGTAGTAGTAGCAGCAGAGTTTTATCTGACACCATCTTATCTTTCATTTGCTTCTGTAATGAAATATATGCAGACTCTATATACACAAACAATGATTTATTTTCAATTAGTAATACTAGAATTGCTAAGTTCCACGAGAAAAATACTTTAATAAAAAGTTAATAAATAAAGTGGGTATAATTATTATAACTGCAAAGTGCAGTGTTGTGCTGGCTTACCTTATTTTCCACCAATAACTGCGGAAGTATTCAAGCCAGGGCTCTGTGGCCTTGTCCGACTATAACTTGCGGGTAACTTGCAGGTTTGCTAACAATACGGTTCAATAAGTAGCATGAATTAGACAATGAATTATCATCAAATCAATTTGTTTATTCAAATGTAGCCATCCATTGAAGTCAGTCTCTGGTTTCCTTTTATCATTTTGTATGTAATTTGTTAAGTCAGCTTTATATTACTGCAAGATAAATACATGAAACTTGACTCAAATATTTCTGTTAATATCATCTCTGTTTTTTTGTGTCAGAATAAACTGTGTCCATATTTACTGTATTTATTCAGTTGATAGTTTGTACACACATTTTAGAATTGTCTTCTCTTGGTCCATAACTGGGAGTTGTGTTTTCACTTGACAGGCTGCAATCTCATAACGCAATAAAAAGTTTGGGCAAATATTGATCTTTGACTGTAACATATGACATACAATATGGTAGTCGATTTCGGTCTGGTTTCGACGATATACTGCTAATCTCAAGTGTTCCCTCTCTCCAGAGGGGATGCTGCCAGTACAGAGAGTGACAACTAGTCAATTTCCTGCTGAACCTCTCAGCATGCACAGAGCCCATGGTTCCGAAAAACTACACAGCATTCTAGTTTAAAAATAGGATCTATTGGTATAACACCTGGCTCTAGGAAGGCAATCAGCTAGAGAGTGGCAAGTGTAAGCGGTAGTACACCAAATGGATGGATGGCAGGAAACGATTACCCTATTTATATAATCATTTAATCCAACATTCACAGCAAGTAATTCAACCAATACAAATGAGGGTATATAGACCGCAGAGGTAGAGGTAAAGGGCTAGGTTTGGTCCAACTTGTTTTGGTTCCAGTTCAGCGTTTACAATGATTAACCTGTAAAAAAGTATTAGTTTTGGCAAAATTTAAAAAAATATTTTTGGAGCAGATTTTTATTAAATTCGTAATATCTTTTACTTGAAATAGAATTAAACAATTTTTCTGGTTACCTTAATTACTCTGCAGAACAAAAATATAGCAATTAGTTTTAAATACAGTATCATTATATTGTATTGTATTATTATTTTAATAAACTAATTTTTTTATTCATGTTTTTTCATTTACAACTTAGTAACTCATTAATAGTACACTGCTATAATTATCATCAGTATGAATTTATTAACTGCAATTTCGTTATATCAAAAAGCTGTTTATCAGCATAACTTTTTATTTTCATGGTAATCATTGAAGGCAGGTCAAGTTCAGAAACAATCATATAGAACAAAAGGGGCGGGGCTATACTCCTATACTAATCGCAATAAAGTTGAGCATCATGAAAATGCTATTATGGTACTACATACTCCACCCACCCCCCCCTTGATGAACCGGAAGTATCATTAACAGCGTTTTGGTGACCCATACCTCTATCTATACCTCTATGATACAGACAACCAATAACACAATGCAAATAGAGTTAAATATATAAGGCGCCAAGTGACTAAAAAAAATGGAGTGCTGGGCTCATTGTCCAAAGGATGGCCCCTGTTAGTCCTAAGGCTAAGTCTAGCTTGGGGTTGACGGTATTATCCATCTTGGGAAGAGTATTTTTAGGAGGGCCTTTGTCTATGGTGGCCATCTTGTACCTACCCGGCAGAGTGCCTACCAATCCGGTAGGGGTCATTACCGGCCCTGTAGGATGCCATGCCGGCCAAGCACTGTATTTTGATGCTCTGTGCACATGGTTGGCTGGCACTGTTAAGGTAAGTAGTGGTTTCTACTGGTACCATATTACAAAATCTATCCCAGTATTTGACGTGCTGGTCTGCTTGAATAAACATCATGAACAACTTCTTTACATTGACACTTGAATGTGAATTGTAGGTCAGAGTCTGTTATCATAAAAAAACACTTCAACAATCTTTGCTACTTTCCTCACTCTATCAATAAAGTAGAAAGACAGGTGGCAAGTTTCAGTATTGATGGGAACTGTTTGAGCACTGAGTTGACTTACTTGGCAATTGTCCAAATCAAAAGCACTTTGAAGTCCATTAAACTTTGATATGATTCAACATCCCATTAGCTTGGTGGTACAATGTCGTACATGATTGGTTAAAATTAGGCGATAGATGGGCATACATGAAGGTACAGTATATTGAGTAGGTAGGAAAGATATGAGCTAATTATCCAATAGGATTTCACCACTTTGATAGTAACAATGAGCCATAAGAATATGAAGACTTGATTACTTGATTTCCATTGCTTGGCAGTTTTAGGATAAAAAGAATTAAAACAGAATAAACATTAAATAATGGAGTTGAATTTGAACTTTAAGATATATTGGTTAACATGATTAAACATAAAATAATTTTTGTCAGAGCAACTGTTGCAATAAACAATGTAATAAAAATATATTTATAGATTCAGTTCTAGATAACGTTGAGTATCATAGACATTTCTTGCTAGCTTAGTTTGCGTAATTTATTGTTTGTTCTCCGTACCACAACCAAACCTCTTTGTAGCATGTATTTTCTCTCAATGTGTCATTGAAACAAAACTTACGCTAAGGTACTGTAAGCTCTTCTTTGAAAAGGTGCCTAATCATGAAATATTTGTACCGCAAGTTTTTTTTTGAGCAACTTATCACCGACTACTTCTTTGTCTTTGGTCAAGTTTTTCACCCAATAAATATTTCTAATCCTCAAATCAGTTATCTAGAACTGCATCTAATTCCAACTTTTTGCAATGAGATGTGACAATAGCATTACGTCATGAATATCCACTACTTTTCTAGTGATCTGATTGGTCTATATTAATCAAGTGTATCACCAATAGGATAGGGTAGCTAAATGATGAGGAAACGGCACAACAAGTCACAAAAATCTTGAATTATGCCACATTTCTTGATCTACCGGTCTAAGCAGTAAGTTTGGGTTTGCAGGAGTTTTTTTTTCGCACCTTTGTCAACTTATTCACTTATACTTTTAAACACCTTATTTAATGAAAATCCAGTGTATTTGTTTCCATTTTAAAGCTATAACAGTTTCGAAAAATAAGATTTGGTGCTTTTATCAGTGGTAGATTTTGTGGAGATGCTACTGTTTAACTATCGAATACTTTTGAATCTTGTTTCAGCTTTTTGTCAGATGAAACTTTCTGTCACATTAGCTAAGGTTTGGTTTTAAGTGCTTAATAACTTTTCTGAAAAGCTTATATCCTTGACTGGTGATCTGAATTACTTACACAGTATGTAATCATAAATGATGAAATGTATTACGGTACACAAAGTATTAAACTATCGTGGCTGTGAATGATTGATAGGTGGTAACTTATCACGTAGACAATATAGTATTATTACCTCATCAATCAAGCTACAAATAAATTCTTTGTACAAAAAGTATTGTTCTAGAATAATACGACTGTAGATCTCCAACCTTACTACAACAAACCTGGTTTATTTACACACTTCAACTGGTCTTTGTAGAGTGTAGAAAACCAGAATGGCTCCGCGCAATTTTTTGGTAACATTCTTACTTGCAACATGCTGCCTTTCAAGAGCAGAAGGTCAAGTTCAATGTCCAGGCAATGATAAACGTGCAGGTAAGTTATAATGTTGTGCGTTTAGCTAGTAAGAATTGGCCATCGGGAGTTTTCATTTTTATTACTGATTGCTATTGTAGAGCTCTCTTTCGTAAAACCTGTCGGCTGGGAGAGCTTATCAATTTACCCACTCCGGTATCTCCATGTCTATGGTACTAGACCTCTATCCCTTGACTGTTGTTCTACGGGTTTCTCTAAGATCCAATGGTAAGTATACAAATTTACCCACAATGATCAAGTTAGTTATTTACTGACAAATGAGACAATCAAAAGTAAAACACATGCACTCGAATAGCCTTGTCAGGTAGCTGCTAAGATTGTTGAAAGCTTAAAAGCAGCAAGTAGTAATATATGAGCAGATCTCCCTACCAAGTGTTTTTTTGTGGATTAGACCTTGGAGGTTATGCAATGGGTTACGACGTTGGATGAATTCGCCGAGTTTATATTGTATTTCATTTGAGGGGTACTTGAGTGGCATTTGAGTGGCATTTAAGTGGCATTTGAGTTTTTGATTATTTTTTTACTTATTTTGAACTTATATGGCATATAGATTTTGCATGTATGGCATTTGATTTTTTTGATAGTTTTAACATTGTATATAAATGAAAACGTGATAAGATTGTATGGTTATTGGAAGTTAAGATGTCGACAGAGGATGATGTTGAGATGAGACCGATGAATGAAGTTGATACTATTGATGGTACTGAACGTGATATGATAGATGTTTTACCGAGTATGAAGCGTAAAGCGTTGATAATTATGATAATTTTGGTATTTGTCGTAGGGCTTTCCACTTTTGGAGGTGTTACTGAGTTTAGTATGTATGAAGAAGCTATGGAAAAAATACAAAAAGCGAGAAGCTCTCCTGTTGGAATCATAAATGAAACTACTGTTGATTGATGAACATCTTTTTATGATGAATGGGAAACCTGAAGATTATGACCCGAGGATGCGATCTCCTTTTACAGCAATGATTGCAGGACCAACTGGATCGGGGAAGACGCAAGCGATTTTTCGAATGATTGAAGCTAGTCAGACTATAGCACGCCCTCCACCAACAGAGATTCACTACTGTTATGGAGCCTACCAAAAAGCCTTTGATGATGTATCAGGAGTGATTTTTCATGAAGGCATGATAGATATAACAGTGAGTTTTCCCAGAGATGGTAAAAATCGATGGCTGATAATTGATGATCTCATGGATGAAGTTTCTGGTAAAGCCGATGCTAATGCTTTGTATACAAAACATAGTCATCATTTGAACATAAGTGTGTTTTTTATTGTTCAGAATCTGTTTTTAAAAGGAAATCGTACAATTTCCTTGAATAGTCATTATTTTTTTCTTTTTAAAAACCCTAGAGATGCTTCTTCTATTTCCTATTTGGCTCGACAATGTTTTCCATCAAAAATAAAATATGTACAAGAGGCTTTTGAAGATGCGACAAAGAAACCATATTCTTATTTACGAATAGATACGACTCAACAAACGAATGATCAACATAGACTATTGGGAAATTTTACATCAGTTCTCCCTATGATATTATATGTACCCAAGTAAAAGGATATAAATACAATTACTATTCACTTCACCTCAATCATATTTTGTTATTCAACGACGCAACACGAAAGCATTATAATGTCTAAAGCTTTGGAGAAAAAATTAACAAAAAATGCAGCTGTGTTGTTATCGCTCAACAATACAACCTTTGCTATTCAAAAGTCTGTTATAGCCAAAGCCAAAAAGGAGTTTATTATGACTCTAATGGAATGTGCTAAAGCTATTATAAATGGAACGATACCATTGACATCATCTCAGTATAATGAGTTGCAGCGAAACGTGAAGGATATTAGCGCTTTAGTAAGAAAATCAACGTTAGATGATAAGAAAGCTGTATTGCAAAAAGGAGGATTTTTAGGCGCTCTACTAGGACCTATCATCAGCAATATAGTTCCTGGGTTACTTAAAAGTGTGCTAGGCGGAGGGAGAAGATAAAGATGAAACTCTCAACACGAATGATGCGAAATAGAATGGCGATTTTAGCTCTGGATGATCTGAGTAAG
Source organism: Cryptosula pallasiana (assembly GCA_945261195.1). Classification (NCBI taxonomy): domain Eukaryota; kingdom Metazoa; phylum Bryozoa; class Gymnolaemata; order Cheilostomatida; family Cryptosulidae; genus Cryptosula; species Cryptosula pallasiana. Next base: position 15,593,086 of record OX183135.1, on the reverse strand, counting down.
AAAGGAAAAATCGCTATAGTCGAAAAGGCCAACTCAGATTTGTTTCAATCATTGATAGAAAGTGTTAAAAATATTATATTAGGTAATGTTCCTCTTGATTCTGAGCAGTTTATTGAGTTGCAGCGTTACAAGAAGGAGCTACATAAACTTAGTGATAGAGGGAGAGTTGATGATAAGCGTAAAATTTTGATTCAGAGTGGTAGAGGGAATCTTTTGGATGCTATTATAACACCTATTGTATCTGTTTTATCATCAATAAAAAGATGAATCGTCAGCCTTTAACATTCTCCAGACGTAATTTTATACTCACTGAAGATGAATACTATAGATTAACGGAAAGAAAGGATGATAAAACAGTGGTAAAGGAAGAGAAAACCAGTCCTCCATTGTATTATAATCCTATGGAAGCTATAACAGTGAGAAATATGAAGCGAAAGCGAAATGATCTACTGGAAACGGCTTATGATTCTGACTTATCCTCATACGAAAAGTTAGATGAAAATGTTGAAAACCTACGTAGGTATTTGTCTGATGTCAAAAAGATTAAAAATAACCAAAACCAGACACAAAAGGATAGTTGGAATCTCATTAAGAAAAAAAAGACAGAGTCTACTTTTCCTTTGGCCAATAGCACAGTTATCGATAATAAACCTAATGTCTTTTCACCAAATGTTGATAAAGACAATGAGTTAGAATCAGTGAAAGTGGTTGATGATGATGATATTGGGATGGAATTAATAAAAGGAAGGTTGTTTGATACTGAAGACACAACCTTACTAGGAAGTACATTTCTTACTGATGGAGAAGATGAGCACGATAGTGAAAGCGAAAATTTAAAAGATTTTGAAAAAAAAGCAGCTGATTTAACAACAAAAAAGAGTGATCAAACGATCGCTGTCAGAATGTTGAATAATCTGAGTAAAATTGGTAGATTCGACTCGGAGAAGAACAGACTGAAAATTGGAGAACATTGGTTGAATCCTAGGACTTCCAAAACTTTACTACGAGACGTTCTAACCGAAGGAGGTAAAATACAATCGGGAAATACCAATTACAGTAGATTTAAAAGCCTGCTAACTGATGAAGGAATCACAACTGTCAGAAAATCCCCGCATCGAACACGTACTCAGAAGAAAAAGTTGGTCGTTCCCGGTACTAATTCATGGACATCGACACGCTAAAAGAGTTGTATTACAATCCTGCATTACATACATCTCTACGAGGAGCTAGAGCTTTACTGAAAGCTCGTAGAAAACGAGAGGGGGAAAAAAGAATCCGTGAATGGTTGAGTGGTGAGGATGCCTACACGTTACATAAAAAAGTTGTAACCAAGTTTAAGCGTCGTCCTACAATTGTAGCTGGAATAGGGGAGCAGCTACAGGTAGATTTGATGGATGTTCGATCTCGAAGAGATGAAAATAATAATACAGCATTTTTACTGACTGGTATTGATTCTTTATCTAGAAAAGGTTGGGCTGTGCCGCTCATCAACAAATCAGGACCGGTAGTAGCAAGAGGATTGAGAAGAATACTAGAAGGGGAAAACTATAAAGCTTTACAATCTGATAAAGGTAAAGAGTTTGACAACGTCAATGTCAAGACTCTGCTGGCGGAAAAAAAGATCAAGCGCTTTACAACCGAAAATGAAACGATAAAGGCATCAATGGTGGAGCGTTTTAACAGAACTTTAAAAGAGAAGATATATAGATATTTGACATATAAAGATGACGATAGATACATTGATGTTTTACCAGAAATGGTTAATGCATACAACAACACAATTCATGGTGCTATAGGTATGAGACCAAATGATGTGAATTTTCAAAATCAAGAACTTGTATGGAATCGTGTGTATGAAGGAGGTGAACATAGTTTAACTCAAGAAGCAAAACTAAAGGTTGGGGATTATGTGAGAATAAGTAAGGCAAGAGGAGTGTTTGAAAGAGGATACACCCTGAATTGGACGATTGAGATTTTTATAATCACCGATGTACTTATTGATGAAAAACCTGTTGTATATAGGGTGAAAGATTTAGCTGAGGAGATGATTGATGGTACCTTTTACGAAAAAGAGTTGCAAAAAGTAAAAAAACCCACGATTTTCAGAATTGAAAAGATACTGGGAAGAAGAATGAGAAGAGGTAAAAGACAGATTCTGGTTAAGTGGTTAGGTTATGGAGAAAAGTTCAATGAGTGGGTAGATGAATAGTTTATAAGGAAACAACGCTTGATATAATCATCATACGTTGGGAAAATGTCGATGCTGATAACTTTACCCTCAAACTCTAGTGGTGAAGAGTTTCCTGATAATAACAATTCCGAATTTACAGTGAGACTGTATAAATATTTGGTTATCAATGGTGGTAAATGGGAGGTAGCTCTGCTAGATATGTCTTATTCTAATAATTGGAAAAATGTTACCGAAGGGAAAATATATCTAGAAAAGACTAATGTCTCTGGTAAAAGCGAAAAGTCCTTCATCCTAATCGGTAATGGAAGATATGATAGTATAGAGGAGTTGGAGGAGATTATACGAAAGAGAATGAATGAAATGGATTTAGACAAGAAATTCGCCATCTCCTACAACAAGATCACCAACACCGCTTTACTAACTAACAGTGATCCTGATACTGCCATAAGCTTTTCCAAAGATATAGCATATATTTTTGGATTTGAATCAAAAACTACATACCCTCGTGGTAGATACAATAATATCACACCCCCTGATATAAATTCCGGTTTAACATCCCTGTATGTTTATTCCAACATTGTTGATAATAGAATGGTAGGAGATACGAATGTACCTTTATTGAGAGTAGTTCCAGTTCAAGGAAAGAAGAATAGTGTTGTGTATCAAGAATTTAAAAATCCTCACTATGTTGACGCTTCATCACTAAATAGTGATATGATTAAAGTACTTATAACGAGTGACGACGGTCAACGAATACCATTTGATGGTGGAAAGGTTGTGTTGACGGTTCACTATAGAGAGAAAGAATTATAATGAGTTTGGTACGATACACCCCTGAGGATTCAAAAGATTTTTTTGATGAGTACTACAAGATGCAAGCTGGAAATGGAATTGGAGTGTATAGTGGACGACGAGTGATGCCTAATATGAGAGGAAATGGACTTGGTAGTATTTTTTCAAGTTTACTTAAATCTGCAGCACCAATGCTGAAAAGAGGAGCAATTAGTTTGGGGAAAAGAGCATTGTCTGTAGGTGGAAATGTAGCGCGCGATGTCATCGATGGTCAAAGTTTTGCAGCGTCAGCAAAGAAGAGGGGATTGGCAGAGTTGAATGATCTGGGGGGAGATGTGCTCAATGCAGTCCGTCCAGATAGAATGAAAAGGAGAAAAACAAGAGGTGGAAAGAAGAGGAGAGGTGTTGGTAATCGTGGTATATTTTAATAGCAGTAGAATCCGGTATAAAGACAGCTGAGCTTGATATCTATATTCATTAAGCGGTAACGCTTCAAGCATTCATCACTCGCAAAAGATGGCTAGCCTAAATGGAACAACAGGTAATAAGTTGGAAGGTTCTTCCTACAACATAAATCCAACGTTGGATGTATTTGCTACGGAACCAACAAACATATCGGTAGAAAGATCGGAATATGTTGTCATCAGACCTGATAGGTTAGATCCTTATGGTAGTATTGAGTTAACCTTGTCAGGGAGCACTGAACATTACACAGATCTTTACAACTCGTTTCTGCAAGTTGAAGCCACGGTTGTTCAAGATGATGGAGCCGATATTGCAGGTAATGATAATGATGCGGTTGTGTGGATGGGGGATTCAATGCATGCATTATTCAGTGAGTTGAAAATGTCGATAGAAGGAACCACTGTTGAATACGCTAACAACTACGGTTTACGCTCCTACTTTTCACAACTACTCGAAAACAGTGCAGAAAGAAAGAAATATCAAGGTAAGATGGAAGGATGGTTGTATGATGATTCAACTAGCAAAGACGGTACTGATCACAAAACCGCTGATAAGAAAAAGAGGAGAGCTCTAATCATAGGTGGAAAGACAATAGAATTAACTGGAAAACCTCATCTCGCATTATTTCAGCAGAAAAAACTAATAATACCAGGTCCTACTATGCAGCTGGAGTTTGAGCGTGCCTCTGCCAAACTAGCTTTGTTTGCTGCGAATGAGGCGCCTGCAGGAGGGGCGAAGATTAGAATTGATAAATTTGAACTTCATCTTTGTAAAGTTAAGGTGAATCCTACAATACAAAACTCCCAACTCAGTTTGGCATTGGAGGGTCACAACTACATTTATCCTGTTGATCGAAAACGGATAAAACTATATGGAATTCGTGCTGGTGTTGCGCAGATCGACATCACTTTGGAAGAAAACAAACAAAAACCTAAACAAATTTATTTAGGTTTAGTTGATCACAACGCAATGAACGGACGTTTCGCCTTGAATCCATATAGAATGCAGCATGCTAGTGTTGATAGTATTGTATTGAGAGTTGGTGATTGTCCAATTGGAAGGAGATTTGAACCAAATTATGCTAGAGGAGTTTTTGGAAGAGAATATCATCAGTTTCTACACGCTACCGGAACTTTGCTTGAAGGCGATAGTCTTGGTATTACAAAAGAACAATACCTTGATGGTACTACACTTTATGGATTTGATTTGACTGGTGATTTTCTTAAAGAAGGTTTTCACTCTATGAAAAATGTCACAACAAGTGTGGAAATTCGTTTTAGCGCTAACACGACGGATGGATTATCCCTGGTAGCATACTTTGTAAAAGACGGTGTGTTGGAGATGGATAGCATTCTTCAAATAACTATCGGAGGAGACGCAGTGCTTTAAACAGAAAGTTACAGATGAATACCATACAAATTCATTCGATCTTATCTTCAGACGTTTTATGTCAAAGCGTAGGGATTCATGTTGGAGCTAGAGAACAGTTTTGGAAGCAAATTTGCAATTTTCCAACAGGATGTTTCGTATTCAACACCCATTATTCTCATCAACCCGGAGAGCATTGGTTGGCTGTGTACGCTAATGATTCAGAGGTGGATTTTTTTGACTCGTTTGGACGTTCTGTTTCCTTTTATCCGGATGTAAATGAAATACTAAGTATTCATGGAGGATATGAAACAATACGAAGTAATGAAACACAACTACAAAATTTTTTGTCAACTGTATGTGGCGACTATTGTGTATACTTTTGTTTACTGAGAAGTAGAGGATGGAGTATGGATGAAATTGTTAGAAGTTTACGAGATATAGGAGATAGTGAGATGAGAGATCACTCAATACGGAGATTTATCATACAGACCTATCCTAACTTCGAGTTCATAGAAGATAATACAGTAGAAGGAATAGATGGTGTACATATACAAGGAACTAATTTACTAAGTAAATTGTTAAAATAAATTATTATAATTGATTTTTTATTTGATATAACAAATATAATAAATAAAATACAACTTATCTCATTATTTGTGCTAAACACTACAGAACCTATAAAAACTATTATTTTGTAATGTTTCAAGCAAGAAGTAAATAAGATCTTCTCATTTTCTTCCTCAGGAGCGCTCTTTAGTTATATCTAAAAGACATAGTAACTAATGACTCTATCATACATAGTTATATGAATTAATTTTACAAAAATACTTCAGATCTTTCTTTAAATAGATATGAAACTTACCATCATAGAAGACGAGTCACGTCCTTTGTGTTATCGATTAAGACTCTGATATGCTGTTCTGGACAATTCTCTTTTTCATTTTCATCAAAGTAGGAGAGACAGGTGTGCTGCAGCGAAGTATCAAACAGTTCTGAGACTTGAATGAAAGCTTGAAGAGCTGAGAGTAGAATGATGTCGTAGGAAATCACGTTGTTCGTATTTTGTTTCAGTCCTCTGAATACGATTACACCACTTTTTTCCGCCACCACAGATGAAGCTATTTGAGCAGGGATGCTAAGATCTCCAATCAATAGCTCTCCTTTCACCATACATCTGTAATTAGCCACTATAACATCAGCAGTCTTGTTCCAACGAGTATCACATTTTCTTAGCATTCCAGGATTCTCATAAGCTATAACACTTCCTGTCGGAAAATCGTGTAGGTGAGCAACACTGAAATAAGCCTGTATTTGTCTCAAACTCTTGCCATACAATGAGTTGAATGGATCGTTGATCTTTCGATTACATCCATGAGATTCAGCAGTACGAAAAATCGCATCTCCTGTCTTTCCTTCTCCCATATAAATTAAAACAATTGGACGTGTTTGCTTAGCTTTATTAACAAGCAGTCCTATTTCGGTTGAAACATCACTCTTCACCCGAGTTATCTTCTTATCCTTTCGGTAGTTGTAAATCATGGTGCACTTTGATTCATCACGAAATTCAACAGACAACACCTCCATAACTGTTGGTACTGGTAGTTCGCGGATTTCCATGGATTCTTCAAGTTTTTCTAGACTATCTGGAGAGAGAGAGTTTATTAACCCAGCGCTCTTGTAGGTGAGAGTGGTTAGTTCATTACTTCCAGCATCTTGAAAGGGTATTCTGGTGTGACGAAAAAGCGTTTCATCTCCAACATCCGTCAAAACTAGTTTTTTGCACTTCGAGCCAGTTTCATTATCATCTTTTGTCAAATCAATAAAAGATCGTTTCCTCATCGATGTTCTTTTTGAAGACAGCTTGTTAGTAGGAGATGTGAATGAAGTAAAATCTTGTTGGGATTCTGGTTCATCAACCACCAATTGACTTTCTGCCATATCAAAGATAGGAGAAGGTGATGGGGAAAGGGTTTGCTGGGATCCTGCTTCTTCATTCATCGGTTGACTTCCTTCGTCTTGAGTATTCATTCTAAAAAAACAAAACATTTTGTTTAATTTTTCGTAATTAATTTTAAAAGATCATAAAGATCATAAACCTTCAGCTAGTAGTGTTAGCTAACAAAAAATAAATATTTTTACTCTTACCTTTATAAAGAAGATGAGCTCCTAGTTGTTGCAATGAAAGATTTAGTAGATGTTGCTTCTCCGCTAGCCGTTGTAGAACTGGATGCTTTCTGTGTGAAAACAGTGGCTCTTAAATAGGTAAAGTTGCACTGATTAAATCCTATGAATCAACATTTTTTCACGCGAATACAACCCAATGCTTTCGCGGGAATAAATAATTTATTTTCACGCGAATGGAAACCGTTGCTTTCGCGGGAATAACAATTTTATTTGCACACGAATACAAACCAATGCTTTCGCGGGAATAAATAATTTTGTTTCACGCGAATAGAAACTGTTGCTTTCGCGGGAATGAATACTTTATTTTCACGCGAATACAAACCAATGCTTTCGCGGGAATAAACATTTAATTTTCACGCGAATGGAAACTGTTGCTTTCGCGGGAATGAATACTTTATTTTCACGCGAATACAAACCGTTGCTTTCGCGGGAATAAATATTTCATTTTCACGCGAATACAAACCAATGTTTTCGCGGGAATAAATAATTTATTTTCACGCGAATGGAAACCGTTGCTTTCGCGGGAATAAACATTTTATTTTCACGCGAATAGAAACCAATGTTTTCGCGGGAATAAATAATTTATTTTCACGCGAATGGAAACCGTTGCTTTCGCGGGAATAAACATTTTATTTTCACGCGAATACAAACCAATGTTTTCGCGGGAATAAATAAATTATTTTCACACGAATGGAAACCGTTGCTTTCGCGGGAACAAACATTTTATTTTCACGCGAATATAAACCAATGTTTTCGCGGGAATAAATAATTTATTTTCACGCGAATACAAACCAATGCTTTCGCGGGAATAAACATTTCATTTTCACGCGAATACAAACCAATGTTTTCGCGGGAATAAATAATTTATTTTCACGCGAATACAAACCAATGCTTTCGCGGGAATAAACATTTTATTTTCACGCGAATACAAACCAATGTTTTCGCGGGAATAAATAATTTTATTTTCACGCGAATGGAAACCATTGCTTTCGCGGGAATAAAAATTTTATTTTCACGCGAATACAGACCAATGCTTTCGCGGGAATATATACTTTATTTTCACGCGAATGGAAACCGTTGCTTTCGCGGGAATGAAATTTTTTATTTTCACGCGAATAAAACAGGGATATTTCACGCTAATAACACTATTCTGATAGAGTTTTCGCGTGAGTGTTTTTAATGGCTATAAGCTAAATGAGTAGGAGTGGCTTATACTATATAAGAACAGCTCTCTCTGCATAAAAATCATTCTCTCCAGCAATAAAACATCGACTACTACAGCTGATTTCATCAACTACTACAACTGATTCATCAACTGCTACAACTGATTTCATCAACTACTACAGCTGATTTCTTGGTGATAAGGTAAGAATTAATAGAAAAATTATTTAATAAAAGTTAAAATGTAATTATTTTACAACACTGTTTAATCATCATATACTAATACTTAACATTTTATTTTAGTTCATTATGAGTTCAAAAAGATACACAATCAAAGACTACCTTCCAAAGATATATCATAGCTATATTAAAGAAAATGTTGAAGTACAGGAAAAGATTGGATATCGCTTGACATTACAAGCTATATTATTATGTATGACACAGCATTTACTAACTGTAGCTTCTTTACATGGAGAACTTTCACCGGTACAATACCGGCCATACACTACACATAAATACGTTGACAATTCAGTAGAAGTATTTAAGCATATGACTAAAAACAATTTTCAAACAGTTGTAAAAATGTCAAAAACTGTCAGTATTAATGATTACTTAAAGAAAATTCAAAGAAAAGTGTGGAATAAAGAGCTCACTCAAAAATTGATTTCAATACAATGGACTACTGAATTATTATATCATTTTCAATCAGATATATGTAGATACATACAAACGGATGAAAATCTCTCATCATCCATTTTTTCATTTGAAATGATATTGGAACTATTTCAAGCTCACAATATTTAATATGTTCTCTTTATGTATCCCTACTTATTATACAATAAATGTATATATTCACATATTGTTTCATTTTTAATCAATGTATTTATTCAATGTAGATGTATCTCCTCTCTCCTCTCTCTCCTCTTTTCCTCTCTCCTCTCTCTCAAGATGCCATATGAGTTCAAATTATGTGAAAAAAGTATCAAAACTTAAATGCCATACATTCAAAATCTAGCTGCCATATGAGTTCAAATCAAGTAAAAAAATAATCAAAACTCAAATGCCACTTAAATGCCACTCAAATGCCACTCAAGTACCCCTCAAGTAAAATACAATATAAACTCGGCGAATTCATCCAACGCCGTAACCCATTGTCTCAACTCCAAGGTCAAATCCACAAAAAAAACACTTGGTAGGGAGATCTGCTCATATATTACTACTGCAGCAGAACACATCAGCCTGGAATGAAATAATATGTTTTATTCAAATGATTGCATTTTATAAGCAGGAAATACACAGATTGATTTAAAAGAAAATTTCTTTTCTTTTGTTTCCAGGAAACGCGATGGAGTAGCATTGGGTCCTTCAACTCTAGATACCCATCAATATGATGATGATAAAGAGAGAGAAAAACTGTTGGTTTACTCTTTACAGTTTAACTCACCTCCACGACCAAATGGATTCTACGAGACAGTTTACACTTGTACCGCTTTTTCTACTGATCTCTCCAGCAGAATTTCTAACAACTTTACTTTATTTGGTCTAGGTTTGTGAACTTTATCATTTGTTACTTTTATTGTCTCTGAAGTCTTTTTCGTTGATACAAGCAGTTAGTAGTCTTTATTTCTATGTCTGTAGATGCTCCACCACAGACAAGTTTCCCAGAGTTTACCCAAGCAGAAGCACACAAGAACTGTTACAATGTTGGAGACAGAATTAGAATCGCTTGTACTCTACAGTTCCCCTACAGATTGGTAAGGTCTTTAGATCTCTGGTACATCCTAATGAACTACAGTGATGGAACGTCTATACCATCTGAAGAAGTTTCTTTCAGAAGATTCAAAAGGTATTTTTGGGCTTTTCCAGTTTTTGCTTTAATTGATTGCCTTGGTTCCAACTGCTGCCAACTGCTGCTGCCATTAGGCATTTTCGGATCAAGAACGTCCATGCCTCGAAAAAATTGGTACGGGAAAGTGCTTCCGAATGCAATTTCGACGTTCGTTCTTGGCATAATTTCCGTGAGTTGAACGTTCAAAAACGCAAATTTATATATCAGGAGTTGTATTCCCTTGTTGTCAACTAGTCACAAAAATCCGGAAACAATAAAAAGATGGCCGCCCCCAGAGGTTGTCAAGTTTTAATTATGTAGAAATCATGATCGTTTTCTATCTATTTACTAACTAACAACAGAAGATAACAAAGATAAATAATTATTATAATAATAAACAATGATAATACATCAATAAATGAAAAATAATTTTTATTACCATCCATAATAATAAAAATAATAGTTAATTATTATAGTTAATATATATATATATGTGTGTGTTGCATCTAAGCGAAAATGGTCGCTGCCATAAAAGGGCTCATATTATGCAAAAATGTTTATTATAGCAGAACTGTACGTATTCGGAGCAAGAACGTCGTACAGTGAACGACCCCCTGAACGGTAAAACCACCGTTCAGTATAGAGTTCCAAAAATCAGGTTTTGTACTCGCCGAAAAACGAAAAATTCGCCCGTTTTGGCATGAACGTTCTCGATCCGAAAATGCCTATTGTCTTTGCTGCCATTGTTACTAAACCCATTCAGCTTATTTATTATGGCCAGCAGGCAGACTCTGATACAAGTTCACTTCAACTGTTTATTCTTTTCAGAAACGACAAGGTATATCTAGTTGTGGTGATAGCCAAAGCAGACAACAGATGGTTGGACAGAGAATACACATGCAGATATGATACCAGTGAAGATGTAAGCAGTTCTTTTCGAATAAATTCCTGTAATATTTGATTTTTCAAAAACTCTTGCTTAAGATTGTTCAGTTTTTCTACCAAGATGTTGTATAATTCTCTATTTAAAAACATTAACCTTCCGCATGTAAAATTTCATAAACTTTAATGTTTACTATTCGTACAAGATTCTAAAAACTTGATTGCACCATATTTGGATGCGCTTACCTAATTTTATGATGTTTTATTTTTGATAACGTTGGCTGTTAGATAGTTTTGTGTTATCAATTCTTTTTGTTTAGCCTAAACGTGTAAACTGTTTTTCAAAATAAACGCGTATTGCAATAAAAAGAGCTCATTACTCAAATGTATAAATATACAGATTACAAACTTTTAAATCTTGTTCTACTCGCTAGGTGTCTATTGTTTCTACATTTACTTAACCATATGTTTAACCCAATGCAATGGATCATTCATTAAAAAAGACTGCAGTGAATGGTGTGAAGAAAAGTCACAGTCAATTCCTTGCAGAAATCAACAAACCACAGAAGAGTAATACAGAATGTATAAGTTATCCCACTAGTGAAATCCTTCGTTTTCTGGTCACTCATCCTGTTGCCCCTTGGCCACTCCCCATCCCCCTTGTTTAATGTTACACTGCAATACTTATTCAGTTGTGGAGGCACGTTACACTGCCTTGGAGTTTATGCAAAATGAAAACAACGGAACAGCTTTGTATTGAAATCTAGTTAGATTGCATACTATTATCCCCCTAGCTTGGCTCCCTCACTCTCATTAAGCTATGATTGGACTGGCTACAAAAATGAACCAGAAAAAAATAAGTTTTACGAGGCTGTTCACGCACGCATGAAGTGCCTGATAACAGCTCAAGACAATTGACTACTATGAACAGGTGTCTACATATAGTTGATCACTTGTAGTTTGGTTAATGTTTCAGTGCAAGCTAACTGGAAGGTACCGACAAAATCCAAGCATGTTCTGATGTATTTTTCTGTTGTTGTTTTCACTAAAACTAGCCAAATAGACAAATAAGTTGGATGTGACTACTTTGCGGTTTTGTTACCAAACAACTTGTAAATCACACTTCTCTTGAGGTACCAGTAAGTGCACAGCTAAATTATTTAAGCAACTGAAATAACTTGATTTATCATTCATTACAGAAACTATGTTTCATTTGCCCTTTGTGACACGTTTACTGTTTGAAGATATGTTGTTATTCCAGTTGTTGATTGGTTGTTAGTCTAACCAATAAGTGCAATACTTATAAAATGCTATTAATGGCAACTTATAGCACAACCCAGGATGTCTCTTTGATTAATCGTGAACTGAATAAAGTTAATTTTTGGCATGAGAACGCAAGCTGTACTGAGCTGTAATTAATGTATCAATAAGTGTAGGAATTTGTTGTCAAGCACTGTTGGTTAAACAATAACATTTTAGTGAATTCTAGTTCTAATTATAACATACTTTGGGCTGACCTTCACCGAGCACTACACCATTAACAGAAGCTCCCCCTCCCCTCTCTCCAGTGCTTCACCCTTTTAGAGAAGCTTTTCTCCAACCTGTAGCGGACACAACAACCCTTACACAGTTGATTGCAATACAAAACTGCTAACCTTAACACCCCTTCTCATCATACTTTGCACCCAACAGACCTCTCAACCAAACCTCTTCAAGCATGTTCCCAAAAGCCCATTCACTCTCTCTATGAGTTGGTAACCCCTCCCCATCCACAGACTGTGACAAGGTTAAAAGTAATCTAGAATGATTGAATGTTGGAAAGGAGAGTTGTCTACTCTGCTTAAGGGTTTCAAAATTAACCCTTAAACTTAAATCTTTCAATAAAACTGGAATTCTATATTGAAACTACCTAAATGAACCCAAATTTTACAAAGTTGACACCAAATAAAATCAGAATTCAAATCCATCTCCAGAAATGGAGACATAGACAGATTACCAATAGCAGAAGGTAACTCCCAAGAATAAATATTGTAATGGATTTTCTGGGGACTTGTTGAAAACCACTGAAGTCTACTTTTACCAGTCAAACACTTTTTTTGCTGGCACGGTACTATCGGTAGAACTCATTGACCTTCCTGCCAAACTCAATCTCTCTCTCTCTCAAAGGTTATGCAACGTCACTATACCCGAGAATGTTATGGAAGAGTTTCCCTCAACTCCACAGCTATGATAAGGCCACGGCTTAGACTCAAACTCTCTGCTCTAGAGTTCTATACATTTAGCTCTTTACAATTCCTTTGCGAAACTTGCCAGTGGTACAGCATTTCCCTAACTAGGCAAGTGCATAAGTAGAAATCTGATATAGCACAATGCTACATGGCAAAAGCCTTGGCCATTTATAAGCGGAAGCACAAGAACTAATTGCCCTAGATACAGATATAACCAATAGAATATAATCAACTCACAATTACACAAATTATATAAAAATTATTTATTTCAATCAATCATGTACAACGATCGCAGTTAAAGGGACAGATTTTTTAAAAAGGAGGGGGGGGGGGGAAGAGCTCGTGGGCTAAGTAACCAGTGCTACAAAGTATTGCGCCATTTCAATTTGTGTGATAAGTCTCAGAGCTTTGCTAGCTTGTGGTCAAAGATTTGGTTAGTCTGTAGATAGGTGTCTAGTGGATGCATAGGTTTGAAGTAACTTAACTCTTTTGGGTCCTCAGACTAAAGCATTCACCTTGTTGCCAACCTGATATGCTTTTATGAGGTCAGGATAGCCTATAACAGTAATTTCAGGAAGCCTGGTATGGTTAGTTATCTTCATTTCTGACTATTTGTGTTGTGGTGAAAATTTGTGGCCAACTAGCCTTGTCTGCACCCCTGTGCCCCTTTCTGCCCTACACTCCTGCCGGACCCTCCTTTCCGCAGACATCCACACCCTAACAGATATGGCCAGGCCAGTCTCCACTTTCTTCATTCCTAATTGCTCAATCCGAGAATACCATCAGTAAATAATGCCCTGTACCCCCCCCCCCCCATTCTTAGGTTTTCCTACCTTAGTCTGCTTCTCATCTAGTTTTCCAAATTACGGCTCACAAGTTTGAATACAAGTCTCCCTATTTCCTGTCAAACAACGTGTAAAAATTTATGTAAATTTTGCCTGAGTTGTCTTCCCTTGGAAGCACAACTCTCCAGAAGTAGATGGCCAGTCAGCACTGGAACCTGACTGCCTAGTGCAGCTGTACCCAACAGTTAACAATAGAGCACCCCTTACAAGCCAATGCATCGGAGAGAAAAATAGAAACTTCTTACTACCAGTGTGCTTATTGCAGAGCCAATGAAATGACAGTATATTAACTACCTCTGAATTATATAAGCAGCTGGCCAGTGCTCACCAGAATCAGTTGTTAGTTTGCCTTACTAGTAAACGCTTTACTTGCACTTTTGTATTGTTACACCATAAACCTTTTACCTTATTTTCATTTATTCTGAAACCGTAGGCTCAAGCCGGAGAATGGCTGCTGCTTATTTTCCGTTGTAGTTTGTGAAACTCCATGAGAAGTTGCAAGTATTCTCAATTTGTATCTTTAAATGTGTCTTTAAATGTATTTTATTTGTTGTTAATGCACTACTTTCACCATTTTTTCCTATGATTTCTTGGCTTACCCAATTTAGTTTACCAGTTTCTATACCATTAGACAAAACTTGGTCCTTTTTTGAACTTTGCTGTTTTGCAAAAAACCCTTCTGCAAAGGCAGCGCTGACTGCACTGAGTGAATAATTGTCATTACTAGAACCAATTATATTAGGGGTAGTTCACATTGTTTGGGTTTGACCTAATCAGCATCTGGGTTGACATCACAGAAAGCAACCCAGATGAGTGTTCACATTACATAAATTAACCCAGATGCAGCCCTATGATTGTTTATGATGATCTGGGCAATCTGGGTAATAAGAGACGAACAATAAAATCATCCGATGATAGTCTGCTGTGTCCATTAGCACCTACGAATGACCATGGTTCTTCCGCCCATCCCCTCACAGGTAAAATATTTGCTCAGCGTCACCGGGAGGAACCACAGATGGAACTTGTTTTGTTTTCTTTGCACTTTGCTAGCAATTCCTCCATTGTTGATGTACTAGTCACACTTAGGTTTACTTGTTTAAACTCTTTTGATTGGTTCTATGTCAAACTTTTTTTTATAGGTCAACAATCTTTGAATAACAAACTGATGTTCAAAGCTTTCATTTCTACTGGGAAGTCAAGAGGTCAAGAGGTTCTCATTAAGTCAGGCCTTACATCAATTAAGCATTCTCTTATAACAAATCCATCAATATTTAACAGAACTTAATATATGTTGGAAGAACTATCTGGAGTCATCCTGTTGCTTTCAACTTTACAAACTCCTCCTCCTGGAGAAACATATGCTGTCACTGGGTGATCTAGAATTTCAGCTTCACCAACACAAAACTGTATATTCCAAAAGAGTCTTTGATAACGAAATCAAAAGAGTTTTTCTACCTGACAACAATATGTTATTGAATATGAAGACACTGTCTGCAGAATGATATCCTGGTGGTTCACAACTGCTGTCATCTCTATAGTACTGTGGTGGAATTTTGTGACTACTACCACTGCGCAAGGTCCCCCTGACAACTGTTGAGTGTCAGGCAAGCCTAAATAGAGCCTGGCACAGCCAGAACATAAGCAAGTCAGCCGGTAGAAACCCTACCGGCCCTGCAGCATTCACTGCCTGCCCTGCAGCATTCACTGCCTGCCCTGCAGCATTCACTGCCTGCCCTGCAGCATTCACTGCCTGCCCTGCAGCATTCACTGCCTGCCCTGCAGCATTCACTGCCTGCCCTGCAGCATTCACTGCCTGCCCTGCAGCATTCACTGCCTGCCCTGCAGCATTCACTGCCTGCCCTGCAGAGGTACCACCGGCCCTGCAGCACACCCTGCCTGCCCTGCAGCATGTACTACCGGCCCTGCAGTGCCATTACCATACCTATACCGGGTCGGTGAGAAAAGAACTACTATAGCCTGAGAACCGAAATTGATACCAAAGGTGCAGGAGCCCGACTTTGCAACATAGCTGTCCTCAAACAAGACCAAAGCCAAGGACCACAAGCCATAAGGACCAGGAACCAGAGCTACTCATTGCACCACCATGAGTAAGCAAGATTGACTGAGAAGCTCCGCCCCCTACTTCTGGGCGCCTGGCACATTTAACTCTGTATTAACCAATGACTGTATCATATATTTATATCTCATGATCTGATTAGTGTAAACACTTCCTGCCATTGCTGATTTGTTGCCCCTTGTTTGGGCATATGTTTTAATCATGTTCTGCCTATAAAAGGCAGAACATTTCACTAGACTCTTTGTATTGTATTGGGATTCTACCTGTGCTTAAGCCAAGTAGCATGATACATTTACCCTTATTATACATTGCTGGTTACGCTGTGTAATAAAGTATGGTTTACTCAACAAGTCATTGAGTTGTACGTTTGAGCCGTTGGCTCCGGGAACAGTTGTGGAGTTGGCATACTCCTCTGTTGGAAGTTGACCTCTAGAGTGAGGCGTTGTTGGTGGACGTTTGGTCGGCCCCCCAAAATCCACTACAGTACTACATCCTGTCAGATAATCCAAGTACTGGTTTAAAGACATCTTTTATATTCAATTGAAATAGTGTAACAAAATAGTAAAACTGGTAAATGGCCAGCTATTATGATATAGTCAGTACTGAGTTAAGTCAAGTTATTGGTGTAGTTTTCTGTTTTGCAATTTGTTTTGCACCTTTAAGAATAACAATCAGTCTGAAAGGGCATACTTTAAATTCCTCTAACCCCACTCTTTGTCTACACCGTATCAACATTCAGCAATCTTAACACTTCACTATTGAACTTCTTCAAAGTTTTCATTGTTACTGTGAAGCTCATTTCTGTAATAGCAGTAAAACATGATTTTTAATAATGTTTGCATCACTAAGAAATGAGGTTGTGCATATTTTGTGTATGATAGTGGACCAGTACAACTATTGCTCTTTTTATTGTCATACAGTACCGAAACCCCAATTTTTGTGATACTTGGAGAAACTGCTGCAGTGACTTTCTTACTAGTTTCAAAATGTTTAGGTTTATCCTGCTTAGAGAGATATAGCTCAGCACATGCTAACAGGTTACTATTGCTTTGGTAGTAGTGGTAACTCTCACAGCCAATCTTTAAAACTTTGTAAAATTTAAGAAAGCAAATGTTATTGTTAATATTTTGGATAAAAGGATAGCAACGATTCATCAAACTTAAAATGGAATAACAACTAGTTGGTAAAAATTGATCAGTTGGGACTTGATGCAATGCGTGATAGATTTTCAAAAATAACTGGTAAACTGCCTTTCCGTTCCCACCCCCTGTATATAAACCCTCGCTGCTAAGCCATCCTGTTACATCCTGTTTGTTGTGGTATCACAGAAATAGATCGATAGCAAAAGCTTGCAAGACTGTTTATCATTGATAGGAAAATTGTCAGCTGACACATTTGCATGAAACTTAAAGCTCTAATCACCCCACTCATTGCAACGTTGTATAAAATTCACTCAATTACTGCAGTAGTTGATAGTGGTGACATTTATTTTAAAGCAGTTCATTTGTATTTGGATAAAAAAAGAGGAGACAACTCCATATAAATTTATTAATAACAGTTTGTTTTTTATCATTGAACAGAAGAAATATACTTTCATATTGTCATAATGATCAATTTTTTTATACTATTACTTTTAATGCACATGATCAGTATTTATTATTATTGTTATCATAACAAATTGTCGTTTTTAACTTTACGCAGTATCATCAAATTTTTAAGTCACACACAGATGTCAAGTTTTCCATAACAATACATATCATTATCAAATAAAAAATATACTGTAATACTTCTGCATCTGCTTTTGTAACTGCCTGATACTGAAGGTACATGATATTGTTATAAATATACTGTTATTGATAAATTTATATGGAGTTGTCTCCTCTTTTTCATCCAAAATTCAAATGAACTGCTTGGAAATAAATGTCACCATTGAAAGTACCTAGTCCACTGTACTCTATTGACAACTTTGATAAAGCAATATTGCAAGGTCAGCAGCAACACATAATGACTCCAGTTACATAATTGCTCACTAAAGTTGAATTGATGAAAGCATTCCTTTATTTTAGCACATAATCATATTCTGTAGAACAAGCGAAACAACTTTTCAAAACAATGTGAGTAGACCGTGATATAAGGATACTAAAGTTCACAAAAGTGTTGTGCTGTGCATTCCAGCCAACCACTACACGCAGAGAAAATGGCTTGTTAACCAACTGAAGCTTAAAACAATCATGAATTATCCAATGACCTGCTCCGCAAACCAGCTGGGCACAAACTTGAAAGCTCCATCTTCATCTTTACTCATCTCAAAACTTGAGGTTATAGGATCTCGTTTAAATACATGAGGTACAAAATCAACAGTAACGTTTTTCTTAACAAAACTTAGAAAGTCATCCAAGAATGCAATGCATGCTGATGGTTTGCGCTCTATCATTTTCTCAGGTAGACTCTCTCTAGAGTAGTGCAAAAGTTTTCTAACAATACCCTGACTGTCACGGAATCCACAACAGACTTCTTTTGCACCAACAAAAGACGTCTGCAGCCACCATTTTATGAGTTTCTCTCGATGCAAAGATTTGGCATGGTGCTCGCGCTCAAGTGTTTTGTTCGTTTTAAACTCCACGTAATCTCCGTTTGCATTGCAGCCATCAATTTCTCCACGAAGTATGAGAGAATGGGTGCCAACAGTAGTTTTAACTACAGAACAGAACTCTCTGTTGAGATTTAACGGAGTGGATGGTGCCGGTACATCTTTTTCTGGTTGAACAGTTAAGTATGATGGTAACTTAGTTCCCCAGTAGGACATTTGCAAATCTTTAACTTGCAAAGCAGCTCTCCACTTTTTCTCTGCTTCTGTGGGAAATTCAAACATGTAGAACACCCCAGAAATTTTTTGAACAGCAACAGTCATACCTCTATCCCCCCAACTATTGGATACTTCGTACGGGGTCAAGCAAAGTTTTGTCAGAAGATTTCGAAAGCAGACAAACTCTGATTGGCCTATTAAGTCATCACGAGCCAAACATTCCAGCAAAAGGCTCAAAAACTCGTTTTTATCCTCTTTTTGGATCATAGAATCATAACCCTCCATTAGATCAAAGGGAAGTTGTTGCGTCCTCATATCAACAGCTTTACAATTTTCCCTGTTGGAATCGCACAAAGTTCTTTTATATGGTTCATGCACTGTAAAACGCCGCAAATCAGAATTAGTGAGGCTGCTTTCTGGTGCATTTTCATCAGTTTGAAGCTTTGTAGAGTATGTGGCTATCTCTTCAGGCGGTCCAATTCTGTGACGGCGTCTGACTTCAGTGTACGTGCGTGCATCAAATTTCCATGTGGACATTTTATATCGTTATCTCCCTGCAGGAATTTATGTCAGACTTAAATCAATAATGCATAAATACCACTTAGTCTTCAGTTTCAACTAGCACAACAAAATTTCAGCTCTATATCTGTTCAATTCTGAAGTCAATATATACAAACAGCATGTAAGTTTAATCATCGCCATGGGATATTGCTGATAATAAACATCACTTGTGGTAATAGCAAGTCTTACCTCGAATAAATCAGACGAAGTTTTGGCAAACACCTGCAAGCGGTCTTGTAGGGTTAGAACTTTTGAAAAAGGAAACACCAGCTTGTGAATAAAACTTTCCCTAACAGGTAGGGGCTGTCCCTTGAATTTATCCTTTAGTATCAGAAATAACAACAACCTAATTAATGCAACTCATTGTATGTGTGAATAATGCATTGTAAAAGAGCGATTAGTACAATTGCAGTATGATCAGAGAGGTTTAGTAGCGACTCTAGCTGGGCTTACATTGTTTATGCAACACAAAAAGCCTGGTGCTGAAGCCTGTAAGCATTTTTTGCTATATAGCATCATGCAAAAGCATTGCAATACATTCTAACAAAACAAAGTTTCCTAGCTCCTTGCTTAAAACTAGTTAGCTAGACAAACCACCAGAGTATTTAACAAAAGTCTTTAACCTACACACACATGCTTCTTTTTGTATAAGTTAATTTTATCAAACCCGCTATCAGAACATATAGTGAACCAAAGTTTGAACAGCAAACGAATAAAAAGGTCGTCAAAACTTGCACTAACAACAGAGTTGAAGGTTTAATTATAGCACAGCAAGGCGATGAATTAGAATTGCAGTTAGTTTTGCTCTCTTTTGTCTCTTCCCTTTTTACAAACTCCACCCCATTTCTGCCTCTCTGCCCCAACTCCTTCCACTCAAACTCCAATTCACACCCACACCTCTAATCCGCTACTTCCTCTCCAAGGCACAACACTTACCTTTAAATGTGCCACACTCTGTAGCTAATGTGAATCATAAATCTAGACCAAGCAAGGCCTTGAACTTAGAAGTTGTCTATCCTTTAAGCCCCCACCCATCTGTTACACGAGCGTTAGTCTCTCTTGTTAAAAAGTTCATACCTCTGACCTACCCTCAAACCTGTCTAGATCTACTTCTCTAGAACAGCTCTACAGAAGTGCAATAGCAATACCCCAAATTGAAAGTTGCGTCACTTCTCTTTTTGATTCTCACTATTATCCTGCGGAGTATTCAATTTGGGCCTTGTTACTTGATTACTCAGCCCCTGAGCACATTGAGAAGATATGCCACTTACATTTGAAATTAAGCAGAAGTTGATCATATCACAAGGGTCATGGGATTGCCTTCCTGGCATGTTACAGAG
Organism: Cryptosula pallasiana; assembly: GCA_945261195.1. Taxonomy (NCBI): domain Eukaryota; kingdom Metazoa; phylum Bryozoa; class Gymnolaemata; order Cheilostomatida; family Cryptosulidae; genus Cryptosula; species Cryptosula pallasiana. The sequence continues at coordinate 15,572,355 of OX183135.1, read as the reverse complement.
CTGAGACTAAAGGTAGAGACAACTCCCCATTTGACATTGCCGAGATGATGTATTTTTGCTTAGGCAAGTAAAGCTTACACCTTGGAGCAAACTTTAGGATAACCGATTGCGTAATATTTCACAACTTTATTATTGTGACCTATTTTATTTATATTTCTACTATCCTTTTCTATATATTGTATATGTCATCATAAACCACCCAGTACATTTTAGGTTGATTTTCAGAGCATAAGTTACACAATTTATGAACCCAAGGCCACAGATTAGATCATGAATTACCATTTTGTGATACATCAAGTTTTGCATTTCTGACTGGTTGCATAAGACGTTGCATGTTTGCTTAAAGTGAAAAAAACAGCAATCTCGACCCAGTGATGGTCACTAGAGTAAAGACAGCCGATTTGACACAATGGTGATCATTACAGTCAGTCACATAGAGGTTGGAAAACTCTCCAACACCAAAAATCTGATACCTAAGGTTTTGATTACAATCTTTTTTCCTCCAGCTTCAGACAAAACACGCACCAGCTTTCGATTTCTTGATGTGTAAGCTACATAACTTCATCGACTAATTTTTTAATCACTATGTGTACAGCCTGGTGAGTCTCAATGGAATACCAGTCATTTTATGAAAACTAAAAAAACCCAATAAAAACAGTTTAAAAGGTTAAAAACTATGCCGTAAAAGTTAAGTTAGCTGTTGTTGAAACTGGCTATCTGTGGAGCCAGAATTCCTCCAATGCTAGATGGTACAGAGGTGATACAATGCAATAGTTGTAGCAGAGACAACTCAAACTCGAGCAGTTTTGCCTAGTTTAGAAGTGTCAAAATACGCCAGTCAATCTCTTTAAAAGTGCTATTTCATCGATTTTGGGCTTATTCAAACCTAAATTATTTAATTTTGTTTCCTAATTAAAAAAATAATCTCAAGAGTTGTGCTCTCTTCAGTTTCATCTATAGTATAAGTGCAATAGATGCTGACTTGTACGCAATTTTTTTCGCGATACGCAACACTTGATATAAGGCCAGGCCATAAAGCAAAGTTGCAAAAGTTTGGCTTGTTTGCGTAAAGGAAGGGCATCCCAGTAATAATCATTGTGCACAGACTTTCAAGAGCATAAAAAAATTAGGTTGGCAATTATTCTCATATTTTTTGAAAGCGTGTTAGTTGAGTCAGCATTTTAGCTCATTATTGACAGGTTTGCTACTAGGCACACACACCAACCCTCATGTGATAAATTAAATGGTCAATATCTCAAAAAACTAAAACAATATTACAGTTGAAAAATTATTTTTAAATTAAATGATATCAAAAGATCGAAATATCAATATTTATTTATTTGTGAAGAAAAAAACGTACAGTTTTTGTTCCTGTTTCTGTCATCAATAACAACAGTAATCTTCAAACCTGAATTACACATTTTGTGATTGGAAAAAAATTATGAAATATAGATTGTGAGTAGAACCAGGAGGCATTTGATGATAGAGCTAAGGGCTTGCAAAATGGCTACCCACACAGAAACAAAGTCATCTAGGTAAGAAATGTGAGAAAGATTGTAAATAAATGATGATTTCCAAACACAATAAAAAATAAATAGCTAACTTATAATTATTTGTAGTATTTTGATTGAGACTATTTAGCGCTTTTTGACACTAAAGAAAAAACCACTCCGATTAGTGAATTGCACGTCAATCGCTGACCTGCGACATTTAAACATTTTTGCCATCTTTATGTCATAATAAGGTTTGATTTCAGCAAATTTTACCCTTCTCCCAGCAAGGTGCGTTGCTGATGTTTATATTTTGATTGGTAATGTACTATTAAATATGCATATCGAACGCTCGATAAAAAAATCTCAGTAACTAAAATTATATTAAAAGAGAACCTTAGGTTGTAACAGGAACAGTAAGAAGCCTGCAGTCAGCAGTGACCACTGCAAAGCTGGCAGCACCCCTTATTCATTTAGTTGTATTTTGTTATCCTATTGGTCGTCTGTATTCATCTGTGTCGGCATTGGTTAAAGTCCTTTCTGTGTGTGTCTTATTGGATTATTATATAACTATGTTAATCACTTCTTGTCATCCAGCCTATATAAAGGTTGGCTGAGCTGATACTTATTGCATTCATTCATGTACATGCACTTGCCATCACTTCAGAGGATTTACTCCCTTGAACTTGGTGATATAAATGAAAGCCATTAACAAGCGAACACACTGTGTAGTTTGTCTGACCTGTAGGCTCTGTGTTTGCCAACTGATCCAGGTGAGGACGGATTAATTAACATGCCGGGAGGTGACAGACGATACATTGGGAAAGGAATACAAGGAATTTGAAATGCGCCTTTCTTCTGTGAACCAATCAAAGACTATTATTTCAACTGCACCCAAACTTTATAAATAGAGCAGCAGACATTATTATTCTGAGTAGGCTGTTAGCTGTGAGAACTAGAAGAGCTATTTGTACATTACATTTTTGTGTCATTGAAACTTATATGGATTTGTACCATACACCAGTCTGTCTCGCCAGTGGCCCTTGTTGTATCTCTTAGTTGGTTGGAGGGTTCTCTGAAGGTTGAGTCACGGCCAAAAATGAAAGTCAAGTCGAGGTAAATCTTAAGTCGAGTCAAGTTCGAGTGAAGGTTGAGTTGAGGTCGAGCCAAGGTCGAGCATAGGTCGAGTTGTATATATTGGTTTTTCATTCACTTAGGAGAAAGTATCCATTATTAATTCTAATAACAACTCGCTCCCCACTGTAAAGTGCAATCTTCCAATCAGTACAGATTTGCAATAGCTAGGGGAGAAACCAAAACTCTCTACACTGTGCTAAAGTAACCTTACACCCTGTACTGCACATTAATGTTTTGTCCCTTTATTCCCTTTTCCCTTCTTCCCCTATCTCTTTTCACTTCCAGTCAGTGCCCTTATATTAACTGTTTTATTATAAATCATTGTCATCAATAATATATAAATAATTACATCAACGTTATAAAAATAGTAATACTAGTGAGTGTGATTACATAATTAGGCCAAAACCACCGATATCACTAACTACTACTTTAGTAGTAACTAGTAGTATAGGAGCTAATCTGTCAGCGCTTTTAGTTGGGACTTTAGGCTTTGTTGATTGTGATACATTTTCTTCTCCACTCCTCTCCGAGTCATCGAACAACTTGACACCCCTTGTCCCCTTGCCACCCCTACTCCCTTGTTGCTCCTGCTCTACTCAATACCCTCTTGTTACTTCTATCTTATCCCACACCTACACTATCTTTACCCCTTACCTTAGATATTTCACCCATTCCCCTTCTAGTTGATGGAAAGGTATCTTCCTTTCTCCTCGACAAAAAGATAAACCTCTTGCACCCTGTACCCTACCCACCTTTATGCTGTTCTAGAGCATAAGCTTGAAAGAGACCAGTCATCCATCTTCTCCTTGTTAGATCTACCCTCCTCTTCAGCCCACCAGAAGTTTGTAAGGAAAATCCACAAACAACAGACCCTTCTCTCTATGCCTGAACCTCCCACACCAACTGGGGAGCATCCACTCCCACAGCGGGAGAATCGGAACATGACCACAACACACCCTAAGACAAATGTGTTAAACTGATCAATTTGCTTGTTATAGCAACCCTCCAAGCAAATCACTTTCCTTCTGGAAAGGAGTTCAAGTGTACCAACCAACGAGGCAGGCAGTTAGCTAACAGTGTTTGAGTCATCAGAGATAAGGATCATCCTGTCTCACAGTTTGCAAAGCTGCCCAGTTGGTTTTACTTAGCCCTCCAAGGCAATATTTGCCCCCTAAATGAAGTGATCACCGCCTCTAGAGAAAATTAAAACTTTTACTTTATTCTGATTAAAAGTAACTACTTAGAGCTACAAGAGTAATATAATAGGAGCAGATCTGCATCAACCACGGACCTACCAATATATCAAATTTTTTATGTGTGTTAAATTTGTTGGGTTGGTTACAGACCTGTCAAGCACGTACCTGTTAGTTTTTCCATGATTTTTTTTAGTATAATATGCATCTGCATCAGCAAACAGACCTGTTAGCATGCTACATCGTTGTTTTTTGATATGAATATTTTTACCGACCTTTTGCAGTATATTTATATCGGTATGTAAATGTATGTTTGAAAGGTATTATAAATGATAGTTGACAGTTGCACAGAGCTGTAAGACATTTATTGACTTGTTATTTGATTATGCTGGAGAGTTTCTTCACAGTTTAGATCCCAGTTGACATGTTGCCTTTGTTTTTTGACTCGTTTGTTTCGGTAGCGGGTTAGGTGTTACGTTTATTTGATTAAAACGGTGTATATAATAATAAATTAAAAAGTGTAGGTAAAAAGGATAACATTTGTTGGGTTGTAATGGAGCATATAAAAAACTTTTTAATTTGTAAAATATTAAACGGCATTGCAAGAAATATTGCTACATTTGGGATGGATGATAATGAGAAGATATTTCCCCTTCACCAGGTAGCTATTTTTTGACACAGATAGACTCATTCCTGAAAAAATTCCCATATTATTATAGTCAAAAGTTCTATAGAAAGGTGGTAGAGTTCTAGTAGCTATCAAATTGTTTTCACATACGGTGTGTGGTTTCTCGCATGTACAATCATTAGCTGCCTATGGAGTTGTGATAATTGACATTGGAGTAGAAGTTGTAGTTACGCAAAGTGTGTTGTTTGTTGGCGGCGTAGTCGGAATTGCAGTTGTTGTTGGAGTCGCAGTTGGAGGATTTTGATATTTTTTTAGATATTCCACAGCTTCATTGGTTTTGCATAAATGATTGTAATCCCCAAATGTGGGAATGCATTCTCCATCAATAGAGTTTACAATGCATGAAAAGCTGAAAAAGCTGGTTTTCAAAGAACGATTTAATATATGCAGTACTAGTCGAATGTCCGCATAACCGAGAGCTCCTTCAAAGCAGTCATCTATAGTTGGAGAGAAAATAAAGGGAAGTGATGCATCCTTAATTGGTGATGGTGGTGTTGTTTCCGGAATAGTTGTTGTTGTTTTCGGAATAGTTGTTGTTGTCCGAGTCGTATTTTTTGATCGGTCTACAAACAATCAGTTGTATGCCAAAGCTTTGTTGGTTATGCAAACAAATTAGCATTTGTCCATCGTTTCGGTTCTGGAGCAGATTGGTCGGAATCTGTTAGGATGCATAGCGCATATCAATGAGAGCATTTGGTGTCTTCAAGTTTGATCCAAAAGAAAAGCTGCTACTCAAATACCTCTGGGTCTAAGAATTCCACTGTGACATCCCGAAGCCTGAGGAGATAAAACAAATGGAAGAGTGTCCATTGTGACATAAAGACTGAAAAGGGTAAAGAGCGATAGAAGACAGATGCGGTATTTCATTTTCTTGCGAGACACTTTTTCACCTTAGTTTGCACTTCCAACGACTAGGGTTACCTGTCTTAAACAACATCTGTAATTGGTTAATATGTTGCAATCAAAATTTGGTATACATGACAATAGAATCACATCTGTTTTTGTCATCTCCTTTACAAGTAATGCTAATGATGATCTTGTTTTTAATGGTCTTTAGATTTGCAAAACTCGAAAACAACAAATTCATGTCTTTGACACTGTCGACATCAGCGACGATCGTAATTGGTTTGGTGATGCTCGAGCTATTGCACATGCAATGTCGAAATGTTCAAATTCTTGCATCATTTGGCAGAGCAGCAGTGAGGCTTTGTAGTGGAATGCGCACAATTCCCGGATCCAAAACAGTTTTGCGTTTTGAATAGCCCTTCCGCATCATTTTCAACTCCCAACATACAATCCTCTTCATTTTGACTGTATTTCATCGGAGTATTACTCGATGATACATTTGTTGATTTCATGGTACAAATAATACGCAATACAAAAAGTCAGATGGTTAGATTCTCTCGTAGTTATTGTCATTCACATCCCTGTACTTTATACTCCTTTCAAAAGGTTCAAAGTATCAGAAGTCATCTCTTTCCATAGCTTCATCAATGTATTCATCAACGTTGATGCTGTAAAAGAATCCATTCGCGTTGAAAAATAAAGTTGTCAAAAGCAATACGATTGTGCAACTCATATCCAAAGTGCTAGCATTTTTGGCATTGACATTTGAATGCTTTTACTTGATGGTGAGAGCGACATTTATATGTAAATATCGCTCTCACCATCTCATCAAAGTGGTCGGTGAAATATAAATATGGCTTTATCCGCAACTGAGACGATAGGATATGCGAGGATGTCCGCCAAAACGTGCATAGTCCTTTTAAAACTGAAATAACCACCAAATCACCGAGCTCAGCTTCTTCCAAACATTGTTTCATGTCAATCAGTTTGATCGCTCTTTTTAGATCCGCAAAATCTATCGTTTCGTTTTTGGAACAACAGACTTTTGGATCAAAGTTCCTACTGCAGTTTAAGCATTCAAGAGGATACGCTCTGGAAATACGATTCCACTGTAGAAATCTACTTTGTGTCGACTTGGGAGCCAAGTTGAGACCTAACACAAAATATAATACTTTTTCGGTGACGAGTTCGAAGAAAAGACGATCCAAACGTTCTGAAGGAATGTGTTCAAAGTGTGTCTTTACGAATATGGGGACTGAATCACCCAGCTTCGCGATTGGCTTGACACTTCGTTTCCTTCTCGCTCATACTTCTTTTAGTCCTCAATGATAAATGGTGTAGATTTCTTTGTGTCGTTTCTTTTATGAGTCCATGGTGTCAGCCGAGTCATTGTCACTCATTGAGTCGGTTGAGTCGTCATCGTCAAGACTGAACGCATCGGCTATAGTGAGTGACCTATATTTTAAATGCTGTTAATCTCGTGCCCAAGTTTTTTTAACATAAAAGGAGTTTTTAAATAGCTCAATGAAAGTTCCAAAAAAGCATCTATCCATTCATTATGCACTGACAATTCCATTTCAAAATTTTTTAAAACTGTTCTTCTGTTGATAATGTTTATCGCGTCCGACAGTTCTTGTTTGGTAGGCGCAACACTTTTTACCATCTTCGAGTACCTGTCATGAACGGAACATTGCATATCGTCGTGCAAACAGTGACAGTTTAATAGCATAAGACTTGTCCTTTGGTTGTAAAAAACTGCTTCCTAGTATGCAGTACACGAATTCTTCCGTAAAAAAAATCCTCTGCATTTCATCGGAAACTTTAGCCAGAAAGGTTTTGGCTTCTATAACCTTGGAAGCATCTTGGTGAACAAAATCTTAAACTCGCAACAGTTTTGTTATCATTTCAATGAGCTACAAAACACAAATGATGTATCGTTAAACGGGGATATATAATTAATCTTTAAACTTTTTTTATTTATTTTGTTTCTCTTTTTTTGAGGTTAAACATTGTAAATATTGTGTTAACTCAGGTAGATTTTCATAAAACGTGTCATCTCGACTTGACATTCGTGTATCGGACAGCATTTCAGCACCGTTTGACATATGGCAGATGTACTGTTATTACACTAGTCGCAGTAAATGAGGTGACCGCACAGAAGACATCTATTATTGGCAGGGGTTTTTCTTTTTTTGTGCCCATATACACATTGAGCAAGTTCACGTTGTTTTAAGTTGTTTTTTTCTTTCGACTTGTCTTCAGCTAGTAGTAAGATAGGAGCAAATCTTGGTGAAAAAAGACCTGCCGTGTACACCTGAGATTTTTTTGCGAGTTAGATTTTTTGGATGGTTTTACAGACCTGTGAAAAGTGTATGTGTTAGATTTTAGATGATTTTTGTTAGTATAATATGTATATATGTAGGAAAACAAATATGCTAACATGTTACATTGTTGTTTTTTGGTATGAATGTTTTTACAAACCTGTTACAGAACAATATTTATATTGGTATGTATGTGTGTTTGGTAATGTAAATGATAGTTGAAATTTGCACAGTGTTGTAAAATATCTATTGGTTTGTTATTTGTTTATGCTGGAGGTTTCCCTCCCAATATAGATTGTGGTTGACAATGGCCCTTTGTTTGTTTACTCTTGTTTTGGTAGTGGGTTAGGTATTACGTTTATTTGATTAAAATAGAAATAGCGAATGTAATAAAGTATATAATAATAGGTTGGAAAGCGTAGATGTAGTTGATAACACTTGTATTAGACGGTATAAAATAATGTAGTATAAAGCATATAAAAACTTTTTAATTTGTAAAATATTTAATGATATTGCAAGAAATATCATCACATTCACGATGAATGATAATGAGAAAGTTTTTCAAATTTTTAGCTCAGTGTTTTCTGATACAGACAGAACCAATACTGAAAAATTTTCCAAATTATTATAAATGAAAACTCTATAAAAAGAAGGTGGAGTTGTAATTGCTATCAAATTGTTTTCGCATACGAGGTATTGTTTTTCACAGATGCAATCATTAGATGTTTACATAGGATAGACGAGATGTAGAGGTCGGTAAGTCCTGGATTTGTCTTCATGCATCAACTTAGGCTACTTTTGAAGCTGCATCAGCCATCTTGTTGCCGGCCCGGTAAGTCACTGCAGGCCGGTATAGGTCACTCCCGGACCGATAAAGGTCACTGCAGTAAGTAAAGTACGTAAAGCTACAGGGCCAGTATAGTGTCGGCAGGGCCGGTATGCTATATGCAGAACCGGTAATGTATTTTCTCCTTCTGCTGAGGTGATAGCTCTCTGACTCACCACATTGGGAGGTCTGTCTGACTGGTTACTTCAGTCAGAGTTACCTCAGATTAATATCAGTGTGCAGGGCATGTGTGCTACTAAAATCCACCACAAAGCAACTCAATTACAGAGCATTGGATTGATTTTGTGTCTAAAAATTAAATTTTGCATGATGCTTAAATTTTTAATTTATCTCTTTCTAAATTTTTATTATACAGCTCCTCCCATGCGCAACCTTGCGTATGAGCAATAAATAGTCCAACAAGACTTGTAACGTCTTTTATGGAGATAAACTTTCGCTTATTTTGCTTAGAATCACATACTTCATTTTAAAACTGCAAGTTTTTTCCTGGGAAGCTTTATTTGCTTTTTTAACCTGTTTATTTCCAACTTCAAATGTTTGATGGTTTAAATTGAAGGAATGTAGTGGATTTTGGGGGGGCCGACCAAACGTCCACCAACAACACCTCACTCCAGAGGTCAACTTCTAACAGAGGAGTATCCCGACTCCACAACTGTTCTCAGAGCCCACGGCTCAAACGCACGACTCAATGTCTTGTTGAGTAAACCATACTTTATTATACAGCATAACCAACAATGTACGATAAGGGTAAATGTATTATGCTACTTGGTTCAATCACAAGCAGAATCCCAATACAATACAAAGAATCAAGTGAAGTGTTCTGCCTTTTATAGGCAGAACAGGATTAAAACATATGCCCAAACAAGGGGCAACAAATCAGCAATGGCAGGAAATGTTTACACTAATCAGAACATAAGATATAAATATGCGATACAATCATTGGTTAATATAGGGTTAAATATGCAAGGCGCCCAGAAGTAGGGGGCGGAGCTTATCAGTCAATCTTGCTGATTCATGATGGTGCAATGAGTAGCTCTAGTTCCTGGTCCTTGTGGCTTGTGGTCGTTGGCTTTGGTCTTGTTTGAGGACAGCTATGTTGCAAAGTCAGGCTCCTGCACCTTTGGTATCAATTTAGGCTATAGTAGTTCTTTCCTCGCCGACCCGGTATAGGTTTGGTAGTGGCACTGCAGGGCCGGTAGTGCATGCTGCAGGGCCGGCAAGGTGTGCTGCAGGGCCGGTGGTACCTCTGCAGGGCCGGCAGTGAATGCTGCAGGGCCGGCGGTAAATGCCGCAGGGCCGGTAGGGTTTCTACCGGCTGACTTGCTTATGTTCTGGCTGTGCCAGGCTCTATTTAGGCTTGCCTGACACCCAGCAGTTGTCAGGGGGACCTTGCGCAATGGTAGTGGTCACAAAATTCCACCACAGGAAGCACAGGCTTTTTCAATATTGACATTAGGGTTAGCAGCTTGGAAAGACTCAACAGTTGTTCTTATATTCACCAAGAAATCTTTGGCTCTTTTATCAAATTGTATAAGTAATGTACAGAGAAGATCAGATATGGTGAGTTCTCACAGAAAATTTAAGCTGGGTTTGAGTGTTCTCATTAGTATTTTAGAAGCTATTGCAAGGCCAAAAACCAAAACTTCATACCGATGGAGTTTTTCTTGCCAGCAAGTTCTCAAATATTTCCAATCATCATTGGGCAGTGGATTTCGGGGTGCCAGCCGAAATGCCACCAACAAAACCTTTCTCAACAGAGGTTATTTAGCAAACAATTTCAATAGAGGAGTATATCCAACTCCACAACTGTAACAGAGCCCAGGACTCAGACTCACTACTCAGTGCTTCAGAGTAATAATCATTTTATTATTTCACAACAACCCAAGTGTCTTTCTACTTGGTGCAATCACAAGCAGTATCCTGATTCAAGGGCAAGGACTGTAAGCAAAACTTTGCCTTTTATAGGCAGAGGCACATGAAATCATTTGCCTAATTATAGAGATGACAAATAACGAAGTAGTCGAACGCAAATATGCAATCAACAGACAGATTATAATTAGCAAGGACTCAGATAGGTTAATATATAGTTAAATAAATAAGACACCCAGAAGTAGGGGCAGAGCTTCCAGATCAATACTGCTGAGTCACAGCCCAGGAAGTGATGGTGCAATATAGATAGAGTTTTTAAAGCCTGGCTACACGATCGCAAATTCCATGTGTTATTGCACAAGAGTTCTGAAAGATTAACGCATTTTGCTAATTGCCCTGAATTTCTGATTGTGCTTTGCAAAGTTTGAACCTGTTTAAATTATTTGTGTGCTTTGTCCAGTGGGCCTTGCAATATTGATTGTGATTGGCTAGAACAGTCCAGTTACTAGCTTCAGTGATTTTGATCCAACAGCTAGTAATAAAAACTACTAACAAGACCACAGCCAACTAGCTGTGCTACTACTGTTGGATATTACCTCAGCTAAGATAATACAACTGCTCAACGCAATCAACGTAGTCCAATCCACAGAAATTGCTTTCGTGTAGCACCTAGCTTTTAGTGAGTGGAAATTGCACATTGCATAGCGCAAGGAATTTGCGATAATGTAGCCAGGCCTTTAAGCTGTTGTAGCTTGATATTCATGACTTCTGACAAATCTGATGATAGTTATTTCGCTGACTTAGGCTTCTGCATCTCTTGATATTTGTCTGGTCTATTTGTCTGGTTACTGCAGGGCTGGTAGTGATAGCTGCAGGGCCGGTAGTAACTGCATTAGGCCGGTAAGGTTGCCTGCAGGGCCGGTAGAGTTAATACCGGCTTTTCATAAGGTTTCTGGCAGTGCCAGACCCAAGAAAGGCATGTCTGACACGCTACAGCTGTCAGGGGGACCTTTGGCAGACAATGTGATCATAAAAATCCACTACAGTTGTTTATAGAGACGACAAATAAACATCAGACAGCTCAAAGTTACCAAGCCAGTAATTTTTTACCTGCTAGGTCTAACACAAAATCAATGCTCATTAAAATTTTTATAATCTCAAATAAATGTTTCATGGTGTCAAGTTTAAAATAGTGCCGAGACTTCCTTTTGTTTGAGTGAAACAGATTTTTTTTTATTAGAACTAAAATGTATGGATAGTTTAGTAAGTGTATAGAGAGTAGCAGAAGTTTCTACTGATAAGCCCGGCAAATAACTGGAATAGACAGCTATGCACATTTGGAAAATTCCTTTAGGTGCTAATCCATACAGCTAGTTTCGAATAAGCATTAAATCTATAGTGAAGCAACAACAAAATTCAATAACATGCATATACAAACAAATGATCAACCCTAGATACAGTAGAACATAGCTAATATTGTTTCTCAAACTTGCACCTACATGAAAAACTGCTACTTCCAAACAAACATTTCTTGACATAAAATAAAGTGATCTGTAAGGTGATTGGTAACATAATTTATGTGTAATAAAGATGGAGGGTTTGATGCTAATTGCTTGTGTTTTGGCAGCCAATCATAATGGAGCTATGTGGTTGCAGATAACGCCTTGCGTTCAGGCATTTCGTTGTCCCTGTTGGTCCTTGAGTTTTCCATAAAGTTCATCCCCTATAGATTCGCATCCCTCGGTCGCCTGTTCGATAGTAAACTCGTCTTCGTACTGCTTTCTGCTTATCTTGTATATTGGTCTTGTATCGCTCTCTTCTCTTGGCTTTACATTTTCTTTTACAAATTCAAGAAACCGATGCAATGCGAGATGACAGTATTCATATTTATGTCGTGTTTTGTCAAACCTCCTATCGCTCTGGTCATGTAATTGCTTACTGTCAAGTGAATCGCCCGGGGAGTAAACTGATATTGGTAAAATACTCTTTATTTCTGCACCGATTCTCTCACCCCATACTAAAGTTTTTATGCCTAAAAGATGGCATCTAATCCACCACTCAAGTTTTTTGTTCCAATTCAAATTTGCAAAAAGATCCGTTTCAGCGGGATATCGAGCTGGCCTCCCAGTTGTTTTGATTTCAACGAGTTGGTTGCTCTCATCGCAGCAGTCTATTTCACCAGATACGATTATTTCATGCTCACCAAATTTCCATTTCACCAAAACACCAAGTTCTTTATACAGTTCTTCTTCCACATCATCACTTGGTGTTGGCTTCTTTCCAGGTTTGCTTGTTACATATTGTTCAAACTTCAGTCCCATGTATTGATTATTCGACGCCTCTAGCTTTGGGTCAGCCGTCGAGTCTTCTTTTTGATAGTGACCAGACTCTTTTGGCTCCAAATACATATAGTATGTGTCATTAATTCTCTCAACGTAAATAGTTGGTACATAGTGCTTCAGCTCCTTTTCCACATCAAAAGCTGTCATCGCCACGAGAACCAGTAGCTTTGCTTTACAAACAAACTGACACGCACCTACTAGTTCATGTTGTATTAAACTTTTGAGTAGAATGTCCAGTTTTTCACCTTCCCACACATTTTTCAAATCCTTTTGTTTACCTTGGAGCAAATCAAAGTTGTGGCGAGTGCGAGAAATAACGGCTCTGTCAAGTACTAGATGGTTTTCCATATCATTTTCTGACAGTTTTCTTCTTTCACCATCTTTTTTTGTGGAATAAAACACAGTGAACTTTTTTTTTAACTCTGGTTCTTTTGTTTCTGTAAATGATTTTCTGTCCAATCGAAGAGTTGTGGTTATTCTGAAAAAATCATTTAATAGATATTAAAGCAACATATTACAATTCTGTATAATGCATGTGTAGATTCACTAGCGGCTTGTCTTTAATGCAATTGAAATCATTTTATGGTTGATCTACTAATTGTTTAGTATGAGCCAAACAACAGCAGCAACTCCTGTTTTGTTAATTTTTTTCCTACCGAGGCCAAGTTTCATAGATCAATGAACTGATATCACAAGCAAAACATATTAAAATTGAGTTCTGGATAAATTGAAAATATCGCAGTGATTGACTAGCTAGCCATACAGATGTAATATGCATAATGATTTCACACCACAACAATTTCTTCTATTAAAAGTCAAAACAAAATAATAAAAGTTTTCATTGGTTCTTGCGTTTACCATAACCAATCTTGGAAACACTTTAATTTAGTCACACTGACTTACATTCTGCTAAAAGTTATCAAAAGTAGTAATATGAAAACAGAATTGTGGGGTTTGTGTATATTGATGTTGAACATTCTATGGAAAGGAAAACTCTTAAAAGATATATACATTTATCAACAAGTTGCGCAGTTGGTCTCCTCATAATGTTATGTTATATCACATCACTATAGTTATTGCGTAGGATTTTTGAAAATTTTGTTGAGAGAGTAACTCCTAAAATAAATCAGTTTTCGTCTCATCAGGGAATTTAGTCTTGTAAAAACAATTTGATACATTCACAATTCCTTAAGCCATAAACTGCTTACACGGAAAGCTGCCAAGTTTCTTTGTATCATTTGAACTTACTAATAGTTGCCTTTTAATTCAGATACTGAGAGGTTAACTCCTCAAAAAACTTATTTTTGCTCCATAACTTTCGGACTGTTAGTCGAACTTAGACAATTTTTTGTACGTCAGACTGCATGTATGTATGGCTTTTAATTTTTTCTACCTAGGAAATCACTATGTCTAGTTATTATCATTTTTCTTTCACAAGTTTTTAGCTTCTATAACTCCAGATCCGGTCATCACAACATTAAACAGACTAGTTGGTTACGTAGAAGCAAGTCTTGACTTTTATAAAATGTTTTTTTTTTAGAGTCATAAAAGCTACGGTGTCACAGCTATTTTACTATTTGCACACTTCTTCTAATATTTCTTTACTCATTAAATGTGGGATAACTCTGCTTCTAATTATGAGAACTGCTTGATTTTTGTATGAGGGTGTGAAGCTATGGTGCATGTACACAAAGATCTAAAGTTTTCAATAACAAATTTACAAGCTTTTCAAGGAAAGGCGATTTTCAATGATTTTCAGATATTTTGAACTTTTAAGCTTGAAGAAATTTTAATCTCAACTGTTTTAATTCAAGTAAATCTGTTAGGTTTTCTCACAGGAGAAGCTTAATAGTACATAAAGTCATGACACAACGGCCTTAAGCAAGCTGCAGTTGGATTGAGGACGTTTCAACCTGTGCTGTGTCATGACACAACGTCGTAGTCTATTCAAATGAATAGAGGCATTAGCATTACACAGCATTCTTGGACTATTGCAAGTGCCCTCTTGTACTATTACAGACTATTCAACCGACTGGACCTTTGCCATATAATAAGTTTGTAACTGCTCAGTCAGTTGCCATTAATCTGTGTGGTATCTGAGCTCAGAAGATAAAGTTTGACCATAAGCATGATGCACTCTAATTCTTTTAAACCATTAGAGTCCCGACAGACTAGTTTCACTTTAGCGATGCAACCGGAAGTAGCTTAGTAGATTGTTGAACTTATCATTAGAAATCACGACTCGCATGACCATTATCCTGATTTGCGAAATTTGAGCTGTTGATGTGACAAAAATGATGTTTTTGAGAAAGTTCAAGAGATCAATAAAGCCTTTGAGCTTCGTTCTTAACAAAATGTTGATTTATTCACTTGAATAAAAAATTAAATATTATGCTCATAATGCAACAGGGTGGCGCCATAATTTATTATTTAGAGTTTTATTAGATTTGCCGACATAAATAAATGAAGTTGCGTCCTTGTCATAGTTTGATTACACAGTTCGGACATACTGAGATGTTTTTTTATATGAACAGCGCATCGTCATTGTTAAACACTCCGTACCTATCTACTGGTCTTGCATCGTTGATTGCGAATTTCATGAATCTAATTAAAAAAGATAGACTTTGTTAATATTAATAGTATTTTAGCATCCGAACATCGAAGCAAACAAACTTTCAGTATCTTCACTACTGCCCCCCCTCCCCCTCCCCCTTTATAAAACTGGTGGGACCCCATTATAGAGTAGAACAAATAGTTAATCCATTAAATTCTTACATGGTCTTTAAAAAATTGTCGACTCACTGCTTTTACATTTTATCGAATGGCTGTGGAAAACTCGAACTTTAAACCAAACTCACTAGCAAATGAAACTTGAACTATCATTTACAATTTAATTTTTCTTTACGAAAGTAAGCACCTTATCATTTATTAAGCATTTATTACCTCTTAGGAGTTGTAACTGGGGGTTGTCTTTGTACACCCTGTAGTCCGCCTCCAAGTGGTTGTCCTCGTCCACGTTGTTGTGCTGGTCCACGTTGTTGTCCTCGTCCATGTTGTTGTCCTTGTCCACGTCGTTGTCCTTGTCCACGTTGTTGTCCTCGTCCACCTCGTTGTCCTTGTCCACGTACAGCTCCATTATTCCTAGGTGGATCCATCAACCAAGTTCAAGACCTCAACTAAAAACAACAGACTTATAGATGAATACTGTGGTGGATTTTAGTGTACATACTCTCTGCGCACACACAGCACCACATTCTGGCATCACTATAATAGCCATTAGATGACCAGAATAACTAGTAACTACCAAACCAAATGAACTATAACTATATCTGTGTCCATACCGACCCTGTATACACCTATACCGACCTCACTGGGCCGGCAGGAAGTGAGTCAGTGGAGCCTGAGAACCTAGAAGTAACCTGGGAGAAACTAAGAGCCATCCACCGGAGCTATCCACCCCTAACCCTTACGTAAGATGATGGACTAAAGCTTTATAGACCAAGGACTCAGAGACTAACTATGATTGGTGCATGAGCCTATGACTCCACCTACTATTACAGGTCGCCTATTCTCTTTAAGCCCTTTCTGATTACCCTATTTGTCATGTATTTATATAATCACTTTCATTGGCACAAATTGTACTGTTACTCTGTGATTGGATAGTTACTCCTGTGCACTGCCTATAAAAGGCAGAACTTTGCTCATGTTTGTCAGTTGTAATTGGGACTTTTACTAACTCGTTTATTCTGGAGGAATAAAAGCATATTGACTCAACAACATTGAGATATTCGTCTGAGCCGAGGGCTCCCAACTGGTTGTAGAGTAGAAATACTCTGTATTGTATTCATTCGGTACATCACCGACCCTGTTGTTGTAACAGGTAAAACTAACAACTGGTGGCAGCACGCTACCAACCTCAGCTAGTGATTTCCAGCCCCCAAAATTCACTACATTGGTGGCAGCGGTGGGATCCGTTGCGCACCTTACTCAGCTGCATTACCCTGGCTCCGCACTAAACAGAACCAGCATCCCGATCCTGTATTCACAGTACAGGACGAAACTGGACACTCCTGCGAAAGTCGTTGACTCTTTTCCGACTGCAGCAGTGCTCCCTAACAAGTGAGCAACACGGATTTGCACATAGGCATCAACTTCCCTCTGCCTGCAGCAGTTTGCCACAGCAATTGACGTAGAGTCTACACGAAGCTACACGGACATTATTTTGAGCATGACTGAACAGCTACTGGACAGCCCGACCCTGCATCAGTCTATACCGACCCTGCACAGTCTATACCGGCCCTGTATAGCATCTATACCGGCCCTGCATCAAGTACTACCGACCCTGCGTTCTCTAATACCGACGCAGCAATCTGTTTGGTAGCCCCCTTTGTAGATTTAGAGTTGATCGTTCCTCTTGTCGTAGCAATGGCGGCCAACGGAGCTCGTAGTGCAGGCAGAGCTCCTGCTGTTAACCCTAAACTAACGGCTATGGACCGTTCAACAGAAGCCTTACAAGCTGCCATGCGACAAGCTAATGGCAACGCTCACCGAACTTTCAAGGCACCCAAGTACGAAGGTGAAGGAGATGTGGAATACTTCATTGCACGCTTTGTCGAGGTGGCCGAGGCGAATGACTGGCAAGAGCAGACTGCCATGTTGCACTTGTGTGAGTCATTAACAGGCAGCGCAGTGGAGTGTGGAAACCCCCAACACATACAAGGAATCTTCACTGCGTTGAGAGCACGCTTTGGGGTGACCCCTAGAGAAGCTATGTCAAGGTTGACTAGTCTTTGAAGGTCTTATAAGACCTCCCTACAGGAACACACTAATGAGGTGGAGTGTTTGATTCGTCTGGCGTATGAAGACCTTCCACAGAGAGCAGTGCAATGCATGATGCTTGACACGTTTAGTTCCACTATAGGAAATGCATACCTGCAGAGGCACCTCTTGGCTATTCAGCCAACAAACCTTGCAGACGCTGTAAGAGCAGGCAACGAGTACCTGCAGATCAAGACAGCCCATGAAAACTACCCCACGCATGTGTGCACTGTAGGAGACAAAATGGACAATGATGATGAGTGTGGAGGCGGTGTTCCTCCAATACCATCTACTCCGGCCCCCCCTAACTCTCCTGTTCAGCAAATCAGTGCACCACCCAGCACTGGACAGGACCTGCTTCAGCTGGTGATCGAGACTTTGCAGACCTTAACGCAGGAGATAAAGTCGTTAAGGAAAGACAACTCCCCAGCTCCCACTCCACTACTGGAAGCCACGCCCACACTGCGCTGTTGGGGCTGTGGTGGAGTCGGACATGTGCAGAGGAACTGTACACAGAGATCTTGGCAGGATAAGGCTAGCCAACCAGCGGTTACCAGCAGCAGTAGAGCAGACGGCGTCTAGCTGCAATAAGACCAGCCGTACACTACCTAAGCCAGGTCAGTAGGTGGACTACGTCCCTGCGAGTACAGCTCTTGGAGTACAGGCAACGGAGGTTGCCAGTAACAGCCTGAAACGCCCATACCAAGCAAGTTATTTCTTGTCTGGCAAGATGGACGGGTGCCCAATGTCCATTCTGGTAGATACCGGATGTACAACCAGTTTTTTGTTGTCACGGCATGCTTACTGCTGACTACCTCAGTGGGTCCAAGACACCCTTCAGGATAGCGAACCCCATGGTCTGATGGCAGACGGTTCGAAAATCCCGTTTCATGGTACTGTGCAAGTATCTCGACAGCTCCGTGGACTCCGGACCGAAGTAAATTTTATCATTAGTGACATTCACGAGGACGCCATTATAGGAATGCCGTTCCTCACCGGCCACCAGTGTATGATGTGCTTCATAGACTCAACCATCATAATAGATGGCCATGAATTACCTTGCACTGACAAGCATGGGAGATTGCTTAAAGACAGTGTAAGGCTGCTGGACATGAATCCAGTGAAAAGAAGTGATTTGCGGTACAGCAACGCACTGTTTCCCAATAGTAGGGACGGATTTCCCCATACTACACCTAGCTGGGTAGAACAAGCTGCTAAGAGACCAGCCCATACTCTGGAGAGAGGGGAGGTATACCTCTCCAGAAAGTTTCAGACAGATTCGGCAAAAACTGTAGAAGTTATGGAGCAAAAAATGGAAAATATCTCTACGCCCCTGTTGGCCATGTCCCTTGTAGTCAAGGGAATGCCCAACAGCCAGGAGCAGTGGAGAAAGCCATCCAATACATTAGAAGCAATTGCAAGCAGTGCAAAATGCAGTTCTAGGCGGTTGACTGAAGGGAGTGTAGCCAGCACCTACGAGGCAATACTTGGAAAGTATGGGAAAGACGTCAAAGTAGCTGTAGCTGCCAAAGCACTCACGCCAGAATGGCTGTGCTAAATGTCTAAGGAACCCCCCGGACCCTCTTGCCACCCACATACACGCTGGCACTGTACGAACAGTTGGCCAGCCCACAGCAGGCGGCAAAGATTGCCCCTAATACCCCCACTACAACTCTACAGCCTAAGATTACAGGCATGATGAGTCATAGATCTGAGAAACCATGCAGCAGGGGAGAAATGCTCATTCTTTCAGATGACAATGACCAGTGCAGACCACCACTTGACCAGCCACCTTGTGTAAATAAAATCACTACCTGCTTAGATTTAAACAAGGATTGGAGGAAGAGGCCCTGATGGAGATGCCAACAGCTGACCTGCTTAGAGAACCCACAGGATGTACTCCTGCTGCTGCCAAGGAGGCCTTGCCTGAAACTACAACTGGTGAGTTAACCGATTCACAAATAGCTGAATGAATATTTAAAAATAGCAGTAGCTCTGATCCGTTAGCATTGTGTAGTGGCAGTCCCTCAAAGCCCCAAACCCAAAGGCACCTACCAAGTAGTTCTGGTAGAAGAGCTCCCCCGCTGACTTTGAACCCAGCTAAGAACCTTAACCTGGCAGCAAGTTGCGAAAATTGGCCGAAGGAGATAGCCACCCTTCGCGGCCCCCTCAGAGTAGTCAGAACGGTGCCACTGCTTACACAGCAAGCACCCCTCACACAGATAGTGTGGAACAGACCCCTGTAGTGTCTGTACCCTCCATCTCAACCCAGGGGCATGGGAGAAGTCTTGCGAAGAAGCAAGAATGAGAAACCTAATACCGACAGCATCGGTGTTCTCCAGAAGGCTTTGCGACACCCCCTGTGTTAAGAAGGCCTGATGAGGTGCCACCCCCACAGTCCAGCCCCCCAACTTCCCCCTGCCAAATAACACTGCCAGCGCACAATGTATGTGCTGATCCTGATAAGGATGTTATTGTTGCAGTTGCTGAAAAGCCGAAGTTGGTAATATGGCTGGTAAGGACGATTACTCTAACACCGTTGGAAGAGGGAGAACTGGCAGAAGAGGATCACCTCACTATAGAGGATGAGCCGACCACTTCCTGGACCCCGGAAGGGACAAGAAACCCCGCAGGATAGCGCATGTTACGATGGATAACGGCGGCCACAGAGGAGCGGATAGACACCTTGATGGGAGAGGCATCTAATGCTGCCTGTCCTAAGTGTAACTTCCAGGCGAAGAATACACGACAGCTACGTGTACACGTACGGCAACACTATCTGAGGCACTACTGCTGTTGCCGCTACGGGAGCAAAAGCACAGATGATGTATACTCACACCAGGCAAAATTTGACACGCCTGGAGATCCGGTGCACCATCTAAAGACGAGGATAGTATACACCGTAGACAGAGCCAGTTACAGCCGCTTTTGCCAATTCGTGCGGTGGGACAACCCCGCAAAACTTCGTAGGTGCCAACCAACACAAAGAGGTTGCCATCCAACCCCACCACAGACACCAGCCAAACGGAGACGGTCTCCAGAGCACCATTTGAACAGACCAGCATCACCTCCAGCGACCAACTCGCTGATGGCACATCGACGGTACAAGATACCAAAGCTTGTGGACCAGGGTACCAGCAACATGCCACCCCCTCCTGAGATTCAGGACCTGAAGGAAGAGTCAACTACGTTGACAGTGCCTCGACCATCACTGCAGTTCCCACAACACAACAATCGCTTGGCGGAAACAGTTGAGCAGCATGTGGCCACTCTGGAACAGTCATTACAAGAACTGTGGCAGCTAATCGTTGGCAACAGCTTACAGAAGAAGACACCACCCTCGCTAAAGCAAAAGCGCGAACTGTCACCCAGGAGATGGCAAGACCAAGAGCTCAGGCTGATAACCTGCTTGGGGACCTGTTCTAAGTGACAGTCATCTTGTACATATATATATTTAGCCTTTTACTCTGCAGACATAGCTTCTGCGGACTGTTGTACCCTTTTTTATCTGCAACAAAAGATTTTCAGAAATTTAAATATATATTTAATCTGAACACGGGAGTTGTTCACCCCTTACTTGTTCTCTTGTTTGATACGTTTTATTAAAAGCAAGAGTATGTTTTAATGGAGAGACGTGTGTGGTGGATTTTAGTGCACATACTCTCTGCGCACACACAGCACCACATTCTGGCATCACTATAATAGCCATTAGATGACCAGAATAACTAGTAACTACCAAACCAAATGTACTATAACTATATCTATGTCCATACCGACCCTGTATACACCTATACCGACCTCACTGGGCCGGCAGGAAGTGAGTCAGTGGAGCCTGAGAACCTAGAAGTAGCCTGGGAGAAACTAAGAGCCATCCACCGGAGCTATCCACCCCTAACCCTTACGTAAGATGACGGACTAAAGCTTTATAGACCAAGGACCCAGAGACTAACTATGATTGGTGCATGAGCTTATGACTCAACCTACTATTACAGGGCACCTATTCTCTTTAAGCCCTTTCTGATTACCCTATTTGTCATGTATTTATATAACCACTTTCATTGTCATATATTGTATTGTTACTCTGTGATTGGATAGTTACTCCTGTGCACTGTCTATGAAAGGAAGAACTTTGCTCATGTTTGTCAGTTGTAATTGGGACTTTTACTAACTCATTTATTCTAGAGGAATAAATGCATATGGACTCAATAATATTGAGATATGCGTCTGAGCCGAGGGCTCACAACTGGTTGTAGAGTAGAAATATTTGTCTTGTATTCATTCGGTATCTCACCGACCCTGTTGTTGTAACAGGTTAAGCTAACAACTGGTGGCAGCACGCTACCAACCTCAGCTAGTGATTTTCAGCCCCCCTAAATCCACTACAATACTGTACATCAGTGATGGCCATATATCACAAAACCATTCAAACTATGACTAACTTGCTAGCTCATGTCACATTCAATAGTTTTAGGCAGCTTCCAACTTATTCCTAAATGTTTAAAATTATATCAGAGTACTTTCACTTTACAAGTGTGCTGATTCATCGCTAAGCTATTAGTGAGAGAGCTTTGTTGAGGTGAGGCGAAGTAAGTAAAATCAATACAAAATTGATCCACACAAAGATTGGATATTACAGAAGCATAAAACCTAAATAATAGGTCTATGAACTATAAATGTAAAAAAACGCCAGCCTTTATCTGTGATTGTAGAATGTTAACTTTTTCCTCATAAAGTGCAGATCTCTGAAGGGTTTATCAGGACAATTGGGTTCTCCTGGTCCAGGGGCCCTTTTGGGGAGCATCAGATGCCAGAAAAACCAGTAGGTAATTTTTGATGTGCATCAGGTCTAGAATTCCGGTTTGTAGATTGGTATGTATTGTAGTGGATTTTGGGGGGGCCGACCAAACGTCCACCAACAACACCTCACTCCAGAGGTCAACTTCCAAACAGAGGAGTATACCGACTCCACAACTGTTCTCAGAGCCCACGGCTCAATCGCACAACTCAATGTCTCAATGAGTATATCATAGTTTATTATCCAAGCACAACCCAGCAAGGTAAAACAACGGTAAAGTATTATGCTACTTGGCACGATCACAAGCAGAATCCCAATACATTACAAGGAATAATGAGAAGTGTTCTGACTTTTATAGGCAGAACAGGGGAAAACATAGGCCCAAATAAGGAGGCAACAAATCAGTAGTAGCAGGAAGTAATTGCACTAATCAAAACATGAGATATAAATAATACAATGCATCATTGGCTAATATAAGGTTAAATACACAAGGCGCCCAGAAGTGAGGGGCGGAGTTTATCAGTCAATATTGCTGATTCATGATGGTCTAATAAATAGCTCTAGTTCCTGGCTCTTATGGCTTGTGGTCCTTGTCTTTGGTCTTGTCTGAGGATACCTAAGCTGCAAAGTCGGGCTCCTGCATCTTTGGTATCATGTTGGGCTCTTAGGCTATAGCCCTTCTTTCCTCACTGACCCGGTATAAGGCCGGTAGTGGCACTGCAGGGCCGGTAGTGCATGCTGCAGGGCCGGCAGTGTGTGCTGCAGGGCCGGTGGTACCTCTGCAGGGCCGGCAGTGAATGCTGCAGGGCCGGTAGTGAATGCCGCAGGGCCGGCAGTGTTTCTACCGGCTTACTTGCTTGTGTTCTGGCTGTGCCAGGCTTAGTTTAGGCGTGCCTGATACCCAGCAGTTGTCAGGGGGACCTTTGAGCAAGAATAGTGGTCACAAAAATCCACCACAGTATTATAGAGTTACTGAGCGCAGATGACTGAATTTGAATATTGAGTTTTTGATTGATAAGAATGTGGTTCTCATTAACACATTAATATTTTAGCACCACTTGGAGAGCCCTAGGTGTTTTTTTGTGCAGTGAGTTAATTGTTTGGTTTAAATCCGGGTTTGTGTCGTGGTTTCGATTATTGTTTGAATACAAATATATGTTGGTACAAACTGGTGTGGTAATTTATATTGAATTGCATTTAATATTGGTTTTATTTCATCAGTCTCCTCTTTGTTTATAAGCGTGAGTATATATTTCAATGATACCAAATATTTGTGCATAGTACAAAGTAGTTGTTTTGAACTAATGTTTATAATAGGTCTTATTACAATACTATACATGGTGTAAAAAAAATAGAGCTGATTGATTCTTGACAATGCTAAATCAGATCATATATGATGACATCTAATACATACGCAGCGAAATCTATTTGTTTGCTTGTGTATATCGATGGTTTAATTTGTGCCTTGGATAGAGTTAAATATTTTGCCAACCATTAAAGAAATCTTTGTTTTATGCTAGCATTCAGATACTTTTTAGATACATGGTGACATCTTATGTTTCAAACCTGGATAACAAAGCTGCAAAATCAATATTGTTCGGCTCTAATCTTGTTGAAGAAACCGGATTATACTCCAACTCTGACATATCTCAGCACCGCACAGGATTGATTGCTATGTCACCAGCTTAATCATTGAGTTTGGGATTATGAAATGAGTTGACTCTATCACAGTGGTCTACTCCCATCTTACTACTGACCTACCAGTTCTATTTGGCACCTCGTGCTCACTAAAACGTAATTGCTACCAGGAGAACTCAATTATCCGATGAATTTTTCACAGGTTTACTTCTACTATACTACTCTTATCCACTAGTCAGCCAAAACCAGACAAACACCCCATCTGTAATACAGCCCGGCTCCATGGACCTGACCACAGTCGTTCGCATGAATCATGCAGCTCATATAAAAATAGATTTGAGGTCCTAAATAAAGGGGCAGACACTATTTTTGATATAAGCTACGATAGAGAAATTTTGAACAGCCTACTAAAAACTAATCTGAAGAATCTCGCAAGGCATTTCAGTTTTTATTGATTAAAAAATATTAAAGAGAACTTCTTAAGCTACAGAAGAATACAAATTTTAAGTTTCTATGGGCAGCCTAAAGGAAAGATTATCATATCTAAGCGTCAAGTTTTCATAAAATTTCTCATTTTTTATGAAAATGACCTCTATAAGTTGAAAATCGTTTTGCTGAAAAATCTCATAGCAACAACTTCTCCATTGAAATGCCATACCAAAGGCCTGGCTTGCTAATAACATGAAATAATCTTTCAAAATAACATGGCAGCCAACCACCCATTATTCGTATTGTTCATGGTCACAATAGCAATTGGTCCTATTCAAAGTAGCTAATGTCCTGTATCAGCTCCCAAAAGTAATATAATTGGCTATTGGGTGTGTTAAATAGGCTTTTCAGCACATATTTTTTTGCAATAAAATGCAATGCATAGCAAGTATTTGTATGGTAAAACAATGTTTTTTTCATAACATTTCATCCATTTTCAATGGTGAGTTATATGATGGTAGCAATTGTTTGGACCTTGTTTCCTTGGTAACCACTTTCGTTTCGTATATGCCTATGGACCTGCCTAACTTCTATCTCCTCTCCTCAGAAAGGGTGCTGGGCTGGTATGGCCCCAGAAACTACTGCATAGGAAAAATCTTGATTCTAAAACTTTGGGGAGCTCTCAGCTCAGCATATAACTTGGTGCTTTCAAGTTTACACACATATTTGTCTCATACAAGTCCCAGTGTGATGGATTTTGGGGGCCCATTACATATCCACTAAAAAGCTGTCACCGGGCAACTGCTCTCTGCCGGCACAACTAGACAGTGAGCTTCTCAAGGCCAGACAACATACAGTCAATGTCCCCCCCAGAGATGACCCAGTGCTGGGATGGCACTACAAACAGGAACAAACTCAAATTTTACAACAATGGTGAGCCCTCGGCCCAGACATACAACTCGGTGCTGTCAAATTGTATTGTAATGATTTTCTCCATCACTGGATAGAACCGTTAATGGCACTACAAGGAAAGCTATACTGTCCGGCTTTATCTGTACTGTACTAAGGGCGCCACTGCAAGGCAGTACGGCGCCGTGTGGTTTATCTGGCACTAGATACAACTGGATGCTGCTGTATAGCAGACACAACTGTGTTCAGGCAACCGGCCTCACAGATATCACAGAGTTGTAGGTAACAATGGTTTATTATTACCAACAAAAGCAAACAATGTCTAATCTTATGCACAAAACTGAAGGTTTGACACAAAGTAAATAATGCGAGAAAGGTAGCAACTGACGGCAAGGGTCGAGTGAAGACTCAACATATAACTGGTCAAAGCAGTTCGCTTGCTACACGAGAGTTACTTCACACTCTAACTACTACTCAATGTCTGCCCGCTGGGCTGAATGCAAGGGTATTTATAGGAAAAGTAAACAGTTGAAAACATATGCATATAATTGGATAGAAGAAATACCCCCAGCGAGGTGTAAAAAAGCAATCATAATCTAGCACAAAAGAATACATGAGTCAATAGGCTGGCGCATTAATGCTAAATGAATATATATATAAACACGTGTTAATGCGCCAGTTTACTAGTGGTGGGAATCCATCCTTAGGCTTGACTGTGTGAGTGGCAGGTCAACTGTACTCTTGCGTGTAGTCAAGCATAGCCATCTAGCGTGTAGTGTAAGAGAGATATGTGCGTAGAATAATATCACTGGCTGAAGAGAGAATAGCCGCACTGTGCAAATCTATTACACAGGCCGCTTCAACAACCAAGTACTTCGGTACTGATAGTTAAACAGGCACAGGGTGGCCGGATAAATAAGAGGCTGGGGATAAATATGAGGGTATACAGATACAAATATATACAGGAGAGTTTCGAAGAGACTGTCAACTACAGAACCTGTAGTCCAGAGGGTACATACGAAGTATGTCCCGGGCACAAGACCATGCTCAAACAGAGGGCATGGGTACATACCGTAGAGCCTCGAAGAGACCGTCAACTACAAAACCTGTAGTCCAGAAGGTACATACAGAGTATGTCCCGGGCACAAGACCATGTGCGAAGAGAGAGTAAAATATAGTTAAAACCTGCCAAACGGCAGTGGGGGAAGCAACTGGAAAAGGGGGGTCGAGATTCAACAGACACACCAAGACGGTGTGGCACACATCAGTAGGGCATCATGGGGGGAGGGGAGGAATGCCATGTCTAGAACAGGCAGCCCCGTACAGTCTGCTGGATGTCCTTCAAGTTGGAGATCTCCGTTTTCAGTAGCTCTGCTGTTGTCCTTAGCCTCTCGACTTCGGCATCAGTCAGGGTCCCGGTCACAACTCTTGCCCGGAGCTCTTCTAACTCATTCTCGAACTCAGTAATGCCTTTGCTTATAGATGACTCCCAGCAGGCTCGGTATTGCAGAAACCGTACAGGCAGGTTGACCTCCATGGAAGGTTCTGCAGGAGGTACAGGGGCAGCAGACGGGGGAACATCTCTCGCCACAAACTGGGGTGTAGAGACAGTAGGAGAAGGGGATGCAATCATATCCTCTGAACTGGGTGCTACCGTGGTGCATGGCTTCTGCGAGCCTTCTTCTTGGCAATACGATAGCCTGCCAAGAGAATCAACATTAGTGGTGTGATGCCGGACTGCGAGGAAGAAGGTTCTGGCTGAGGAGCTACGGTTAGGGGTTCCGTCACCGTGGGGAAGAAGGAACGGAGGAGGCAACAGTGCCTCTCTGGATGGGCCTACAGGATCTAAAGTCCTTAGAAGATGACCAGTGTTGGTATCTGCGAAAGGACGGAAAACTCTCACCATCGACGGCGTAGATGTAGCCCATTCGTTAGTAATGGTCACTGTCTTCTGGTCCCGTACCCAGCTTCTTTTGATGGCCATAGACACTATTACGGGAACTGGAGGAGTAATGGCACTTACAGAAATATCTGATCAAGTGTTGGTTAATACGTACCGAGAGTTGGCGCATATTCTTGGTTTGGTAATGGCACAGCTGGCAGGTATTACGTCTGGCCTTCATGAGTTGCCGTTGTATGGCTTTCTCAGTAGAAGGAGCTATCCACTGCAATAGCCGACGGGCAATAGGTGGCTTCTTGCCGTAGGCATGGGGAGCAGTAACCTCTTCAGTAACAGTAGGGAAGGAGGTGGTGGAACACCAACGTCTACTAATCATATTACTAGAAGAGTAGCAGGGGGTAAAGATCTAACAACAGCTTCAGAGGAAGCAACGGGTGCTGTGGAGGCAAGCACGGAATTGGTCTCTGCTTTGCGCCTCGTAGGTATGAGGTCCTCTATAGGGAGTTGCTCGACTGGCTTTAGAGTTACCGCCCTAACTCTCGTCGGGGGAAGATCTGGCTTGGTCACGGCAGTGGGAAAGCTGTTCTGCTCAGAGCGACCAACTATGAGGGAGGCTCCTCTGCGTTTACTCGGGACACTCTTCCCCAGTGACTGCATCCGTTCACGGGTAACAAGGTGTGGTATACGGGTAGAGGTGTCTGACTTGACAGTAACAGTAACCATACTGTGACTAGGCTCCGTGTTGGAAGGGGTGGTCATTGGCAGAGGATCCCATACCGGGGAAGGCATGGAGAAGGTCTGCTGAGAGGTAGGTGTACCATGAAGGGGGGACACGGAGGTAGAAACCGGCATCGTAGCAGCATTCTGGCTGTGGGAAGGGAAATGGATGATGGATGCGGTGGATGGCCACTGGTTGCCAGAGGGAAGAGGAAGGAACTCCGTATCCAGCTGGCGGGGAGGGGGGATGCCTTAAAGATAAAGGATCCCTGGGAGAGCTGTGCTTCTGAATCCAGCTGTCCAGTTGGTGGTCAGAAGCAGGGAGTGACAGCCTGCTCTTGGCTGAACGTTGAGGCTGCACTGAGGGAGAAACCTTCTGAGTAGGTGGAGACTGTCGACGGTGGTGACGAGCAGAATTCTTTCCTGATGGCTGTTCTGCAGCATTGTTGATCTCCATCAAGAATCCTACTTCCTCTTCTAGCTGAAGAACGGCGTCCTCAACAGGTGAAACATCCTGAGAGCAATCCATAGTAAAGTTTAAAAGGTGTTGAGCAAAGTCAGCAGCGGTAAAAACACGTCCTGTGGCTTTGGAAAGTTGCATAGCAATGGCGGTTCCCATGCTCACCAGGCATTGTCCTTGACTCATGCTTTGTTGACAAACATGCAGGGGTGGATGCCTTGCAATGGCCTGGCTGACGGGTGCGGTATTGGAGTGCCCGTTACTCTGGATTGTGGGAAAGTATGAACTCAATATTTTTCTAACATGTTTGCTAGACTGTCCTTCCATGAACAGTGTCCAATATGGGGGGGGGGGGGGCTGCATCCCAGCCAGGGTTAATATACTTCTGGTTTGGTACCAATCGTCTTGGTAGTTTTCTGTCATTGGATAATTTCCTGACTAAACTTTTGTCCAATTGATCAACTTTTATAACTGGATGATTGTTCTGCCAAAGAGTTAAAGCTTGACAAGTGGTTGAAAGAGGTTCTATGTCTTCTACTGGCGACCAGCTTTCAGGGGTTTCAGTGGGAGCTGGCTTAGGAGAGCTTCCCCTTACTTTAGATAATTGGCTACATGCATTCTGTCGATACACTCCTATTGTTGTTGCAACTGACTGGCTGCAATGAGTGGGCGGGCCAACACTTCTAACTGGTTTCTGTACTTGTATGTTAGCTGGCTGGCTTCCACGATGAGTGGGAACTGGAGTCATCTCCACTAGTCACTGTGACAACTCCTGCACATTTTGACTATTTCTGGCCGCACTGCTTGGCTGATCCTCCTCATACTTGCTGTGAGTGGCTGGGGAGGTGGTAGTTAGTGGTTCCTCTGGCCACTCCAAAATGGACTCTCTCCTCCTGGGTGAAAGGAATGATGTCGATCCTCCTGGCACTGCATCAAACTGAGGAGGTGCTGACTGAGGGGTTGTAGGTGTCTGTGATGTTTTGACACAAATGGCCGCCCCTGTATTGGTTGTTGCAGACTCAATACTCTGCTTAGTCATCTAGGGTGATTCGCTTTGAATGAAATCAATTTTCACTCCTTTTTTCTGCAACCATCTGATAACCTTGGCTAGATGCTGGGGGAGGTCGAAGAGATCAGAAGCAGGAACCCTGATGTCTCTGAGGTGGCACAATATATGGCTCCAACTTGAAGGTGGTTGGTGGTACAATGGCTGGCCAGGGGGTAGGCAACTTTGCGCGCTGACCTGGTACAAGTGAGGGATGTCTCCATTGATGCGCAGCTGTTCAATGTGGGAGATCCTGTCGTTATTCACCAACAGGCTGCCGTCCTTGTCTGTACAACGTATCTCATGTCCTGAGATTACTATGGCATGTTCACCGAACTTTAGGCGGCAGTCATGATTGGTGAGAAAGGGCATGCCTAATATGACGTCTTCACTAATATGGCTAACTACAAACATGGCCGCTGTTCTAATGTCTTTCAACTGTAGGGCTGCTTTCACCGTCCCGTAGAAGGGATTTGCGTACCGTGCGCCATGATTCCATGTGACTTGCTCTCTTTTATCTTCTTCTTCACTGTCTGACGCAAACGGTTAAACACATTCTTCGATAAGAGGTTTGTAGTGCAACTGGTAAGGAAATAGCTCGCTCTATACGGTCTCTCTACCCTTTGATCAGGCGCACGGGTAGGCTGAACTTCAGTAGCACGAGAAGGAGGGGGCAGCACTCGGACTGGTGAGTGTGTAGAGCGCTCCGTCGGTTGGCTAACTGGTACAGCTACTGCTTGCTGAGCGAGGGCAGGCTGGAGCTCCAGGGGGCCGGTAAGTTGCACTGGTGGTAAATCTAGCAGAGATGGTATGATTAGTTCGTTCTGGACACGCTTCTCTTTCTCTCTCGGTAGGGTGACTCGGCCGTCACTTGTAGGGAGTGGTTGTCCCCCAGGAGGCGGTGGTTTACTTAATGTATGGTATCCCAGGGGGCCGGCAGAAGAGGTAGGCAGCTTGGCGTGGCCCGTTTCAGCTCGCTTCTGTTCTCTTCGCAGGGGCGCCCTATCTGAGGAGAGTAATGGTGCAGGGTTACGTCTCTCTGGCTTCTTCATTTCCTTTTTCCACCTTGTGGCAGGTAGCTGAGGTGGTAGCTACTGCGGGCGATGCTCGTTTCCCGTTGCCGGAATCTCTCTGTGTGCGGCAACAGCTGGTTGTTTGGACGAACAAAATCTACTATAGTGTCCAGGCTGTCCATAGCTCCAACACTGTGGGGGTGACGACCGGGCTGTTGCAAGAGGTGGCCTCTCACTGACAGTGGTGGTAGGTGTCGCAGGAAGAGGGTGGTATACCATATGAGGAGCCTGAACAGGAGGTTGAGGAGCAGGCTGCACCCCTGGAGGAGGTGTATGCACAGTCTGTTGCCACTTTTTCAACTGTTGCATCTCAGTGGCCATATCCTGTACTGTTTGAAGCAACCGTGTCATGGTATCTTTGTACACTGGCGCCGGCTGAGGGGCAGAGTGGTGGTGGCTGCTCGCAGCTGGATGAGTGTGATCCATTTCTCTTTGAGCCGATGTAACTACTGCAGCTCTCTGTGAATGACCGTAATGGGTCAGGGAAGGCTAGTGGTATTCCTCGTCATACCTTTCGTCATCATGTTCTTCTACTATGCGCACTCTGGGTAGCTTGTTGTCGGAGATGGCTCTTATCTGGAGGAATTCGCCTCCAGTGCGAACAGCTTCTTTAAGGCTTCTGGGATTCACTGCCAACAAATGTCGTTGCAGATACGGGTGGCCCAGGGTGGTGGCAAACGTTTCCAGTACTATATGTTCCACATGTCCATCTGGCAAGTCTTCATATGCGACATGCACTAATCTTTCCACCTCATTGGCATGCTCCTGCAGGGAAGTTTTCAGAGCTTTCTTCAACTGGGCAATGTTCTGTAGGGCCTCATGGCGTGTCAGGCCAAAACGAGCACGGAGTGCGGTGAACACAGTTCTAAGGTTGTTAGGCTTGCTGCACTCTAGGGCATCTTCTCGGAGGGCTTCTCTAACATGCAGCAAGGAGGCATTCTTGTCCCAACTGTTTGCTTCTGCAACTTCCAGGAACCGGCCAATAAAGTATTCTACATCACCCTGTCCATTGAACTTAGGCGGTTTGAAAAATTGCGCAGGTGAGCGGGGTTGGAGTACTCCTCTCAGGGTATCCGCCAGTCTGTCTAAAGCCACTGCTTCAGGGGTGCCGGCTGGCAACCGCCCTGCACTTCTAGCTCTATGTACAGCCATAAACAGGAACTCCTTCTTTCGCTACAAGGTAGGTAGGTTGGCTGTATTTTACTGTAGGGTGAAGTACAACGGAACATGTACTCCTCTTCTGTGAGCTTCTTCTTCAGCAGGATGGGTGGTTTGACCGTACTATACTGGGAGGTGAGGTGGGACGTGACGTCTGCTCTTCCTTTATGTAATGGGGCCGCACTCACTCCACGCTGTAAGAGGATGCTGGTGGAAGGGGGAAACAGTATCTGTGGGGTGGTAGGGGGGTGGTCTACCGGTCACTGTTACGAAGGGAGGGGGCACCAATACTCGGGGCAAGGAGGAAGAGTAATTGGTGAGTTTGGCCGTTAGCTTTCTGGTCTTGTAGCGCCGGGGTGAGAACAAGAATGATCCCACTGCTGCCACCAATGTAATGATTTCCTCCATCACTGGATAGAACCGTTAATGGCACTACAAGAAGGGCTATACTGTCCGGCTTTATCTGCACTATACTAAGGGTGCCACTGCAAGGCAGTACGGTGCCTGTGGTTTATCTGGCACTAGATACAACCGGATGTTGCTGTATAGCAGACACAACTGTGTTCAGGCAACCGGCCTCACAGATATCACAGAGTTGTAGGTAACAATGGCTTATTATTACCAACAAAAGCAAACAATGTCTAATCTGACGCACAAAACTGAAGGTTTGACACAAAGTAAATAGTACGAGAACGGTAGCAACTGACGGCAAGGGTCGAGTGAAGACTCAACATATAACTGGTCAAAACAGTTCGTTTGATACACGAGGGTAACTTCACACTCTAACTACTATTCAATGTCTGCCCGCTGGGCTGAATGCAAGGGTACTTATAGGAAAAGTAAACAGTTGAAAATATATGTACATAATTGGATAGAAAGAATACCCCTAGCGAGGTGTAAAAAAGCAATCATAATCTAGCACAAAAGAATACATGAGTCAATAGGCTGGTGCATTAATGCTAAATGAATATATATACAAATGCGTGTTAATGCGCCAGATTACTAGTGGCGGGAATCCATCCATCCTGTGTGAGCGGCAGGTCAGCTGTACTCTTGGGTGTAGTCAAGCATAGCCATCTATCATGTAGTATAAAAGAGATATGTACGTGGAATAATATCACCGGCTGAAGAGAGAATAGCCGCACTGTGCAAATCTATTACAGTATCAATTTATTCTATTCAGAACAAATAGAGGCATCAATATAACAAGGCTGCAAGCTATGCATCAATATACCAAATGCAGTAAATGACTGAAAAGCTCGATGTTTTATAGGCAGAGTCACTGGAAGTGACAGCAAGTACTTACTTGGCCTAGTTTGCCAAACACTCCAGTTACATGCAAGAATAATACAGTTTCACCAATGGGTATAACAGATAAAAATACTAGCCAATTATGTAACAATATATAAATTTAAAAAACCTGGTGCCCAGAAGTAAGGGGCAGAGTTAATATACATCCAGCTGGTAATAGCTGCTGGTTTCTTTCTCCTGGAGATCTTGGTCTTCTACAGCCTCGGTTCCCGAAATCTCGTCATCTGAGGATGGTAACAGTCTGGATACGGGCCCTGAAAGTCCTTAGGCTGAGTTCTGTCTCTCAGGCTATGGCAGCCATCTTGCTGCCAGCCCGGGATAGCTACCCAGGGCCGGTAATGAATTTGGGCCAGCATAGCTAAAGAATGATTCTATTGCTTTTGTTAGCCAATAGGTTGTGTGCAATCAATGCCGGTCTTGGCATTCTTAATGGCTGCAGGCTATCAGGGGACTTTGCTAAGTAGTGGTCACTGGTGGTGACTGGTAAAATCTGCCGCACCAGTATAAAAGCAAATGCGAGTGTGACATAACTGCAATGGCAGCTATGAGCAGTGAACCAGGCAAAAGTCTGACCATTTAGGCCAGGTCACAGGAGTCTGCTAGTTTACTTACTGAGTAGACCAATCATGGACAACGTACATCTAGGTTAACAAATACATGAGCGGATTATAAATATTGACAAATGAGATAACATGCATGTAATTAAAGATGTATAGTGCTAGAAGTAAGAGGCAGTGATACTAAGTCAATATCCAATTCAAAGCGATACTAGAGGTCTCTGGATCTTTGGGTAGTCTCTTGGTCTTTACGGAGCCTTTGGCCTCAACTCGCTGGCATCTAGAGATGGTAAATTGATGGGTAGAGGTTGTTATGACCCATAGCCCGTCGTTTTGGTACTCTAGCTATGACAGTCATCTTGATGTCAACCCGTAATGCCCTCCCGCAGGGTACTGTACCGGTACTGCTATTTATTTATAGTGTTGAGCCACGGCACTATTCGCTACTGCCGACTCACTGGGTGGCATGAGCGAGTGGTAGGAAAAGAGTGTCTGATGCCGAGCAGCCATCAAAGACACCTCCTCAACACACTGGTAACAACAGGAGTTTATTAAAATCCACTACAGTTTCAGCCCAGTTTCAGCAAACGATGTACTGTCAATGCTTTTTTGAGATTAAAAACTTTGTTTTTACAAAAAAACTTGCAAAGAAAAGCATTCAGCTAAAATTTTTCTCAAAAGGTAGTTCCCATTTTAGGAAATGTTTTTACCATAAAAGGGTTCTGAAAAATGATTTCTTTCTTTTATCGATTTTTCGATGTGATTGCAGGCAGGCAAAACAATGATATTTTATATTTTCTAGAATGCTAATAAGAACGACAAAGCAAGGGAAACAACAGCATTTTAAATACTTTAAAAACATTATTTGCGATAAATATAAATACAACCATTTTGTTTTTACAAAAAAGTTTTAAACAGTATCCCAGAAATATTTTGCATTAAATAGTATTGTAGTTACTGAAACAAGTATCAAAATTGTTAAAAATGAAAAATGAACATCTTCAATCTGATCAACAATTATGATATTCAACTCCAATAAAATTCTTACCTTCGGTTGATTACCTTCAATTAATAGTCCTATAATATTTCGTTGGATCTGTGCACACAACTACGGACACAACAGTTCACCAACAATAAATACTCTTTCTCACGGGGTACACTTTGACACCCTCCACACTGGGATTCCTCCACCTCACTCTTTGCCACCACGATCCAGACCAATCAGACAGAGCTCTACTATAGACAGCTTTATTATGACACGAGTCTATTTAGCAATACGAGTAGTAAGCAGTACCATGATCCAAAGACTTCTGATAAAACATGTCAGGATTGCTCCTTATTTACAAAAGCAAGATGAGCTGGCTTCTCCTATTAGGGTGAGCCAACCACATAACAGATAATAGCAATACACCAATAGTATTCAATACATTGATATTATACAAAAACTACTACCCAATCATGAATAGCGCACAAGGTGTAGTTTCAGTTCAAGGAGTCAGTAGCCAACCACAGGTAAGGGAAGCTTGAGTTCTTTATTAATTATGCAGTCACCCTTACTTTAGTCTATGCTCCTACAGTCAATACTCTCCTTCAGTCATCTCATGTGGATAGGCTGCCTGAGTCACTATTCCTATGCTTGACTGCCTGGCTAGTCAGGTGGCTATACTGCGCAGGTATAGCTACTATGTTAATATATATGTGCTTCCGAACTTGCTATTGAACAACAACAGATATGTATAATTCTGTTTATAAAAACACGATGTGCAGTAAACGACTAACTTATGTAGGCCTAAATACTCATCGACTTTAACTCTCCTACACCATTATAAATACTCGTTTTTTTCAGCAAATAAACTTTAAAACCTGTTCAAATTTTTCTGTACTCAATTACATCTAGTAGATTTTCATGACACTAACATCTGCGCACTCAGTGTACAAACATTCTGGCATCCTTACTATAGCCATTAGATGGCCGGAACAACTAGAATAATCAATACTGAAGTACCTGCCCTGCACATGAGTCAATACCGACCCTGTCTGAGTCAGTACCGACCCTGTATGAGTCAGTACCGACCCTGTATAAGTCAGTACCGGCCCTGTATAAGTCAGTACCGACACTGTATGGGTCAGTAGCGACTCTGTATGCACCATGCAGGGCCGGCAGGAAGTGAGTCAGCATAGACTGAGAGACAGGAAGTAGCCTAAGAGAAGCAGAAGACCTTATTCAGGAGATAACCACTCGTAACCCTAATGGAAGTCAAGGAACAAAGGCTAAAAATACCAGCGGTAGGAAGTGAAAAAGATTATGATTGGTCCGCTGACTTGTGATTTCCCCTGCTACTTCTGGGTGCCATATCCATTTAGCCCTTTATAGCCTAATTGATTCGCTTGTAATTTATATCTGCCCGTTTATTTTTGCATTCTATATTACTCTTATATTATTGGCCATTACTCCAATTACTTTATGTGATCTGCCCATAAAAGGCCAAACTTTTGCTATGATAAATCAGTTTGCATTGGGCTTTTACTTACTCGTATTCTTGTGGAAGAATAAAGGCATATTTATTCTAAAGCACTGAGTTGTGTGTCTGAGCCGAGGGCTCTTTACTAGCCGTGGAGTTGAGAATACTCTTTCACTTCTACTTCAGCGTAGTACAGACCTGTTGTCTCGAGGTTAAAGACAACAGGTGGCAGCATACCGTCGGATTGCTACCAACTACAGCTAGTGATTTACACCCCCAAAATCCACCACACTATTATCCAACTACCATTATTAGGGTGAGCTGCTAATAGATAGAATTCTCGAAAACCTTGGAGGAGGGAGAGTGTACATTGAACCTTGGCTGTCGCTATGAGCAAATATACCGTTCTTTTCAATCCGGCTCATTGTCAATATGAGTTAAGCCATGTAAGCAAACAGTTATCGTGATCGCATTATCAATCGTGATAACATGGTCACGTAACACAAATGGATAAGGTATTGAGACCTGCGAGTCACTCAGCGATGAAGTGATTTATAAAGACTCCCAGAGCGAGCTAAACAAATGAAACATTCTAAGCTTTCTATCTAGAGCAAAACTTTTCCCACGAAATACACATAAATACAAGTACAAACTTGCAGTTTGCGTCAAGCATTCATATCCAAGATCTAGGTTGTTTTATTTTATAAAATGAAAGGCAACTTAGAAATGTAAGGATCGAAAAGTTTCGATTACAAAATAATGAAAGTTGATTAATAGAATAACAAATATCGATAGATTCAAGTGTTGGTTTCCATCATTTCTTCTTCATCATCAGTCAAATCACTCAACAGCTTTTGTTTATCTCCAAGCTTCAAGTGAACAACTTCATTATCTAGCTTCTTAATATCTCTATATATATCCTCAGGAGTCTCGGGTAGGGGGCGCCCCAATGACTCCGGTAATAAGAGAGAAACTAAGCCAGATAAACAGCCTAAAACACTGAAAACTATGAAGTGAGAGTTGTGGTAGATGTTGTTGAAGTTGACTATTTGTGGAGCCAGAATTCCTCCGACCCTGGATGATACAGAGACAACACCTAATCCCACATTTCTGAAACAAAAATAAATTAAAAAATAAAAATATTGAATCAAAATTATACCACTGCTACAATTGTGTATCAGAAATTCCCAAACATAACAAACGTGAAATTTAAAGGCTCCTTTGCTACTTGTTGCATTGTGGGTAGATAAAACCTACTAGTGTTTAATTTGTAGGATGTCACAGTGCTGCTTTGAAAAGCATTTTTATGAATAAATACATTGACACTAAAACTCTTGCTGTGAAGTAGAATAATTTTAGCTGCGCCTTCACTTTTCAACTTGGTACTAGTGCAGATGATTAACATATAACCCAAAATAAATTGTTAAGCGGACAAACATACAGAATATGCTAATTATAGAAGAGCTTCCACTAAATCTTTTAATCGAAAATATGGAAAACTAATCGCTTGTGTTTTTTATCCATTGTTTTTCCTTACTGTATCAAAAAATGCTTCCATTAGCAAACATAGAAACTTCATTTTCTATACTTAGTAATTCTTAACCGACAGTCATGTCAAATTTACAATCTTTAATGAGTGATTGGATTTTGTTACTTTACAAGCAATGGCCAGATAAAATTTGAAATCCATTGATATCATTTACCGGAAACTTCTAGAGCAGCACACGAAACTAAATGCTAACAATGTATCCAATATAATAAAACACGCACTGAACTATCATAAACCAAACTTATCTTGCAAAACATGCCGAAACAAACTTAACAAAACAAACATAATCAAATTATAGCTGGGTGAGAGTGTTTCATAGCTTTAGCGTACCTGACGGGGGTGGGGTACAGCTCCCCAGCTTGCACATATACAGTTGAAAATGCCATAACTATAAAGAATTTTCCGGCACAAGAAAGACCCACTATGGCCATCTTGGATGAGGCTGCAATAAGCAAACAACTGAGTTCACAAACATAGAACACGGGTTATACTTATTTTTCAGTCTAATGAAATGTTCCCGAGTAAAATCTGTGGATAATTACCAACCTGCCGCCTCATCTATAAACCAAATACTACCACAGAAAAGAGAACTGACCACCATTCCAATCGCACAGCTTTTAACTCTGCCTACTCTACAACCATATAAAGCACTTACGCTGGTTAAACGAGAGCAAATGGAGGCAATAGTAAAACATTGAGGACTACCTCCCATTTATTGCATCAAAGTCTTTTTAATAATTATTTATAAACCATGAACCAATCTGAAACATATTGCGCCAAATTTTCACGAATGAAAGTTATCGATAAATGGAAGGACGATTAAACCATTGTCAGTTTACACTTATAACCGCTCTACACAACTTGCAGCTAACCAGTAAATTTAAAAAGAATAATGATTATAACAGTACTAATAATAATAAAAATGTAAAATGTACATATTTGTACATTAAAATGAAAAAACCCAAATTGATGGTTGGGAATTCATCATAAACCAAGACTAGAATAAAGTTTATGAATTTTACATGACACGAAGAATTACCTTCGAATGTTCATAACAAATAGAATGGTCAAGTTTGCAGGAATTTCTACCAAGGCATTGTACACCACAGAGCTGTATCTGTCTTCTCCAATATCTCCAGAGGCGATGGTAAGGCCATAGTATACAGAACTAGCTGTGAACCTACAAAGTATTATAACTGAGATCTGGGATACTCCATTGGCCCTTCCGGGTAGAAACAAGTCATTTATATATATATACTGAAACTACCTGACGCTAATTTGATACAAACACACTTACCAAGTAGCGAGCTGTATAAGCGTTATCTTTCTAAGAATTCGATTCTTAAACAATGATATCATAGACGTATCAGCTTGTGCTCCTGAAGTGCTGACTACCTAGAGCAATATATGCACAATCTAATCACCATTATTTTAGAACACAGGCCGTAATATCACCATAAAATTCACTAAATCTCAATATTAGTATATCAGGAGATTCATCGAACACTTAACACTCGATTTCCTTTAGTCAAAGTTTAGAAAAACATTTGAGCTTTGGATTGTTTAAATTTTTTGATGTTTTGATTAGGGCACACTTCTATTGTACGAACCAGCTAATGTATCACCTACAGCTACCTATCCTTATGGGTAAATAGCTTATCAAAGTGCTTTGAATACAATGAAATAATATGATGGAAGTTTTTAGGACAATTGACGATGGCTATAAATAAGAAAAGTGCTGTTCACATTCCAAAACACTCGCTATAAAATTAATTTTCCACACAATGGGCTGTGTTTTATGGTTTACATTCATCGACTAATGTGTTTATGGGTTTTAATATAGCAAACTGTGATGTAGCAGTTATTTGTCAACATTTATTATCATAATAAAATAATTATAAAAAATTATTACTTCTTACGACGCCATTAATAATTAATATTTATTATCATGAAATTGTTGACAAATCTTTTATGGTGCAATGTTGATCAAGAAAACCTGCATTTAACATTAAAAATAACTTGACTCGTTATCAATTTTTAGTAAGTTATTACTATGAAGTTTTCAACTTTCATTATTTTTACTTTTTGGTAGACATGAAACATTGAAAAATTTGAAGAACTCAAAAATCTGCAAAAACTTCAATGAATGAAGGACTAGTAAGAGAAATTTACAAGACACAAAAACTCAGCTCGTAATTTCTTCCCCCCTTCCCCTCATAATTTCTTCCCCATTTCTTCCTAATGCATTAAAGAGCAGTCAGGATATGGCAAAGTACCTTTAAGTTGATATCACCAATGTCGTGTCCATTGGTTTTAGCTATCTTTTGTAATATAGCCTGACACTTCTCCACATTTCCCTTACCAAGATGCCATCTAGGGCTCTCCTCATAAAACCTACAACATACCTTTCAGTTGCCCACAAATCTTCACAAATTTTACCCCAAATGATCATAAAAATGTCTCATTAAAACTTTCTTACCAGTAGACAAAAGGGATAAGTGAAAAGCCTAACGCACCCAAAGCTGCTGACATTGTGCGCCAGTTCTGAGTGTACCAAGCTGTCAAGGACAGTATACAGATTCCTACAGAGAACGCTGCTCCTGGCAGTGTTCCAATTAATCCGCGTTTGCTGGGTCCAACGAGCTCAGATGTCAACACAAAACTGACTATAATAATTCCGCTCAGAAAGAAGCCTGTAAAGAACCTGTAACATGTCCGATAAGTTTGGTTTTTGTGAAGCTATGAACTTGGTGGCCAAATAAAAACCATGATTGGTTAGCCTGGCTCATACAATATAATAAACATACATTATTTCAGTTATGGGCGATGCAGAAATTCATATACCATAGCGGGAAAATACAAACCGTAGTATGGCGTATAGTATCCAGGATTGTGGAAACGAGCTGAGTAATGCGATCAAAGAACACAAGCTTTGAGATACCAACAGTACTGGAAACCTGCCAAACTTGTCACCTAGACCACCCATGAAAAATGAGCCAGTCATGACACCTGCCATGTATATGGATTGGGTGACCTGCACTTTCCCATCACATGTCATTCCCCACTACAAAATAATCCATGATGGTTTTTTTAAAAGGTGTCTGTGGTCAAAAAGCTGAAAAAAGGTGACATAAAGCTGGACAGTCTCATGGACTTGATGTCAAGATAAGCAGAAAAAACCTGCTATGGTAAAAATGATATTATTGTTTCAATTATTTAACTAACCTGTGTTTAATCAAAGCTATACTAGGCACAATAATGAACTGCAGACTTCAGTCAATACAGTTTACAAATTGAAGTATTCAGTAAAATCGATCGTCTAGACTACTCTAAAAGCTCACAATGATTAGTGTCTAAATAAACAGCATGGTTAAACACACTTTCTAGTAAACATTTGTAGAAAAATGCCACTTTTGTTTTCGTGGTTTAAAGTTTAGAAACTTTTCTTAGCCAAAACTGATTTTTGATAACTATAAATTATTTATACATCTATTTTATTTATTTACATATTCATTAATGTGTTTTTTCATTTTAGTTAGATCAATTATTTTACCTTGTGGCCCATTTCAAAATTCTGAGAAGTAATTAATTGTGGAGTTGAATGTACAAAATATCAGCTTCTCTAATGTAATGTGGTGGAATTTTATGTCTACTACCACTGCGCAAGGTCCCCCTGACAACTGTTGAGTGTCAGGCAAGCCTGAATAGAGCCTGGCACAGCCAGAACATAAATAAGTAAGCCGGTAGAAACCCTACCGGCCCTGCAGCATTCACTGCCTGCCCTGCAGCATTCACTGCCTGCCCTGCAGAGGTACCACCGGCCCTGCAGCACACCCTGCCGGCCCTGCAGCATGTACTACCGGCCCTGCAGTGCCATTACCGTACCTATACCGGGTCGGTGAGCAAAGTTCTACAATAGCCTGAGGACCGAAATTACTACCAAAGGTGCAGGAGCCCGACTCTGCAACATAGCTGTCCTCGAACAAGACAAAAGCCAAGGACCACAAGCCATAAGGACCAAGAACCAGGGCTACTCATTGCACCACCATGAGTAAGCAGGATTGACTGAGAAGCTCCGCCCCCTACTTCTGGGCGCCCTTCATATTTAACCTCATATTAGCCAATGACTGTATTGCATATTTATACCTTATGATCTGATTAGAGTAAACACTTCCTGTCATCACTGATTTGTTGCCCCTTGTTTGGGCATATGTTTTAATGATGCTCTGCCTATAAAAGGCAGAACATCTCACTTCACTCCTTGTATTGTATTGGGATTCTACCTGTGCTTAAGCCAAGTAGCATGATACATTTACCCTTATTATACATTGCTGGTTACGCTGTGTAATAAAGTATGGTTAACTCAACAAGTCATTGAGTTGTACGTTTGAGCCGTGGGCTCCGGTAACAGTTGTGGAGTTGGCATACTCCTCTGTTGGAAGTTTACCTCTGGAGTGAGGCGTTGTTGGTGGACGTTTGGTCGGCCCCCCAAAATCCACTACACTGGTGGCAGCGGTGGGATTGTTCTCACGCTGTTGGACTGCGCTACCTTGGAACTGCATATTGCAGCCCGAAAATCCGGATCTGTATTCACTGTACAGACCCCCCATTTGGACACTCTTGAACAGACGTTGAGCTTGCTCCGCCTGAAGAAGTGCTCCCAGAAAGTGTGTATCACTTAGCTCTGCATAAACGTTGAGTTTACTCCGTTGCAGCAACCAGACAGCCCAGTATCTTTGATACCGGCCCTGCTAACACTGATACCGGCCCTGTGTCTTCTGATACCGGCCCTGCTAACACTGATACCGGCCCTGTGTCTTCGGATACCGGCCCTGCTAACTTTGTGACCGGCCCTGCGCTCTAAACGCCGGCCCTGTACACATTACCACCGGCCCTGTGCAATATTGTACCGGCCCTGTGCTACTTTCCAGTACCTTGTTTACTGTGACAACTTGATATAAACAGCCCTAGACGCTGTAGAGACCTGGTGCCGCTAAAAACGGACCAGCACACCATCCATTGTACACTTGAGTTGAGTTACTCCTCTAAGTCTAGACAATGGCGAACCAACGGGCACGCAGCGCTGGTAGGGTGCCACCTGCAAACCCCGAAGCAAATGTGATGGAACGCTTGACGGAAGCGTTACAAGCCGTCATGCAGCCAGCTGCTGCCAATCGCCGGTCTTTATTCAAAGCACCGAAGTTTGATGGAGACGGAGACGTGGACTATTTTATAGAGCGCTTCATAGGAGTGGCTGAGGCCAACGAATGGCCAGAGCAGACAGCGTTGCTGCATCTGCGAGATTCCCTGAGAGGGAGTGCACTTGAATGTGGTAAGGCACCACAGTTGCAAGGCATATTTGTTGCTTTACGGACGAGGTTTGGCTTAACCCCCCGTGAAGCAAGATACAAACTTACTGGCCTCCGCAGGACGTATAAGACTACGCTGCAGGAACATGCCACGGAAGTAGAACGACTGGTGCAGGTCGCGTATGCGGACCTCCCCCACAGATCGTTGCAACGAATGATAGTAGATATCTTCAGCTCTACATTAGGCAACCCCTATTTGCAGAGACACCTCCTGGCAATACAGCCAGTAGAAATTTCAGACGCAGTGAGAGCAGGGAATGAATACCTGCAGATCAGGACAGGCCCAGAGGAGAAGTCTACTCACGTGCGCATGGTAGACGACGAATCTACAGATGAGGAGAAGTACACTGACGATGAGTCGGACACACCGCATACTGCAGTGAAGAATGTCCGCCCTGCACCGCCAAACAAGGACTCTCTGACAGCGGTCATGGAGGCGTTGGCAGAACTCACGAAAGAAATCAAGTCATTGAAATCAGGAGCTACCCCTACACCTCAGCCTCCTCCACCACTGCCTGATCAACCACCACTCCAGTGCTGGGACTGTGGAGAGTTGGGACACATGCAAAGGCAGTGTCCAAAGAAATCGTGGAGTACCAGACCACGACGGATGCCTGCCCAGGCGGGAAACGGCCGTCGCCCGCAGTAGAGCTACCGGCATCTACCTGCGATTGGGCGAGCCGTAACACCCCTAAACGGAGCCAGAGGACGCAACATCCCTACACGAGCCAGCCCCCTGCTAAGATGCATGCGGCGGACACCACCGGCTCCCCTCATGTACGTCCGTACAAGGCAAGCTATTTCCTCACTGGAAAAATGGATGGACGAGTTGTGTCGATACTTGTAGACACCGGGTGTACTACAAACCTGTTATCTCGGCATGTCTATCAAAGACTACCCCTGAGTGTGAGGAGCACACTGCAGAACAGCGAGTCACACGGAGTGATGGCTGATGGGTCGAAGATCGCATTCTACGGCACGGTGAAGGTGTCCGTACAGATCTGTGGGTTACAGAGCAATGTCAACTTCGTGATAAGTGACATAAACGAGGACGCCATCATAGGGATGCCGTTCCTCACCACCCATGAGTGTTTGCTCAGGTTTCAAGACTCCGTCATTACAATAGACGGACACGATGTACCGTGCACGGACAAGCATGGAAAGCTGCTAAGAGATAGCGTCATGTGGATAGACGCGGCACAAAAGGATGTTATGCCACTTGGTGGTTGGGATGGATTCTCCCCAACAGCACCTACAAAAAGTGAGCAAGTAGTCTGCAGGACCTCCCAAACGATGGAGAGGGGGAAGGATAGCCTGCACAGAAAATTTGAGCGTAAAGAGATGAAAACTGAGGTCGCCAGAGGAAAGAGAGCGAAATTTACCTCTACGCCCCTGTTGGCTACGCCCCTGGGCAAGCAGGAAGGTCACCAAAAGAAAGCACAGGAGGAGTTACCTAATGACCACCCACAGGCAATGAAAGGGAGTGGAAGGAGCTGTTGGTTGCCAGCATCGAAGACAGTGGCTAAAACCACTCATGATGCAATAGCCGGGAAATCCGGGGAAGGCGCCAAAACAGCAATATCCGCCAAAGAAGTTGCACCACTGTGGTCGTGTGTGGTTTCAAAAGGATTGCCAGAAGCTGCTCTACCAGATATGGCAAGGCTCCAGCTGAACTCCACCCGTGAGAGCTACCAGGGACCACCAAAGTTTACCCCTAATACCCCTGCTCAGCCGCCTCCTGCAAGCACAGACAGGATGAGTCATGCTTTTGAGAGGAGAGTTGACCAAAAGAAAGTGATCATTCCTTTGCAA
Organism: Cryptosula pallasiana; assembly: GCA_945261195.1. Classification (NCBI taxonomy): domain Eukaryota; kingdom Metazoa; phylum Bryozoa; class Gymnolaemata; order Cheilostomatida; family Cryptosulidae; genus Cryptosula; species Cryptosula pallasiana. The sequence continues at coordinate 15,527,620 of OX183135.1, read as the reverse complement.
GACAGTGACCACTACACAGCTGCTTCTTCACCTGAGAGGAATATTGTGCGAAAGATAGCAACCATGGCAACCCCTCACTGTTTAGAATTAACGGAGGAAGATGACGAGTTATTACTAGAAGCTGGTTTAGCTGCCTATCACCCCCCAGGATTAGGAGAGGACGACTTGTTAGCCATGCCTACAGATGAGCTGATGAAGGAGGAGAAGGGCGTGCCTCCCCAGCCAACCCCTGCTGCTGCTGTGGACACAGAGTTGGCATCAAGAGATGAAGAGGGTGAGTTGTTTAACTCTCAGATGTCTGCGTGGGTGTTCAAGCACAGAACATTGACTGACCCTTTAGTTTTGCAAAGTGGCAGCCCCCCCAGATTTCAGTCTCGAACTACAGGGCTTCTACCACTTAGAGATGGTAGAAACAACCCTGCGCTGACCTTGAAGACGGCTAAACCCCTCATTCAGGCAGCAGCTCCAGAAAAAGGCGGCAAAAAGTTAGTGACGAGTAGGGATAACTCCCTGCCGGCCCGGCAGTCGACCCTGCCGGCCCGGGGGACATCTCTGCCGGCCGGGGGTCACTGTGACCCGGCCCGGAGGGCTTTGCAAGAGTCCAGGAGAAAGGCCAGAGATGGCGAAGGTGGCAAAAGTCCTTCGCGGCCACTCCAAAGCCAAACAATTGAATATCTCTCACAGAAGAGAGGTATCCCTACCCTAGAGTCATCTAGAGGAGGTAGTGAACAGTCTGTGCACCCTACCCCGGCCCGGGGTGAGGGAAAAGTTGCTAAACACAGACAGGGAGACGAGGAGACGAGTCGAAAGCGCCGGCTCTCTTCACAGGAAGGTGTAATCCCTTCATCTCCCCCAGCTGACGACTTCCCAGTGCCTAAACCGCCTGGCGATCAGTCACCAAGCCTGACCCCTGCCTCCCACTGCCATGTAGCAATGCCAACACCTAACAAGTGTTTGACTCCTGATAAGGACGTTGTTAATGTTGCAGGTGCTGAGTCCCACTCTGTGGTAGACGTGAAGCCGAAACTTGAGGTACGTTTGGTACAGCTTACACCACCCTCGGTGAAGGAGGAGGATGTTCCTGCTGAGCAGCTGATGCTAGAGGACGAGCCACGCACCACCTATACTAAGGGAAAGAGGAACCCTACCAGGTGGCGGATGCTACGCTGGGTAGCGGGCCCTACGGAGACCAGGATAGAGAGCCTATTGCAAACGGCCACAGACTCCGTATGCCCTAAATGTTGTTATGAGGCCAAAAACAACAGACAGTTGAGGGTTCACATGTCTCAACATTACATTCGTCACTACTGTCGGTGCGGCTACCACAGTGAAAGTCGTGACTCCGTATATTCACATCAGGTGAAATACGATGCGCCTGGTGATCAGATGCACCTTGACAAGACTGGTGTGATTTACACGGTCGATAGGCCAAGCTTTGACCGCTTTTGCCAGTTTGTGCAGTGGACGGACCCTCCTAAGTTCAGGAAGTGTAGACCTACTCAGGTGGGTGTAAAGAAGGCGGCAGCCACACTATCCTGCAAACGGGAGGCATCCCCTGCAAAGCCAATGGTGAAGAAGAGGAGGAAGGTATCGGAACCGGAGGCTAGCACTGCCCCTCAAGCATACCGGATCCCAAAGAAGGTGTGCCCCAGCTCGGCACCACCACCACTCGAGCAGACCGAGTCGCTCGACAACTCAGACGGAGCTAGTTGGCCAGTAGTGCCCAGACCCTCCTTGCAGATACTGCAAAACAGTAACCGCCTGGCGGAGGTGGTTGAGAACCACATCCTTACTCTACGCGGCTCATTGCAAGAGTTGAGGCGTCTGATAATCGGACAGCAGTTATCCGAGGAAGATCGGGCTCTCGCCAAAGCCGAAGCCCAGGCTGTAACGACGGAGATGGAGCGTCTACAGCAGCAAGCCGAGAGTTTGCGTGGCGACTTGTTTTAAGCGCCCATTGACCCTGTATGTCTATATTTGTATATATATAATCACTGACCTGTATTGTATTTGTTTACGCAATACAAACTAACCGAGCACAAGTGTTGCTCGCTACTACATGCTATTCTCTTTGTTGAATTGTGTAATTAAAGACCAAAGAGATACAGTCTTTAATGGAGAGGGGAATGTGGTGGAATTTTATGTCTACTACCACTGCGCAAGGTCCCCCTGACAACTGTTGAGTGTCAGGCAAGCCTGAATAGAGCCTGGCACAGCCAGAACATAAATAAGTAAGCCGGTAGAAACCCTACCGGCCCTGCAGCATTCACTGCCTGCCCTGCAGCATTCACTGCCTGCCCTGCAGAGGTACCACCGGCCCTGCAGCACACCCTGCCGGCCCTGCAGCATGTACTACCGGCCCTGCAGTGCCATTACCGTACCTATACCGGGTCGGTGAGCAAAGTTCTACAATAGCCTGAGGACCGAAATTACTACCAAAGGTGCAGGAGCCCGACTCTGCAACATAGCTGTCCTCGAACAAGACAAAAGCCAAGGACCACAAGCCATAAGGACCAAGAACCAGGGCTACTCATTGCACCACCATGAGTAAGCAGGATTGACTGAGAAGCTCCGCCCCCTACTTCTGGGCGCCCTTCATATTTAACCTCATATTAGCCAATGACTGTATTGCATATTTATACCTTATGATCTGATTAGAGTAAACACTTCCTGTCATCACTGATTTGTTGCCCCTTGTTTGGGCATATGTTTTAATGATGCTCTGCCTATAAAAGGCAGAACATCTCACTTCACTCCTTGTATTGTATTGGGATTCTACCTGTGCTTAAGCCAAGTAGCATGATACATTTACCCTTATTATACATTGCTGGTTACGCTGTGTAATAAAGTATGGTTAACTCAACAAGTCATTGAGTTGTACGTTTGAGCCGTGGGCTCCGGTAACAGTTGTGGAGTTGGCATACTCCTCTGTTGGAAGTTTACCTCTGGAGTGAGGCGTTGTTGGTGGACGTTTGGTCGGCCCCCCAAAATCCACTACAGTAATACATGCGAGACAGCAAACAAGAGGCCTGAACACATATTTCGGTACAAAAGCTATAATCAATAAGTAAATTAATGAAATATATCTTGACAAAAGCTTGCAGTACAATATTTTATGGTGGCTCATAATGTTAGACGGTTTCGTTTTCAAAGCGTATGAACGGATTTGAAATAATCCAAACGGTTTGCAAAGTGTCTTTTACATTAAAAACAATTGGGTAATTGTAGTAAAATAGCCCAAAAAACTATTTTTAAAAATGGACTTGTTGGTTATAATAACTTAATCTTTGGCCTCAGCAGTTGCGGGATTCATGCTATAAAACTGTATTTCCTGTCTAACAATCGCAAATTCTGTAAACCGTATAGCTGTCTTGTAAATAATTCAGACGGCTTAGAAATGATTCAGATGATTTAGAAAATTACAAACCGTATGGACGCTTTAGAAAGAGTATAAACTATTTACAAACCGTATGAACTATTTTGAAATAGCCTGAACTGTTTTAAAATAGTCTAAACTATTTTGAAATAGCCTGAACTGTTTTAAAATAGTCTAAACTACTTTGAAATAGCCTGAACTGTTTTAAAATAGTCAAAACTATTTTGAAATAGGCTGAACTGTTTTAAAATAGTTTAAACTAATTTCAAATACTTTGAAAAGTTTGCAATACACATGGCATTCGAACCAAAAGCGATCGGCATCATTTTATTTATAGCCTCTATACAACTTTATCAACATAGACGTAGATCAAAAACAGAGAGCAAACTGATTAACTCTATGAAGCTGTTGTTGAATATAATCTCTAAAATAAATTTTTACATTTATAATCGGGTTGTGTTTATTATTTAAAATAATTTAAAACAAATAATATTTAATAAATAAACACATTCATTTATTTATTCAAAGAAAACTCAACTGTTCGGTGTTTAGGTAAAAACATTATCAATCATAAATTGACTGTAGATGTATGATCAATAGAGTGAACCAGCAAATCGGCTCGGATTTTCAAATCTCACAAACGATTTCACAAAGCGTTCTGAAGTTTTACAAAAGTTCAGACTATTTAAAATTCGCTCAAACGGTTTGGAAAGCGTTCAGACGTTTTAAAACGCAAAACACAACACGCTCTGAGCCACCATAATATTACGCCTAGTATAGTTTTGAATAAACTGGGTCAGTTGAATAATGCGTTTTTATAAAAACAAGTAAAGGATTTTCATCGTTTTGCATCAAAACGTTAAAAAGAAAAAAATAATAAAGCACAAAAAGCATTTTGCTGACAAGGAGGCATTACCTGCGTAGCATATGATGTGAAGTTATCTTCAGGGTAGTCGTATGAATTACAATGAACGCTACAAGGATCTGAGGCTATTGGATCTAAGCAGGTTTGGTTCTTTGGAATGGCACCAGCGAAAATGTTCTGCACCATCTCACTGCCACAGTAGAGGTTGACCAGCATACAGCCAATAAACGCCTTCCATTGGAAAAGACCAAACTCTCCAGTTCTAACAATGACATCATCGATGTCCATAATGGTAGGTGACGGAGCGATTTATGACATCTTTCTACCAATAAAGACATGGAAAGGAAGTAGAAGAATAGACAACTCTGGCTGCAAAACAATGGAAGAGCAACAATTGGTTTCCTATTTAGTGATACTCGGCATACTTTGTATAGGCACCTAATATGAGAGAGAGTAGATACTTGATGTGAGAAAGGGTGCACACACAATTTGAGAGAGAGAGAATGGACGCTGAAAGTTAGAGAGAGAGTGGACGCTTAATGTGAGAGAGAGTGGTCACTTAACGTGAGAAAGAGTGGACACTTCACGTAAGAGAGAGAGAGAGCAAAGACTTTAATGTGAGAAAGAGAGAACAGACACTCAATGTGAGAGAGAGAGTGAACACTTGATGGGCGACAGAGTGGACACTCAATATGGAGGGGAGGGAGAGCAGACACTCGATGTCAGAGAAAAAGTGAACTCGTAATGTGAGAGGGGAAGAGAGTGGACACTCAATGTAAGAGAGAGAATACACTTAATGTGAGAGAGCAGACACTTAATGTGAGAGAGAACGGACATTTAATGTGTGTGAGAGAGAGAGCAGACACTCAATGTAAGAGAGAGCGAACATGCAGTGAGAGAAAGAGTAGACACTTAATAAAAGAGAAAGAGAGAATGGATATGTAAAGTGACTGGCAAAAAACTGATATATCAAGCAATCAACATTCAATATAACGTGCCATAAATTGAAATTCCGGGAGGGTGCAGCGACATTCAAAGTGAAAGACAGTGAGGGTCTGGCATGGGTGGGTCAGTAAAGATATACCAAAAAACCTGCCAACTTTCGTATAAGAGTTTACAACAAAGGGGTCTTAACAGCTGTTGTTTTAAGTTGCAGTGACATGAAAATTTTATGAAAAAATAATCAGTGAATCGTGGCCAATCTTGTTTTATGACTTGATAGCTGTCTTTTGGTATCAAAATAAGCATGGTCAGTTTTGTGCGTGCAGAGCTAATCGTTGCTGAAAGAATGCTCTGCAGTACGTGCTGACATCATCAAAAGTGGGCGTGGCTCTATCGGAAATTGTTGGGTTTTTCTAGCAAGGCCGAAAAAGAAGATATATTTTTTGCTGGAGACTCAAAATTTGTTTCCCCGAAGTCCTAGCAAACAACTTTTTTAGCAACCAACTGGCTGTGGTGGTACAAGATTTTTCTTCAACTCATCATTACTTATCTTGCTGATTATAATAATGATGTAAGTTTTCACATATGTATATGATTCCTAAAGAAATGACTGACATGACAACAGTTGTTTATTCTCCATATGATAATTAATAATAGTATTTTTACTTTGTTTCATTATTATTACTATTATCATTGATTGATGATGATGATGATTTATTTACCCAACCATTATTATTCATAAATAATTATTTTTTCATTAATAATAAATACAAATAATAATAATTAATTAATAATTAATGATTTGTAATATTACTAATAATTTAATGATAATTAATAATGATTGTTACTATTATTACGATTACTATTAATTATGGTCAATAAATAATAATTATACATTTATATATTTATAATATAATAAAAATTAATAATAATAATAACAACAACAATGACGATAGCAATCAGTAGTATTAGTATTTTGTGGTCACTTGAAAAGCTGACTCATCATCAATCATTACTGCTTTTTTTTGCTGCCGGAGCTTATTAGCATGATATATTATTGATAATAAATAATTAATAAATTAATAGTACTATTATTATGCAATGATAATAATAACGTTGAGAAGTTGCTTGTGTTAAGAAAGTTATGATAAATTAAACTTTAGTACAAAGTATTAGTAACATAATAATAATTATTTTTTCATCATTGACAAAAAATTGACTAATAATAATTGTCATTTTTTCAACTCACTAATATGACTTACAGCTTACAATAATAAAAACAGCAGCAGTTTGTTGATAATAATAATAATGTTAAATAATAATATTACATATCTAGGTAATAGTAATAAATAAAAAATAACTTTGTTAATTGAAAAACCTTCTATGTCCAGGTCAAGCACACTGCCGCGTCTTACGATGACAGAGTAAAATATACCAACAGCCAAGCACCAGTGCTTTTAAAAAAAATAGTGGGCAGTTCCTCCAAGAGGTGACAATTATTTAGAGGCAATCCACTTCCTTTATTTCTAGTGGTGTCAGCATTAAAATATATTGTTCTGTATGCGTTCAAGTTCATTTCCGATGCAGAACATTGTACAAATCTTCAAAAAGGAAATGTAAAAAAAAGAAGACACTGACGGCAAGTTTTAGGTTCAGCTAAGGGCGACATTCTGGCTGGAGACATCAAAGCTAGATAATGAGAGAAAACTTTCCAATAATAGTTAATTCCACCTAAAGAATTCCTCATAGTACGTAGTTGTTGATCAATGAATACATTTCCATCTCTTTCTCCAGATAATATGGTTGTTGTTTTTCTATCAGTTTTCATTTTGATGCAATCTTTTAGCACGGTTGGCAAATGTGAACCAAACGCTATACGGTTGGTCGATATCCAATCATTAGGGGACACTGGTTACAACTTTAACCAAAGTAACCAATGTACAAATTGTATAGTGGGTCTCTAGTATTAGTGATATCGAAAGGAAATTTACTGGGAAGTCTCTGTTATCAATGCTTGCAGTAAAAGATGAAAATTATTGCGAACTCATGACACAATGAGATTATAGCAATGTCAGGAAATAGAATGCTGATTTGATTTGACGCAATCGGCTAAAACAAAGTAATGGTAGCATGAGCAACAGTAAAACTGTATGAATAGGGCAAAGTACAGCAAGGTGGAAATGACCATGCCATATAAGGGAAGATGGATAATGGTTATATAGTAGAATGGTGATCGATTATAACTTATATAACATTGAGTTGTCTCCACGCATTGACCTGCGATTTATGTAATATATAATTGCTATCCATCCTCCCTTCTACTATCGTTGATCATATTTACAGCATTGCGCTAATCTGGGCTATAGGGTTATAGGTCTATGGCTGTGTTGTGATTTTATAGGTAAAAAATTACCATTTATCAAATCTGAAACCTTGAATAGAGGGGTTGTCAAACAACCAAATGTATTTCATTTTAATTATTTTTGAAATATTTTCATTTAAATATTTTGTCTATAGATAAAAACAATGATTTTTGCCGAACAGCAACACATGAAAAAATTCTTGATGCATCAGCCTGCGGAAATCATCCTAAGAATAATTCATCAAATTACTGACTCCTTGGTTGATGACAAATGAAATTATAATGATATAATGTATTATATTAGGTACCACAAAAGCATTGGAAAAAATTAAATTTAAAGAAATGCAAATGAAGATCATAGATGAGAAATCAAGTATTAAGGTAGCTGCAAGTCTATCTTTGGACCAAAGCAGGAATGGACTATTATTATGTTCCTTTTTAGACTGCACATTTGTGAAACGTCCATACTTGACCATACATTTTTTAAATGTAACGGGCCCAAGAGAATTACAAGCACAGCCACTAAAATAGGCATGAAACTTGTGAAAAAGGGAAAAATATTGTAACTTATATTGCCTAAAGTATGTCATAACTTTACTACAAATGTAGTACAAAGAAAAATATTGTTAGGTCGATATGGAAAAAAAGATTCAGTGATGCGTGTAAACAAAACAATTAATTATGCAGCTGATGATGATTGCCAAAAACAACTAACGTTTTGCATAGTGAATAATTGCATAATGGTGAGGTAAATCCAACAATAGTATTGTCTACTATTTTCTCATTGAATAATCACAAAATACAATCTATTGCTTTTAAATTAAGACCAGAAGGAAATACAGATTACAGGTGGATTTGTGAAGCAAATACTTTAACGAAAGGGCCAAACAGGTGACGCCAAACATGGATTAATCAGGGAGATGATGTGGTGGCAAATATTTGGTCCATCGCTAACATTTCCATTCTATTTCTACGATTTAGGTGAAATTTTTTACAAAACTCATTCTCCTAATACTAGTCTGAAAACTAAAATGTCGAGAAATATTGTTAAACAAAATAGTAGGATATTGTGTGAAGGTCACATGACCAGCAAATATAATAGAACAAAAACTAAAGATATCTTTCGGTCTATAATTGGGGACAAGCATAGTTTTAAACACTGAAATATGCCAGCTCATTCACAAACGTTTTAGAACCAGAAGTTAATATTTTCAAAGGAAAATGGGGAGAAGAGAGTGCAACTGACAGAACAACAGTTCAAACTAATTATAATAAATAATAAAATATTTTTCATGCCTCAGAAAACTTGGAAAGGATAGCATGTTGACCTGACTGAAGTACGATACATTATTTGTCTGCAGGGTAGCTGAAATACACAGAATGTTTTATAATTTCATAGTTTCAAAAATTCTTAGATTATGGTGAATTCCACTACCAGGACCAACAATGTATAATAAAATTAGTTTAATATTGTTCACACAAGTAGAATATAACAACTTTGTTTAGCAATATGCTTGCAAAAATACTGATGCTGACTAGTTCTTTATGTCATAACACTTAAAGATTTACAATAAAGGAAATGTTGATCACAATTGGGACTAGCAATTTTGAACAAAAACAATGGGACTCACTAAAGTGTACGTCATGTGATCATTTCACTGACACAATTACTACTTCAAAAAAATACTGAATACATAAACCTAAAGGTTAACAATACTACAGTAGAAGCCTAACTCATGGCACATTACAGTCATTGCCTGCAGTCAATAATTTACTAATCAGTGGTTGTCTCCCCACATCCTTTATAGCTATTCCATCTTTCTCTAAGTATTTAACCGTTTTATAGATGTCTTCAGGAGTGGAGGGCAGTGGACGTCCCAAAGTTTCAGGAAGGAAAGAGCAACAGATGCCAGAAAGACAACCGAGGATACCGAAGACAAGGAAATGAGAGTTATGATACACGCTATTGAGATTGACTATTTGTGGAGCCATTGTACCTCCTATTCTGTTAGACACGGATACTATGCCTAGCCCGCAGTTCCTAAAATAACAAAATTATAAAATACTCACATTGGCAGCTCCGTATTATCAGCAGAAACCTGTCCAGAAATCCTGGTTATTTCTCATAGAATACCATTAGCACATGTAAAAATATCTATCAGAGAAAAGCTTGAAATTGGAAATGTACGGCTGTTAAATGGCGAATCAAAAATGGCTGTAAATAGACAATTACTGCATTTCTTATCAAAATAAGATTGATTTAAGGCATTCTTGCCAATATTATACGTACGAAAGAACAACACTTAGTAAGCAGACAAATCTTTGAAACTTGTTTGATTTTTATCAAATGTGAGCACTTGACTGAACATACTAGTAATCAAAACAGTAGTATTTATTTTCCATTCTTTTAATTATATTGCAGATTGTTTGCTTGAATGAAAAAGTTGCGAGAGAAGTAGGTAAAAAGTAGGTAAAAAGTGGGCAAAAAGTAGGTAAAAACGCGAAAATAAGCATGATAAAACTCCGTAATTTCCATTTTGCCAGAACTAACAGTTATAATTAAATATTTTCATGTAAATGTAAGAGGGAGATTATAAAATACTGACTATGCTTGAAGTTCCGTCGGAGACAATAAAACTTATTAGTTGAAAACTTTCAACTATTTCTTCGTGGGAAAACAACTCCCATGTAAGCTACATTTTAATTTATAAACGAGAATCGCATGAAGTTTAGCCACCTGTAAGAATACAATGACAAATGCACCTGACAGGTGCAGGGTAAGGACAATAACAGACATACCTGACAGGTGTAGGGTAAGGACAATACCAGACATACCTGACAGGTGTGGGGTAAGGACAATAACAGACATACCTGACAGGTGTAGGGTAGAGCTCTGTCGCCTGCACATATATGATAGCAAATGAAGTAACTATGAAGAACTTGCCTGTACAAGCCAGCACTAGTATAGTTGTTGTGTTGGCTGAAATACACAGAAAAGTGTCCGATGTAAATTTAATGAAGCAGGAAGTTAACAAATTTGCATAAATTCTGAGACTATACGAAAGGGAACGTGTGTACCCACCTTCATCTATGAACCATATACCTCCACAAAACCAAGAGCTAACCATCAAACCAACAACACAGCTTCTCACCCTACCACAACTGTAAACAGAACACAGTCTACGTTAAATCATTGTCTGGTAACACAGACTACAGGAAAAAGAATCACAAAAAGTCAAGTTTATTTCAAAGTAGTTTAAACTAGTTGCGATTAAATTTAGGAGAAAACTCCATAGATAATAACTATAATCAGTCCATTTATCATAATATCTTTGTATTTTTTTTTAGTAGCAGACAGTTAGCAAAGCAAGCAGTATTATATAATAACTGTTGGTTTACTAGACATTATATTATCAATGGTAATTTATACTATGATACGTAACTCAATAGTCAAATTGAATGCAGATTACATCCGCTTTCCGCATCTCATTTTATATATGATAATGACATGCTCGCCCATGAATATGGTGAAAATGACACGCGGGAAGTGGGTGTGGTTTGCGTGATAGCTTGTTATAATTGAATTACCTATTGTAGCATACGTAATCGTTGATATTATGATATATATTGTAAGGGAAAATATGGCGTCTGTATGACATGATAAGTTTACTTCATTAAACAAAACTATCAATAATAATAAATGTGCAATTATAGTATTATTATAAACAAACTAATCATTATGACAATAAGAAAGTAGAGTTGTTTTGTTTAATAATATAAGTGGCTGTTAAGATTACACACAGTATAATAAATAAAAATATAATAAATAAAAATAGCTGGTAATAATTGTATGTATGAAGTTATCTCCTTTATTTTATGAGCAAAAAATTGAACTGGTTTGAAATAAGCGTCACCGTTACAAAAAATATGATTATCAGTTTTTGAGTCTTTGTGGAAGTTAAATAATGACCTATGTTTTGACATCAATATGAAATAGCCTCAGCTTCAAGTCAAAGACAGCTAATCCATAGAAATACCTCACCTGGGAAAATTCATGACGACTGTAATTATAATGTTAGATGGAATTTCCAACAAGGCACTAAACATTACTGAGACGTATCTGTTACTGCCCGCCTCTCCTGAAGCTATAGTGAGGCCATAGTAGACAGAACTCACGCTAAACCTACAAATGAACATATATATAACACTATCACTGATGTTTGGCGCGCAAATACTTTGCCAAAATTGCAAACAAAAAGCTTCGAAACCGACAAAATTTTCGATAGAACTATGTTCTGGTGCTACGAGGTTCCTTGTACTTACCACGACAAAAGCTGTATTAGAGTGATTTTACGCAGTATCCTGTTTTTGAATAATGAAAGCATCGATCCCTGTGACCCAGCACCGAGGCTGTTTTTACGCACCTACGACAGGAAGTGACAAATACCATAAGTTAGCGAATGTCTGGTGCTCACAAGGATATATAAAACCTTACACCCCCACCCACGGAACTATTGGAGATTGAAATCAGGCAAAAAAATCATGTGTGTATTATCGAAGCCTCACCCTGAGTTTCATGGTATCCACTTCCTGTCCGTTGACTTTGGCAATTCTATGTAATATTTCATCACATTTTTCCATACTTCCTTTGGATAAATACCAACGCGGGCTTTCTTCATACACACTAGATAACAAGTAGAAACGTGTCACATTATTAAAACAACAGTACAAGTTGCAATAACAATAAATTACCGGCAGAAATAATCTTATAATAATTGTTCCATATAGCTCTGAAGCCAACAATGATGTCTAACTTACTAATATATAGTAGGAAGTACAACAGCAATACCGAAGAGGCCTATGATGGTGGACATTGATCTCCAGTTACGAGTGAGCCACGCAGTTAGTGAAAGGGCACAAAGTCCAAAAGAGAAGGCAATTCCAGGCATTGTAGCTATGAGACCACGTTTGCTAGGCCCGACTAGCTCTGTTGTGAGTACGTGGTAGGATATAGAGATACCACTCATGAAAAACCCTGTAAGGAATCTAAAACACAAGATTTCATATGGGACTTGATGTGGTTAGGTGAGTTCTGCTGGGAAAGGCAGCACTGCTTGAAAGCCTTGAGTTCTAGTCCCAGCTAGGAATGTTTGTCTTTACACATTCACCACCCGAGTGATCAGAGGTCTATTGCTTGACAGCAAAAAAAATCACATATAATAAAAAATGCCAAAAAAATGTCCAAGATATTACATGATAAACTACGTCCACTTTTGTAACAATGACTGATAAAACACAATTAATTAAATAATCTACCCTCAAGTATGGCTGTCAATCGTATAGATGTTTTATCATTAGAAAGAGAACATTCAAAAGTTGAGTTTAGGCAAACGAAAGTTATTGCCCACACAAAGTATAAAACTTCAATAGGATGACGTATGCACTCGACTAACAAAAAACCAATATTTGTAAACGGCTGCGTTGTTGCTAGCAGTATAGCACACGATCGAGTCTGCAACACGAGCCAGAATATCACCCGTATCCATCTATCCGATACGCAGGATATTACATCCAGTGCACGAGGGAACGGAACGGAAATGATCAATTTTCCAACTAGTTTGTCGAGCTTTGATTGGTTAGTTTCTAACGCACAGCAATTCCACTTGATAGAGGTCCGTAGGTCAATGTTATCTTGGTCCTCAGCAGTGTTTACAAACAGCGTACACAATAGTTATATGGTGGTATTTATCAGAACAATTATATGGCCATTGGTGTTGATCTGGACTTATCGCGGAGCAGATAATTTTTAAAATAATTATCGTTTGTGATGAAAAAAGTATAAATAAATAACTAAAAAACATAAAAGTTATAAATGAGAATAAATCGTAAACTTAATAATAAAAACTCATCACTGATAATAAACTTAGTAATAAATATTAAGCATTAATACAAATTATAAAAATAATCAGAAACAGGAGCCACGGGGAACGCTATCATTCGTTTGATAGAACGCTACGCCGGTCGTACCAGTTGCTAGTCAGGCTAGTGTGGCATGCTATCTGTTGTCAGGCTCTGGCTATGCTTACAGAAGACAGGCTTGTGTCGTGAGCGCAAAAAAAAAACGGTTGCTAAGCGTTGTGGTTTTGTGTAATATGAGCGGTGACAAACATGAATGCTATGTATATCAGCCTCCTGCGTTAAACTAGAATAACGGCCATTGTAAGACTGATGGCTAAAGGGACCAACTGCGAAGCAGCTCTTAAATAATTAATTTATGGTGATGCAACACTAGACTTATATTAGCCAGGCTGTGTTCCTTGTTTACCTATTGCATTATACAAGCAACTATGTCTCTAGGTATGTACAAACTCTTGGCTGTTTGTCATTGAGTGAGACGAATCATAATAACTTCCACATTTCAATATGAAAAAACCTTCTTTTCATTAGCTCACGCTGACCCTGATAATTTGATAATTCTGCTTTCACTTGAGCTAAAACGTGGTAATTTTGAAGAAAAAACAACTTTCACAAGTTGTGTTTCCAGCGATGAAAGCTGATGGGTATGAAGAGGGTTTTTCAATAATAATCTGTATCGGAAAACCATAATATGCAAAATAACAGTAGTTATCTTCCCTTACTTAGGTAGCTAAAAGAAAAAACAACTCCACTATCCATGGAAATGTAAAATTTGTTTTTTCCACTCTACTCTGCACTCTTTTACTATCGCATGTGAAAGCTGATAAGACACCTTGAACAGATACATGGCTAAACAATTATAAATCGTTTGAGGACAAACTAACCTGAGAGCAATATAGGTGGTCCAATTAGTAGCGAATGAACTGGCCAGGCCAAAGAGTGAGCAAAGACATTGAGATGTCATCAGTATTGGAAACCTGCCATAAGTGTCAGCTAGACCTCCCATGAAGAAAGAGCCAATTGTAATACCAAACATATATATGGTCTGTGTAGTATGGGTCACCGCAACATCCGCACCACATGTCATGTTCCACTGCAAGAGAAAACAAACATCATTTGGGGGAGTTGTCTTGTCAATGTGAATAAATGGTTTTATGTATTGACAACTACTAGTTGAAGAATCAAATGACTTGGCTTTTATATAATAAGAAGGTGCTGTGTTTCAACCAAGCACCCATGGAAAATTTCCATAACAACAATAACACACAATATAATGTAAATTCGCTCATTGACTGAGCAAAATATAATCGTTTGGCTGAGAGTCGGAAACTGTTAAAAAAGCTCACCTCGGTAGCAAAGGAAACAAAATCATCTTCTGGGTACGAGATGCTGGTACAACGCCTGTGACACGCTGGCAGGCTAGGATCACTGGCACAGGCTTTGTTTGTTGGCACGGCTCCAGCAAATATGTTCTGGAGCATCACAGTGCCACAGAAGAAACCTATTAGCAGACTTCCAAAAAATGCTCTTTTCTGAAAAAGTCCAAACTCTCCAATTTTATGAAAAACATCATCAATTTCCATCATTGACTCCGACAAGAACACTCTAGAGGTATTGCAGCTGCTGATGGTTTAGCCCATGACCTGCAATACAAGATCTTATTAACGTGGAATGCCTAAAATAGGCACTTTCGACTAAGTGAACGTGAAGTCACGATCGTGACGAACGGGTGAATTTCTCTTGTACTGGCAAGTAAAAAATCACATTTATTCACGGTGTGGCTTGGCGACAAATTTAGCCCCGAGGTGCTTGCGAGAACAACGCTGGTTTGCAACATCGAGAGTTGTCTTTTCTTTATTTATGCGTTGCGATTAAAAACAGCGGTTTTACGGCAATCGATATTTGGGTTTTGGATATAGCAACAAAAACAACGAGTTGTCATCATGGTAGCAACGATTGTTGATGCAAGGCCATAATAATTTATCATGTCGAATATCTGAATATAACAGTATCAATGCATTAGCGATGCCAAAAGTAATTATTTATCTGTTCGTATTGTTTTAGTGAAACTACTTATTTAAATAACAATAGAAAACGTTATTTTACCATTATTAAATTTTTGTTCTTTAGCTCGTACGACATATAACTGTTGTAAAAGGAGACAACACAATAAATTAATTTTCTTCACAGCTACTTGTTGTGCCAGATTCGTGTGCTTCCAACTTTGGGAAGAGTTAAAATATTAGTCGAGTACTTTGCAATCACTTAGTCGAAAGCGCCTATTGCCCCTGGCAACAGACACAAAGTAACATATTGGAGTCATTTGGATATTCTCTGGTATGCGCATTTTGTTGGGTAGTGTGTACTACGAGGGGGGGGGGGGTGAGGGATTTTAAACTGTGGGACAACATCAAAACTACGAACACAAAGAAAAAACATAATGAGATAACAATTGGTATGAAGCTATGTAGTATAAAATCAACAATCAGTGCACCTGCACATGTAGGTAAAAGATTATTGAAATGAAATAAATATTGTTATTATAACATTGTCAAACAATAAATAATATAACTACTAATGTATTAGACAGTGCATGTCGGACATGGAGGGGCAAATGATACAGTGGGGAAACATAGGCAGCAGAGTTGGAATGGTGGACTAGGGGACGAGAGAATAAAAGTATGTTACGTGTGTGCATGAGGCAGTGGCAAGAAATTGTAATATAACAACATCCGATGCAACTGATACTGTGTGTTACTAACATACCAAGTGAAATAATAATAAATAATAAACAAACTAATAATAAAAAATAAATTAATAAGCTTAACAATATTTTTGCTAAACATAAAAACAAACTAAAATAAACAATTAAATTATTGATACTAACTGAGATACCTGACCCTTTATCAATACCATAACCAGCGTAGAGTTTGAAGAACAAATAAATGTGAAGATATTAAAAGAAATTTTTAACTAAAACAAAAAAATTGCTTTGACAAATAGAGGAAATTGAATTGTAAACTTTATGGGCCATAAAAGTGGGTAGTTTAACCTGCAAATTGTAAACAATGATAGTTGGTAGATGTCAATTCCATAAAGAGGAAATATGCTAGTTATTTTTGTTTTACCAAAACAAGACAACATTGTAAACGAAAACCTAAAATGCAAAGAAAGCAATCAAGTTTTGCAGAAAAAACAAATAATACAAAAAGGCTTTCTAGTTTACATCAAGAGTATTATGACTTAAACATGAGCTCAACACAAAACTGTGTAATCAGAGACCGAAATGAAAACTATCACAACAACAAAAATTTGCGTTAATTAAAACCAAAGTCATCAGAGATTATAATACAATTACATAATAGTACAATGAAGTATTGAAAAAACTAAAACTGGTAAAAATTACACAAGGACAAACATAAATATCATTAGCTACCCAGGTACTGACAAAACAAAACTGGTAACAACATCGATGATGCAATATATAAAACCAAATAATTATCATTTACTGTGTTAAAATGAGTCAATATTGATCACACAAAATTTGATCTACAAATGTGTGTGAGGTAATACCAATCTTATGAAAATGTGTTATGTTTATGTGAACACACTGAGCTAGTTCATTCACAAACTATTGCATCATCAGTGTTGAATGCTGACACAATATATATAAAACGTGACATAGGTATGACATCAGGTGAACCAAATAAAAGCCTTTGCCAGCCAGCTTAATAATTAATAAACAAATGGTGAGTTTTTAGATCGCTAAAACAATTAAAATCAATGATGAAAATAATGTAACATTTCAGTGGAATGTTGAAAAAAATGTATTTCGATGAACTTAAAGATAAAAAATTTCTGTCATGTGAGACGGTGCAAGTTTTGGCCCATAATCTCTGCCAATACAAAAATGTCACACTTTATGTGGAAACATTCCTAGATTTATGAGCTAGTAAAGGGAGAGGACAACTTCAGATAAAAAATTAACTATTTTAACTATTGGCTATTTATTTTTGCAAGGTTTGCTTAATTCAATAATACGCTGCCTTCAACTGATGACAAAGTTTTAAGAGTAGCAAAATTTCATTTCTATTTGAATTCAGCAAAACACCAAGTAACAAGACAACTAACCATGGTAAACACTAAATGGAGTTATCAGACCTTTATTATGACGAGAAGACAACTACTGCAAAGCATGTGACAATGCTTACAAGGCATATTTTATAGTTAGATGTCTGTGAGTTACCAATTAGCTAGCTGTATATAGAGGTGATCGTAAAGTTTGATTGGAATGTGGAGATTAACTATACAATAGCTGTGGTTTTTTCGCTGATTTGTAATAAATTAAAGGAACAAAAGCTATGTCAGTGTTGTACAAGCACACCTCACGTCACACCCATGTAATGTGATATTATTTATATAACCAAAATGAGAATAATTTAAATTACCGAACAGGACAGAATAATATTTCCAACGATTATCTACACACATATTTCTGAAAAATACACAGAAAAATATGTTGTTAAGCCTTATTTTTAAAAACTGTCAAAATAATGAGAGAAATTCTACGGAAGAAGAAACCAGCAACATCTCCCGTAAGCCTAACAAAATCAACCAGAAAACACAAAACTTGAACACCCTAGTATTATGTCAGTGATCTATTTAGATCGCTCAAACAAAAAAATAGTAGTGATTGCCTCAGCTGATTACATCATCATTGTTACCAATTAATGCTTCTTTATCGCCTAATCTCATAGGTACTACGTTTTTGTCTAATTTTTTTACTCTTCCATAAATATCTTCGACAGTGTCAGGTAAAGGCCGCCCAAGAGTTTCTGGCAGCACTAAACAAAGCACACCAGAGGCAGCACCCAATATACCAAACGCTAGGAAGTGAGAGTTGAGATAGGAGTTATTGAGATTGACAATCTGAGGGGCCATGATTCCTCCGATTCTAGCAAACACTGATAATAAGCCAATCCCTACATTCCTGGTAAGTAAAATACAAGATTACGATGTAGGAGTTTCCAGTTTATTAGTTAGAAAAATTCAAGAAAAAACTGTGTAATTTTTATTTAGTATTATTTATTATTATTGGTACTTTGTTTTATTATTATTTCGGTATTTATTATTACTTTATTATTACTTATTATTTCATCATTTAGGGGTATTTACTACCATAGCCGTTATTATAATTAAATATATTTTATTTATTATTACAAGTTTATTTAGTTACTACATACTGTGAAAATTTTTTTATAATAATCTACAATATACACATATTTTAAAAATTAAAGTGCTTTGCAATCAGAAGAAACGCACATCTACACTGATTTAATATATTAATCGTAAATGGGAACAGTCTGCAAACAATGTAGTAGATGAAGTAACAATGACCAATGCACATGGCGACAAACAGTACACTCAGTGGAACAAGTACCACGTCTGTGCAGATACAATAACAAACTTACCTAACTGGAGTAGGATACAGTTCGGCTGCTTGTACATATATAATAGCAAAGGCTCCCACCATAAAGAACTTTCCGGCACATGCAAACATCACCACAAATGCACTACCTGAAAAAGAAACGTTTTGTACAATAACGTTCATCTGCAGCTAGCTACATATCACACAGGCAACGCTTCCACCAGTAAATGACATACATTAAGTTTCTATATGTGAATTAATAGTGCATCTTCGGCCAATACGCTTATGGAAACGGGTGGCAACTCACAAAGCTCTGCGCATTGCCACTTCGGATAGCGCTTTCGAGATCTGACTGCCTGCCCAGCCTAGAAATGTTAAAATGTGACGCATTTTTCGCTGCTATCAAACCGGATAAAACATACAATGTACTTGATGTCACAAAATATCGTGTAGAATTTCCTACTGATTATTATCATTGAATACCAACGAGCCAACTCAGCGTCCTGAACTCACTCAAACTAAAGGCTGACTAGATAATTAATAAATTGTTTCCTGTAAAACTAGCAGTGAGCGATAATTGTGTAAACTTTCTTAAATAAATTTTTTCTCAAATAACAGATATTTATTTGTTTGAGAATTGAACCTACATATTTATTTTTATGGTACAATAGGTGTATTCGCGACCTGGATCGATGAACATCTGCTATTAATCATATTTGCGATCTACATCAGTGGGCAGCGAACGCATCGATTCAGGCGTTTAAATTTTATTATGTAATAATAAGAAATAATATCCACTGATCCGGATCAAACGTGAGGACATAAAATTCCAATGTGCATCGTAGCGAGCATAATTATTTTCATATGTGTAAGCAATTAATCAGCCTTACTGGTTCTATTAGCATAATGCATCGGTACGTAGCAGATAGTGGTAGCGAGTCAAATAATAAACAGCTTTAAGCCCTGGTCACACGAGACTGATAAACGAAACTATTTTAGAAAACCGCCGAGGTGCGACGATATTAGTTTCGTTGTACTGGTCACACGAGAACTATAATTAGTTCGTTACGCCTAGCGATCACTAGTTTCATTCAATGACAGAGGATTGTGTTTTTTGCGCGGACCTACTCATACTTTACTGCGTGATGTAAAAGCATGGAAGAATTATTATTATTTTTGATGTTTGGAATAGATTATTTTAATAAATAGCTAAGTTTGACCAGCCAGTACTATTCCAATTGTTTGATTATATTTTATTATTATTATTATCTTTCATTTATTTAAAACTCATTATGAATATAATATAATAAATAATTATTTATTCAAAAAACAAATGTGCTACTACTATGGAAACCATGCGTTCGTTGTGAATGACCCTGACATTGGAGACCAGCCAATAACAGAACATAGAAAATAAACCTATTAATGAGCTTATCTGGTCGAATGGTCCAATCACATGCAAGCATCGCAACCGAAGATTTTCCCATACCTAGCATTGCTTGATCACGACGAAACTGAATTATTCGCTCGGTTTGCTGAGCAACGAATTCGCTGGGCCTGAAAAAAATAGTTTCGTTATAGTTTCGTCAGAAATTCGGTCTCGTGTGACCAGGGCATTACACTTGTTCGGTTGACGTTTATTTCAAAGCAATTCATTCTTGATTAGGTATAACATTTATCTTTATTGTTTTAACAAAATAGCTCTTTTTTCATTATTGTGATCAATATGTTTCCAATATATCAATACTGTACATGGAAATCATAATAATTAATAATAATAAACAACATATATAATAATTAATAATAAATGATGCGGAGAATGAACTGTTTTGAAACAAACGTCACCCACGTGGGTATATATCAATTTTTATGTTATGGATCGATAGTGTTCGCGACCTATGAGTATGCCTCACAAATTAATAGTTTTTTTGCTCGTGGGGATGGTATTTTGCGATCCACTAAAAATATTGCTACCGACCCATTCGCATTAAATAAATTGCAAAAAAATTATTTATTAAATTTATTGTACGGATCGATCCAGGTCGCGAATATACCTAACACAGTATGTTTACAGGAAAATAAGAGCAGCGTGTGTCAATAAATAATTATTATTTATTATCAGTCATGTCATTTACTAACCCGCGTGGATTATTTTATTATTAGGTGGGTCTAACTAGCAAGTGTTCACAAGTGGAAACTACACGAGCTTGAGAAGTTAATCTGCGCATGCATAGATGAGTGCGTAGAGGAGCCTACGCATGTACGCAAATGGAAAATCAGTGACAGATGATACTATAGATATTAAGTTAATCTGACCTTGACCCATGAGCCATATACTAGCACAGAAGACAGAGCTGACTATCATACAGAAGACACAACTCCTCACTCTCCCACATCTACCAATTAAACAGAAGTAGACATGGTCACAAGTAGGCAAGTAGACATGATCACAAGTAAGCAAGTAGACATGGTCACAAGTAGGCAAGTAGACATGGTCACAAGTAAGTAGACATGGTCACAAGTAGGCAAGTAGACATGATCACAAGTAGGCAAGTAGTCACGGTCACAAGTAGGCAAGGAGACATGGTCACAAGTAGGCAAGTAGGCATGGTCACAAGTAGGCAAGTAGTCATGGTCACAAGCAAGCAAGTAGACATGGTCACAAGTAGGCAAGTAGACATGGTCACAAGTAGGCAAGTAACCGTGGCCTAGCGGTTAGAATGTCGAGTTCATACTGACAGGGAGGTGGTTCAACATCATGGCGTGCCACTTGTGACAAATACAGGGCATTTATAATACAAATGTTTCTCTATTGAGTGAGGTAAAGAATCAACAAAAGAACACAGGGTACAGTATATAACACTCTATTATCATAGATCTGATTAGATAGGCAAAGAGAGAGAAAGCACACAACACACCGTATATAGCCACATAACACAGTGACACCTAAACACAAAGTAAGAAAAACTATCAAAAATTTATCAGATAATTCTGTAAGTTGAACAAACAGCAAGGTAAATACAGACATAGCCCTTAGCATGAACCCAACATTTCGAAAATAAATCATTTGACTAGGTCAAAATGAGGAATTTGAGGTACGTTTATTAAATGAAGGGAAAAAAATGATGGACGCTAATATCTCAACACGTAGCATATGCATCCTAATTATTCATTAAGTTCTTATAAATTATTTAAAAAATCATAAAGAGGACAAATCCCAATTGACCAAGTATTCAAGAACAAATGGAAATGGCAAATATAGTTTGTAAATTTCATATTTTTATATCATATAATTGTCAAGATGGATGCTATCTGATGACATTTTTTGAGGATATATATAGTCGTTTTATTAAAATGAACAAACTAAACTCGCTTGTTATCATCAATTTAACATTCAATGCCATTCAAGACCGACAAACAACTGATAAGCGACCGCTGATTATTTTTTCTACTCAAAAAGGCCACTTTTAGTTGACCTTCGAGTTTAGAACAACACGATCACTTAACGATTGAGTTCATTGCCGATCTGAGTATTTTTACTACATTTTGCTCAGCAAACTAAAGTCAGGAATATAATTCTAGCTCTATGATGAGCATTAAATAAAAGTACTGAACATGTCATGGGCAGATACCAAGGTTCAAATGTTATACATGAAATTTCTACAAAAAAATTATGGAAGGATTGTTCGATGTCCGCAACTTTGAAACAAAAGAAACACTAAGGCTATAAAACCTCAGGCTAGCAAAAGAATGCCAATACAATTAGAACACCATGATTTATGCAGTTCACAAATAAAAAATTACCTGGGAATGTTCATTACATAGAGAATAGCGAAGTTGGAGGGAATTTCTACTACAGCACTGAGCACGACAGAAATGTAGAAATTACTGCCTATAGATCCTGAGGCTAGAGTAAGTCCGTAATAAACAGCACTCACACTAAACCTGTAACCATATAGCATGAATTTCTACCAAGGACGAAGGCAACTGTCGCAAAGGACTATGAGTAAATAAAAAGGATAATGGAAAGTTCCAACAAATGAGCAATAAAATAGAAAATCAATCCATTCTAGATTTGCACAACAAGTTACGTAAACTGGAAAAATAAACTGATCGTTATACTACTTAATTGACAGAAGATTTTTTATAAAGAAGTAACGGATCTTGACTGTTATTCTTTTCTCAGAAATCAATTTGGGCAGCCATTAACAAAAATAAACCGTTTATCCGGAGAAGCTAACCTTCTCAAGAAAATCATAACTAAAAAATAACCATGTTTAATTCTTCATGAGCGCTGCACAATCAGCTGCAATTCTCGCAAAATTTGCGTTTAAACATTTCTATAGATGTGCATGTCATAAAAAGAAAATCTTAATTTATGTGATCTATACGATATGTCAGGAAGCCAGCCATAAGTGATTATTATGTGATAAACAACAATAAATGGACTCACCAACAGAATAGCTGTATGATGGTTATCTTACATAATGTGAAGTTTGTGAATAAAGACAACATTGATGTGCCACCAGAGTTATCTTCTCCTACATTTGAAACCTACAAGATTTCCATGTAACTAATAGATAGGCATAAACAACTAATTACTTTGTAATTTATGACAAAAGGACTGAAAGCCATATATTATGAAAAAAAATCAGACGGTGCTGAAGAGAACATATCAAATATATCAATTTCACCTTCAAGTTGAAATCACCGAGTTCATGTCCATTAGTTTTAGCTATCTTCTGTAATATAGCCTGACAGTCTTTTATGTTTCCTTTTCCCAGATGCCATCTAGGGCTCTCCTCATACCACCTGTATAACGTTCATCATAAATTCGTAATCAATGCAGATGGTGAGCAATAATAATGATTCGCTAATCTTCTGGTCACAAAACATAAATTCCTGTTTCAGGGACAAAACAATGCGACTTATCACAAATACATACCAGTACATTACAGGAGTAATTAGAAAACCCAGAATTCCTAGCATAATTGACATCGTCTTCCAATGTAAAGTATACCAGGCGGTAAATGACAGCAAGGTGATGCCAACAGCAAAAGCTCCTGCTGGCACAGTTCCAATTATATTGCGTTTGCTTGGTCCAACTAGTTCTGACATGAGTACAAAACCTACTATCATGATACCACTGAGAAAAAAGCCTGTTAAAAACCTGCAACAAAAAAACACAAGAGATGGTATATTTCAGCCACCCACCATATTCAAAATATATACAACAGAAACCAAGCAGTACCAACTGAAACAACGTGAATAAATCGGAGCAAAATATTCAGAGTGGATGGTTTCACTAACTAGCAGGTTTTTGGAGAGGTTGAAAGGTTAATAAGAAACTAGATTGAAATTTTAACAGTGGAAGTTGGCAATAAAGCATTTTGTTACGATGTAACAGATATTAATATGCTTTATACCCCATGTACATCAACCGATTAGCTCCCGATTTGCACTTAATGATTGGCTGACGTGGCAGTTTTTCTTTCCAGTTAAGTCGCCAGACAATCAGTAGGGACTGATTAGAGGTAATCGGCAGGTTTTGATCCGCATCAAAAAATCGACTAATCGACCAATCATATCACTGCTAGCGATTTTAGTGTTTCCAACAAAACCGCTTCTCAAGTACAATTATTTATAGACGAAGAGTCGTTTTTGTTTTGTTTTTGTTGTTTGAAAGCACTTTATGGCTAACTATGATATGAATATACAGCGAGTTTGACCGGTATCGCGTGAGAATGGAAAGTGGAGGAAAAAAAAGGGGAAACACCCTGACATCATCTCCAATCGGTAAGGACAAATCGGTAGCTAATCGGCAGATGTACATGTAGCATTATTTTAAATAATATGCAATACAATTTAATTGATTCATCAATAACAACAGTAACTTGCAAGAGCCTTGTACGGTGTGCAATAAGACATATCATAAATACCAAGTAATAACATACCTGACTACAGCATAAAGTGACCAGCATGTAGCGAAGGAACTCAAGAACCCAAATATGGAACAGAGCAGTTGAGATGTCAAAAGTACAGGGAATCTGCCAAACCTGTCCCCTAGACCACCCATGAAGAAGGAACCAGTCATGACACCTGCCATAAGGACAGATTGTGTACTTTGGGCTTTAACGACACCTGCGCCGCATGTCAAATTCCACTGAAAAAAAATGATCAAATTGTTACATCTGTTGTGCTGAGCGAACATCTTTCATGAAAGTCAGTAACTTTGGAAGCTGTGATGGAAACAATAATCTCAAAGTAGCAAATTGTTAACCTAACAGGGCCTATATAGCAATGGGTAACTCATTCAATAAGAAACACCTAAACCATTTGAATAAAAACTTGACTTGATATATATTCTGATTTGAAATACATCAACAGCAGAAATAATTTTATATTTTTAACAAGACATGCGGTGGATTCGCCGGCAGAATCGATCCATACAACAAATTATTTTTCTCGCAATTTATTTAATGCAAATCGGTCGATAGCAATATTTTATGTGGATTGCAAAATAACATCTCCACAAAAAAAAATAAAACTGATTTGGGAAGCAATCCCATAGGTCGCGAACACTACCAATCACATAGAATTAATATATAGCAGTTTGGGTGACGTTTATTTCAGAGCAGTTCATTCCCGGTATTATTTTATCATTATTTGTTAATAATAAGGAAAACGCGCAACCTGAGCAAAATTTTTATTACCAGGGAAACTCAAAATATTAAGGCTGCGGCCTTATATAATCAATGAATGAAGTCGCAAAATCCCAGAAATTAATTGGGGTTTCCCCACTATTTGACAACTTTCTCAGGTTGAGCGTTTTTCCCTAATATAAGTTCTATATATTGTTTGTTATTATTAATTATTATTATCATCATCTACAATAATAATATATTACAAGTAAAACGATTATCACAATAAAAAGCAGAGCGATTTTATTAAAACAACAATGATAAATGTTATTGTTATATTTAATCAAAAATTAATTGCTTCAACATAAAGTTACCAACTGGACAAGTGCAAAGTCGTTTATTCTTTGACTCTCTATCACTATCTGCTACGTCCTGTAGCATCACGCTACCAGTATCAGTAAAAAATCAACGATACAATAAGCAACGTTTATGAAATGCTTACATATGTGAAAATAATTGTGCTCGCTACAATGCACACGGGAATTTTTATGTTTTCACAAACTGATCCGGGTTGAACGATATGATTTTTTATTATTACATAATAAAATGTAAAAGCCTGGATCAATGCTTTTTCCACCCATCGATGTGGTCCTCAAATACAAATAATAGCAGATGTTCATTGATTCAGTCAGCGAATACACATACATCAATTAATTCATGCTATATCGAAATCAACGTGAGTACACAACTAAAAAATCAACTTACATCCATGGCAAATGATTGTAAACTGTCAGATGGAAATATTATCGTTGCACATTTGTCATCACACGGTGCATAATTTGTGTCTTCACAAGCCAAGTTAGCAGGAATAGCTGCTGCAAATATATTCTGAACCATTTGTGTTCCTCCGAACATACTGTAAAGACAGCAAGCTGCAAAAGCCCGCCATTGGAACTTTCCAAATTCTCCAGTTCTGACGTAAACTTCATCAATATCCATTGGAACTACAATTTAAAACTGTATATGAGTAAGGAGAAGAAACTGGATAATGCTATGTATTGGGGGTATGCAAAGGTAAGTTGAGAAGATTAGGGGACAAGAACACATCATTTGCTTACTGAGCAATTCATTCAAAAGGCTGATAGAAAAAAATTATTTGATGTGAAATCAATGATAGAATAAAACTTTGTTTCTAGCCTTCTTTTTACAACTCCATTAATGTTAGGCATTAACGGCAACAACACTACATTTTATAAACCGGCCAACAGGTGTTCAAAGCTGACAATTACATAGAAAAAAACCATACTGTCCTTTTAAAAATTTATGCTTGAATTATAAATGGAAGACTAACTAAAACTTTTCTTTGATATCTGACGTAGACTTCATCTCTATACCAACCAAGACCAAACAATCTGAGTGTCTCCACTTTTATGTGGTAATATATGAAATTTTTGGTGAAGCGGGTCCATACTCCCGGATGTCAGTTCTCACATACTGCACAATACAAGTCAAAGGATTTTGAGTAGTCTTTTTAAAATTTTTCATACACACCATTTAATTGGTGATAAGCTCTTTTGTCATCCACATTTTTAGCCATGAACCAATCTGTTAAATGAAAATGTTTTTCTTTTCATAATGGTTTGGGTTTTAAAGAATGACTATAAAGCTGAGCGATTCTCATGTCACTTGAGCTTTCTACCAAAATTTAGAAGGCTTTTTTTAAAACAGGAAACACATTTCAGCAATCGTTATTATTACATTATCACTCACTAACAAAAATAACGAGTTGCAAGTGATTGTGGCTTTGCTGACAATAATGCGGACAAAAAACTGATAGCGCAGGTAGTGGGACTTTGCAGGCATGAACCACCATATTGACTAAATTCTATGTTAGCTATAGTTGGGACATGTGCAATGAATTAGTGCATTACGGGTTAGCGTAAGACCGCAAGGAAAAATTTACAATCGCAATGCACTATTTCATTGATCTGCATAAGCTAAGCTCTATTTTCTCTTTATTCATGACAAGAATAGTGCTGTTAGGTGAGTAAAACTTATCGAATGACATAAGAATCAACGAGCTCAATAGCCATTTTTGTGGTGATAATACATACACCATTTAAAGTTTACACTACAGCACTACCAGTTGCCCAGAACAACAAATAAAACACATCTGTTGCCTTTATCCTCAGTCCCCTCCTGTGATACCCTTCTCCAATGGTAGACTGCCTTTATGATAGCATTTTCTCGTAGCAGCCCTTGCCCGTGGTTGCTCCTCTCAATGTAACCCTATCACATACAACCTCCTGTTGTAGCCTCCTTATATGGTCAACTCTTACGGTTTCCTTTACCACTCACAATGCTATTGAAGCCTTTTATTTTTTTGTCCAGAAAGATTGCCATAAGCTAATTATTATTTTAAGGCCAAAAGCAAGCCCGATTTCACGACTGATTATTTAGTAACCATGAAGATTTTAGTCTACTTTTTGTAACTCAAATTTAAGTTCAATTATTTGCTATGGTTTATCGGTCTGAAAAGAACTACCATCACTTTTTTACTGTATTTTTATATCAACTGACAACAGTAATTGCTACAAAAATACATATCGATGGCATTTCTGTTTATAATAGAGTAACAGTAATAATAAAACCATAATATAATGATCATTTATCATTTTTTACTATTTTAAGATTAGAAGGAAAAACAATACAATCGAACAATATTCTATGACCAAAACATTTGATAATTCAATTGAAAGAATCGCATTCATTAATTGACTAAGCAGATAATTTAAACGTAAATTATATTTTGATGAACTACTTGTATTTTGAGTGGCTAAGCAACTTCAGTAATAGTGACTGCTCGCTCTACGAAAAGCTTAGTGGAGTGCATTAAAGGTTGTTTGATTTGTATGCACCACATATCCCATATTCAACATCGAACTGCCCCAAAAGATTTAGGATACTATCAAAAGCTTAGCGTAAAAAATAGATATATTCATAGATTCACAAATTTAAGTATGATGTAACAATTATGCTGTTCATAAAGTAGCGCATTTTGTTGTGATTATTTTTAACATTAGCTGTTATACTTTTTCCATGGAAATTTCTTTAATAATTAAAAATACACATTAAAAAAATAAGCAATAACAATAGTAGCTGACAATAGTAGTAATAATAAGTAAGAGTGTAGCGAAAAAAATTTGAAATAAATAATAATATTCATCTAACATTCATTTCAAATAATCTAAAAATCAAAGGAAATAAACGGATAAAATTATTACAAAAGCACAAGTTATTTCTACAATGTAAAAAAACTAATACAGCAGTAATCCATAACAAATAATTTTATCATCATGTATTATTTGCTCAAGACTCCGAAAGGAGGAATGTGAGTAATAACATATACTGTGTTCTTTTCTGTGTTGCTAACTTCTTTTCCACGTCAAAGTAAAAGAATAAAAACAGCAACTGAATAAGATAATTGCACTAATATATAGAACTATATATAGAATATAAATAAATGGCAATAATAAAAAAGGATCAAAAGCCAATGAATTTTTACTCAAATTCCTAACAACACCCAAATTGAGTCCTTTGAGAATAGCTAAGAAAAAAAAACAGATTAAATCTGCTTTTACAATACATTGAGGAAGGAATAGAACATGTGCCCATTCTCAGAATTGGATTGAAAATATGTTCTATTCCTTCCTCAATGTATTGTAAAAGCAGATTTAATCTGTTTTTTTCTTAGCTATTCTCAAAGGACTCAATTTGGGTGTTGTTAGGAATTTGAGTAAAAATTCATTGGCTTTTGATCCTTTTTTATTATTGCCATTTATTTATATTCTATATATAGTTCTATATATTAGTGCAATTATCTTATTCAGTTGCTGTTTTTATTCTTGTACTTTGACGTGGAAAAGAAGTTAGCAACACAGAAAAGAACACAGTATATGTTATTACTCACATTCCTCCTTTCGGAGTCTTGAGCAAATAATACATGATGATAAAATTATTTGTTATGGATTACTGCTGTATTAGTTTTTTTACATTGTAGAAATAACTTGTGCTTTTATAATAACTTTATCCGTTTATTTCCTTTGATTTTTAGATTATTTGAAATGAATGTTAGATGAATATTATTATTTATTTCAATTTTTTTTCGCTACACTGATAAAATTTTCAGCTCTTTGGCTTAGATTTAATCAAGAGCTCAGATTAATGTAACAACTAGTTAACATCTGTTTTTAAATATATTAGTTCCAATCCGCCATCAAGTTACTACACATTTATTTACTCCTTGCACAGTCTAGTTAAAAATATTTTATCCTATTCTAAAATTGATCGATACATTATGATCCACTCCCAAAAATTATCATAGGATCAGATAGATTGATATCAAGTCGGTGGATCGCAAACTATTTTTGACAAAGACTCTCTAGTAAAAAAGGCTCTCTAATATTGAAAAGGACCCATAAATCAAGGATGTAAAATAAGTTTATTAAATGAAACATTTCAATATCATTGACCTAACCAAAGCCTAGTCTTGTCCTATAAACTCTAGCACTTCAAAACCCCATGCAAACATGTTTTTTTTATATCACCATTTATTTTCAAAATACATGTCAAAATCATTATTTTTGTTACAAAAAAGGGCTCTCTGATTAATCACACATATTCATACTATTCCTCTATCTTTCCTTAGAACAAATGACATCGTCACTTCAATTCAACTGTCACCATTAACAAAATTGGCTAAATATTTGACTGCAATGAGCGGTTTAAAATTTTTAATAGCATATTTTCTAGTTTTATTTCTGTTGCTTTCAACACAAGTCACAAATACTGTTTTAGTTTTTGTAATTGCAAGAAAACTTAAGACACCACACAAGTTAGAAGAGAAACATATAACTAACGTTTTTGATCAACTGCTTCATTTTCTTAGAGGAGAACAAACCTTGTCAACTTCTAAATCAATTTATTAAGATATCTTTCGAATACCGATAAATAATTATTTTAAATAGCCTGTACTCCCTGAACTTATTCTTTATTTGTCCATGTGGTTTTTTGTGTGTTTGTTTTCATTCTCTTTAAATTTAGGCACACTATGAACGCGATTTTTCAAAACCACATTGATGCCAATAAATTTTGTATATAGGCCTATAGAAATTAAGACAAAGAGTCGATATTAAATAATGTTTCATTCAGTTTGGTAAATTTATCGATATTGTTTGGCCATCGATTTTCTTAAAACTAAGGGTCACAGGGTGTTGGCAAAAAAATAATTCATGATGGATAAAAAAAAGAAAGAAACTAAGTACTCAGTTTCAACCAGTCATTTCACTGCTTACAGAGCTGCGGACTTGAAAAATTTGATATAAAAGCTCATTTTAAATCAATAGTCTCCCAATGCACCGTTGGCTTTTAATATATTAGTTTAAAATCTTATGTTCACATATACCCCCTAACCTACTGTTATACTACTTATTGTATTTAATTCTAATGTGGTTTAGCAATGAGCACATGTTAATTATTTATTAAAATTTGTTCTCAAATAATTATAAAAAATTCCATATGTCTTATGATGGGCTAGTACTGCTTCATGACTACTCATGTATGGTCAAGCGCCACTGATTTTGCTTCATTATAACAACGTTGCATTGTGGGGGGGGGGGCATGATAACAACATGTTTTCTTTTAAGCAATGATATTTTTTAGATGAATCCTTTGTGAGGTAATCATTGGTGTTAGACAAATAATTTTTTCATCATTAGAAAAGTAACAACTTAAACGAAAAGCTGATGAAACTTGAAAGAAAATATCGATTTCACTTTAAGAAAAGACAATCGATTGATATACTACCCTAGAACTTGGTAACATGTTCCTTTACCAAATCTGAAACTGAGAAAAATGAAGTACGCTGGGCTTTATTACTATTGATAATACCTAACAACTGTAACAGAATTGTTCAAATGACAGTGTGTGGAAAGACGAGCCAGAGTTGTCTTACCTATAAGAAGCAGATGTATTAACCTAGGGAGCTTAGCAACCAGAGGAGCCTTCGTTCTTACCAGCCGAGGAAGGCGCAGCCGTAAAGATCGAGCTAGAGAAGCCAAGCTGACAGTTCTGGTAGCCATCTTGACTACCAGAACTTATCATTGTTTGTAACAATCAATAATAATAATAATAATACCCTAAATCAATCTTAAATAATAATAATAATTGATGATGGTAATAATTATTATTATTATTGTAATAGATTATACATTTTTTTCATTTATGTACTATCGTAACAATAATCATTATTATAAATAATTACAATTATTATTTGTTATCATAATTACTATTAATATTATAAATAAAATAATAATAAAGATGATCGATTACTTACTATTTATTATTATTATTTATTTATTATAATAAATTATTATTATTTATTATTATGAAAATTATTATTATTTTATTGTGATGTTTGTGAAAATTGGGATAAATAAGCTCAAAATAAAGCATCACCTATGCGTATAGCAAGTTGTACAAGTGCCAATTAAACAAATTTGGCAAATGAATCAATGATGTCGTGCATTGCTGTAGTGACAATCGCGGGCTTGTAGTTGGCGAGAATTGATATTATTATTATCTGTGAAGCCTGCAGTGTCCACGTTGCAGTTTGAAATAGAGTGAGACGAAAATTCTCACCTCGATAAAAATATCTATAAAACACGAGCTACAGTTTTCCTTCTGAACTATAAATTCCTTGACCTTAAAACTTGACTGAGAGTTTTCAGCTTTTGTTCTTGCTTTGTGGAGCGTGGGCATGCTAATATTTTAGTGGAAGCTATGTTAGGGGAGGATAACTCGAAATGATTAAAAGTCAATTGTATTGAGGGAACAACTCTGAATTGATTCAACGGTAATGTTGAACTTTGATGCGACAGTTGTTCTTGTAGTGGATTTTACTGATCACCAACTGTGACCACTCACTACTTATCAAAAGTCCCCCTGATAGTCTGTAGACATCAGACAAACCTAAGAAAGCAATTAACAAAGCCCGGAATTGATGGCGGTTAGCCTACTTGGCAGAGCTGTGACAAATCACGATTTTCATGACTCAAATCAAATCATTTGAATTTTCCTTCAAATCAAATCAAATTTTTACAAGTGAGTAAAAATTTCAAATCAAATCAAGTCAAATCATGCGTTTTCCCAAATCAAATCAAATATTTGGAGCGTCATTTGCAGCAAATTTTTCAAATCATCACTGAAACTATTAAAAATGTAATATAAAAAACCTTCAGCTTTTAATAAGATGCCTAAACAAATTGAGCCAAATTTAGATCACAATGTGTGGTTAGCTGGCCTCTAGAAAACAATATTCTAACTTGATTACTTTCACAAACTTGCATTTTCCTTTGTACACTTTCGAGTGGAACTTATTTATTGGTATGCCGACCGATCTATATTATCATTTAAATTCCAAAATAATGCTTAGACTAGCCAAATGAACTAGCCAGTTCCATGTAATAGATAAAATGCACACCCAGAAAACAAAACAATCAACCACTATAGTTTACACCTTTCTGAAGTTCTTTCATTGTCAAAAGACTCGTTGTGGTAGCCTATATATATTGCTAATAGTACCAGTGATACTAGATAGTTGATAAATAATAGCAAACACTGAGCATTAGTTTGCATATGTATCAAAGCAGTTATCATTATAGTACATCATCAAATAGTGCATTACTCACTACAGATAAGTAAATAACCTGGTCGTCATTCATATAAACGCTCTCAGCTCACCACTTTCAAGTCAGAAAAGAAAGTAGTCAACTAATAATTCAACTTTTGCTGATGAAAACTAATACATACAAGAAAAGGCAGCATAGTTTTCCATGATCCTTGATTACTTTAGGCTAATAATTAGGTAGTTTATTTTCACTGCTTTTATTTATTTGCTACAATTGAGTACTACAATCTCAGGTCAATTACAAGCATTAAGAAAAGCTGCAAACATCATCACTGGTTTTTTTGATGATTTGCTGTATTTTTGCAAATATCTGGTCAAATCGTGTGAAAAGAGGCAAATCAAATCAAATAATGATGAAGAGTGGCCAAATCAAATCAAATCAAATCACCAGTTGTATCAAATATTTGAAACAAATCATTTTTCAAATATTTGAGTCTCCAAATATTTGAATATCGGTGATTTGGTCACAGCTCTGCTACTTGGTTGCTAAATTACAGGCAATAATAGAATCATTATCATACTATACCAGCACGGGGTATCTACTACCAGGCCATGGGTGGCTATACTGGGCCGGCAGCAAAATGGCTGACATAGCCCGAGAGATGAAAACTAGCCTAAGATCTTTTACGACCAGTATCCAGGAGCTAACTACCCTCAGAAGTCAAAAAAGTAAGATCCAAGGCCAAGAAAGACAAAGAACCTCTGGAGAGAGAGAGAGAGACAACTAATTATTACTGGCTGGAATGCCTATAGACTCCACCCCTCACTTCTGGGTACCAGCTACCTTTAACACATTTACTCACATTACGTTGGCTACTATTTTATGTATCACTCTGTTGGTGTATTCATATTATTTTTATGCGTGATTGGAGTGTTTGGCAAACTAGGCCAAACACTTCCTGTCACTTCCTGTAACTCAGCATATAAAAACAGAGCTTTTGTGCAGATCATTGCATTGCCCTACAGCAGATTTTACTTGCTACTTGGATTGCCACCTTTTTATTCTGAAGAAGAATAAATGTTCATATCACTGGAATGCACTGAGTATATGTATGAGCCGAGGGGTCACAGCAGTTGTTAAAGTTGAGGATTCTTCTTTACAGCCAGTTGGTTGTGCCATCCCTTCATGGGGTCACCTCTGAGGGGAAATTGACTGCTCATTGTCAGGCCTTGAGAGGCTGACTGTCTAGTTGTGCCGGCAGACAGCAGTTTGCCCGGTGACAGCGACTAGTGGAGAAGTAAGCAGGACCCCAAAAACCGCTACAGTTCTTACCAACCAATGTCCACCAAAAAATTGATCGACAATATTGCCACATCCATCCTTGTCTTTCCAGTCTAATCATTTTTGTGTTCAGCCTACCAAATTTTACATATCCCATGAAACTGAGAATACATAGTTGTCTAAATTAGCTTAAAGTACGTCTCCATCACAATCGATAAACTCATTGAGACAAAACCAATCCTCTTCTACATTCCATTAACAAAAACTTGGAGCAGTTAAATTCAATCAAAATTTTAATGCATTTATAAATAATGCCCAATGGAGACTGCGATCGCCTTTCTCAAAAATTGCTTTTCCCCAAAAACAGCCACGATTTGAGATAACACCAATGAAATTGTATCTAATCTGGACACGTTTTTAAAGTAAATAATAAGATTTTTCATCTTTTGGTCTATTTGAAGAAGCGTCAAAGCAGAGTGCCAAAATCAAATTTGCAGCTGTTAGAAAGAAATGTTCAGTTTTACAGTTCTAAGAGCTCTTATTGCTCTTGCTATATATTTTACCAAACAAATCATACAGGTTTTACTCGACTTGGCGGAGTCGTCTATCCTCCAAAGGATAACTTGGTTGATAACTTGGAGTTAATTTTGTAAAGAGGAAACTTACTGTTTAGTTTTATTCATTTTGTTTCTGAAAATGCTTTTAACTCCTTGCAGTCGCAGTTCTATTGGCACAGCTAGCATCCCCTCATAAAGTGACTTCAACTTAAGTGAAAGCTTTGCCAGCTCAGAACAGAGTCAGTCATGAACAAAGTAGCAAATTATTGATTAACTACTATTAATAATAGAGATAGTTTTAGAGTATTTGATCCACTAATCTGCAGTGAAAAAAAGTCGCGTGTAAACCCAGACCAAGCCAGAAAAAATATCAATTACTGAGCTTATTTTATTGGTTAACTACTATGTGAATATGCTCCCATGGAATCAACCACCTAGTGCAAATGTTGATAAACAATCATATAGAATTTCATTGAATAAATATTTGTAACTTTTATTTTGACGCACTGTTGTTCATATTTCATATGTACAGAATTTTGTAAAAAAAAGACCAGACAACAGCTCTGTCTGGCAGAAGTTGTCTGAGCAAGAGACTGTATAGAAACATCAATTTACCAATAGGTATAAGCAACCTTCACCTTGAAAATAAGTCTCAGGTCTCTGAGTCATTGATTTTGTTGTATTTGGTTGAAAAACTCGAACAATTAGCTACTTTGTTAGCTCCGTAGTCCCACGCATCTAATTTGATGGAAGCTTTGAACAACCAGACGGCCACTCTTTGCTCAAGTTAGTACCCAAGAAATGGCGGATTGTCGGTTATTTCTGTGGTCTTATTAGTGCTATGTGTTATCGCTAGTTTCTGTATTAGAAACTGATAGTTTCTTCATTGAGTTTATAAAAGGTTGAGTTTGATAATGCTTTATGTCATTTCCTGTTGCATTTTATCGCATACTTTACCAGACTACGATATACATCATGATACCTAAATGGCAAGCACATTTGAGAAAAATACACTCACTCTCTGTTTGTCATGTTTATTTGCATCGAGACAGACTTCTTATTTTACATCAGAAAAACATTTGTACCTCTCAAAGTTTGCTCGCTTATTCTACAGTGCGTGGTCACAAACTAACAAAAAAGAAATCATTAGAAATAGTCATAGTAAACTGTTGAAGTTTGGTATAACTTACTGGTAACCTTTGTGCTATTGATAATTGTGCCATAGCATAAATGTAGAGTGGTTGTTTTACCTAAAAATGTGTATATGTAGAGCAATGACGGTGTTTTATTGCCCGGTGGAACCAATAAGCTATATACAGCTTATTCCAGTGACCTAGTTGAAGTTGAGTGGAAAAATGGAATGGATGACTGGAAGAGTCATCAAAGAGTGCAGAAATCACCCTCATATAATACAAGAGGCAACACTTCACTGTAAATTTGCTCGCACTGATGAAAAATCCGTGCAGCAATACCTAACAGAATGTTTTCAGAACAAAGGAGAATAGCCTCAACTCTTACATTCGCCAATTTTCCGATCTAATTATATCCATAAAACTTAAGCACTTGATGCACATCAGGAAGCTTAACAAATTTTTAAACAATAAATTATAATTTTTTACACAATTTTTGACTGTCAAGAACATCAGGTTTTCAAAATTGATGATACAAAATCTGTAAATAGAATTTTAGGTAACTTCAATTTCGTTGTGCAGAGAGATTTATGTGTTACTAAGTAATCACTGTTTATCATTTCACTCGATCATCAGAGTTAATTAATTGGCTATGGTTCAATCTATCTAAATACACTTTATGATCGTGTGGCTTATTTTTGTATCACGTTTAGTTAGTAAACGTAGAAAAAAACTGATCTCTTGAGGGAGTGGAAAGATTAAAAATCTCTGAATTCAGTAACAAGAGTATATATTTGTATCAACAAATAACAAGTAAGTCAAAGAAGTTTCGACAAAATAACTCAATGGATGTTTGTAACAAACAATGAATAACAACTTTGGTGCTAGCAAAACTCAGTCAGTTGACATATGAACAGGTGAATATCTGTGCTGAAGGTTGTTGTTGTGTATGTGGAGATGTGTTATTGTAGGCCTGGTTTTAATCTACAAAACATGGTGCAATGAAAATGAAGTTTAAAAATGATATAAAAATTACGTTAGGTAAGTAATAATTTTTGTGTATTTTGGTTGCTGTTACTTTAACAATATATAACAATTTTCCTAAACTTCATGGATAAAAAAAATCACGAGATTCTACAATTTCAATAATCTATTAGCTTGAAACTAGAATGGTTAGTTATTTGAAAGCTGTTGTTTCAAAATATAAACAGATCAGTTTGACAAAGTTTAGCTGAAGTAATGCTTGGTATAAAATACTTACAAAGTCCAAATCTACCAAATCCACCAATGCCTCCATATCCAAATCTTCTGTATCCAAAGCTGCTGAATCTGCGGAATCCAAAGCCACGTCTACAATAGGAAGCTTTAGTTAAAACACGCATATTTTGTTTCCCTTTCCAATACATATATCAGTCCCTGACACCTCTATTGTATTATAGAAATGATCCTTTACACCTCTATTGTATTATAGAAATGGTCACTAAATTGCAATGTTGAAATTTTAGTTCATACCAATGTTTCATCTTTTGATGATAAGTGAATCAAACTCACCCAAATCTTCTGTAACCAAAACCTCCACCGTAGAGACCAAAAGCTGTTGTTTGCTGGAGAGCCAGACAGAGAGCAACGAGGATTACCAAGAACTTCATGTTTTTTGAGGTTGGTGAGAGTTGGAACTGGAATAAAATAATTGTCAAGAGTTTATGTACAGTATATGGTTGGTAGAAAAGAAAGTGAACTTATGTAACAAGAACTCTACTACTTACATTGATTCTCAGCGAGTTGTTAGTGAGTTGAACTGAAGAGACAGAGTAAAACATTCACTTATATAGTAAACTGACTACTCATAAATCATTTAGTAATATCTCTTACTACTTAAACTGTTCCTCATTTACTCAGCTATGTGTCTATTTTGGTACAGAATAATTACAGTGTCACACAAATGTGTCTAAATGATTATCAATTATCAATGAATGATTAATTGACTGATTTTAACGGAGACACGCGATGAGCAAGTGAACAGTTAGCTTATCTAACAGGTGAGGAAAAAGGAAAACCGCATCACGAGTCATAAATAGTTCATGAGTTGATTAGAATGAGACTTGAGATGTTAGCGGGTAATGACTTCAGGAGGTCCTGTCATTGCTTGGAGTAATAAAACACTCAATTTCAATGCAAATGTTTATTCCACATTCTTCCAGCATGAATCAAAGTTTCAAATGAACTGTCTACTGATAGCTGGAGGTGTCCACTGATAGCTGGAGGTGTCTATTGATAGCTGGAGGTGTCTACTGATAGCTGGAGTTGTCTCCTGATAGCTGAAGGGCAGTCTCTGTTTTAACTATATTCTTATTTGATCATTGAACATCGAGTAGCTGAAAATTTTTTGATGTAGGATAAACAAGACTAATTACTTTCATAAGGGATTGGATGGTTTGGTATTAGGTTTATGTAACTATTGCCTTGAAACACTAAAATGAAGCAAACTCTAAATAGTTTGGTCTTAAACGCTGGAAATATGAATGCCTACCAGCCAAACCCTTTTTTTAAATATGCCAACTCGATCTGCTCCTCAGCCTAGCTCTACTTCTCACTCTATGTTGTTCTATTCTTACCTCCTTTTACCCCAGCTCTAACCCCATTACGTTTTATCTCCATATCCAATTTTACCTCTCCTTGCCCTTCCCTTGCTCCTCTCTATCTTGGAATTGCTTTATTTCCTTCCCCGTTGCCTTGTTCTACCCCAGCTTTGCTCCATCACTGCCCGGCCTTATCCTCTTTATTTCTGCTCTTCTTCCTCCCAGCTCATTTTAACAAAAGTACTCTAGTAAGACAATACATAAATATGTGCACATGTTCATTAAGCTATTTGTTGAAAATATATTAGTAATTTGCATTGTACTAACTGTGGCAGTCGAATACCACATGTACAATTAACCTAAACTTAAAACAACAACAGCTTCTAATTCTATGAAAGAATTATGCAGTCTATGCACACTAGAAGACGATAACATTAATCAAGAAGTTACGTTTTCTTTTAACACTTCAGCTAACGAGTATTAGCCAAAATGCAACTTTTCTATTATTTCTTCCCAATTTCAATGAAACTTAAATGCGCATTCATCTGATGTTTGAGAACAAATTGTGCGAAACCGAACCCTGTCCTTGCTACTGTGTGATACAAAAGCTCTTTGAAAAGCCGTTTTAAAATTTGTCAGCGATGTGGAAGCAGGCATATAACAAGGGACAAACTCACTCACAGACACACAGTAATGTTAACATTTGTATACAATAGATAACTTTATAGGCACAGTGTCTATCACATAAATATTTTTGTATGAAATATCCCATTGAAATTGTTGAGATATCTCTATTGATAATGGATTCTACAAACGGTTTATTGTGCAAGCAAACCACCTTGAAGTTTAAAGTTTTTATGATGGTTTTAAATGTCGACACAAACAGATTAGTTTCTTTTTTTATAAAGTCGCAAGAAAATGGGACAATTCACTCATAACTCTATGAGGTATGTTTCTAATGTTTCTTCAAGGCCTTACAGAATTTGCATAATATACACGGGTCTGTTTATTGAAATACTGGAAGTATGTGCTTGTCAGAAATTTAATGAGCCGATCACTTTCTTGAAAACTTTATGTGAATGTCATTTGACCTTGACCTTTGGCTTAACAACCTTCACTGCGCTATCAATACATTAGGGGTTGCTAGGAACTTCAATCAGTAGAAAAAGAGTACTGCTGAACACTGAGTGTTCGTATAATTTTTCGCAGATCATTCGCAGCAATTTAAAAATTCTCAACACGCTACCTATATGCACCCAATCAAGCCGAAAACTGATAATCTTACAAACTAACAAATTATTGCTTTATAGAAACGTAACGCTGGTGGAAAGAACTACAGTAAACTAATTAGCATTGAAGGTTTGGTAGTTAATTGAATATTTGTGTTTATAAAGGATTGGTGTGTACTAGGTCAAGGGAAGCTTTTACTATATGCCTAGCACAGGTAGTAATTAATCAGCTATACCCATCTGTGCGCTTTGACTCAACTTGAAAAAGACTAAATTAATAAAGCTGGAAAAGAAACCAATTAGTTTTTGCTAAACAGCATTTATGTAGAATAAAGTGCACTTTTAGTTTGGGTAAATTCAAGGTCATAAAATTATGCAAAATAAAACTTTCTAATACCAAGTTATTTCCAAAGTTTTATTGTGTTGCTTCAAAGTTATTTATTCCTACTTGGGGTAGTGACGGTCCTTCTGAATCTGTTCAGTTACCGGAAACAGTTTATCGCCAGATGGAATTATATACAAGTTTATGCTCAGATTTGTTATTTAGTTTGTGCATATATCCTTTTTTTATCTATTTTAAAATGCATTCACAGGAAAGAAAACATGTTATTTAAAATTGAAAATTGAAAAACTGTCCAATCAAAGAGTTTCAACTAGCAATTTAAACTAAACTGATTAAAAAAAAAAAAAACAGAAACAAGTACATTTCTAGATAAAGTGACCAAAGACTTTGAAAGTTTTGAGTAGCTGTATGATTGTGATGTAGATGCCAAAGACAGTAGTTTATATAAACTACCCTCTATTTAATCTCTAAAATAAACATTGCCAATCGGCTCGGAGACAATGTCCCTTGCACCTAGTTTGATAGCTTTTGTTTGGAACGTCCTTATACAAAATTTAGTAAGAAGTTCTCAGCCTACTCATATTTTCAGCTAATAGAATCAATTACATTGAAAATGCTAGCGACTCCTGGCTTATGTACTATTGGTGTCACTATCCACATTACTTCTACCTTTTAAGGGGCTCTCGAATCAGTCTATGTAGCAAAAAGTAAAAAGAACTAATGTAACTAAAGAAGCATTGCAGTTCTAGTGGCTGACGTTTTTGTAAAAAGAACAACCAACACAACAATCTATGGTAAAAACAATATCGGTCAGCCACTATCATTCTTTGAATACCAAAACGTGCCATTTGACAAAAACAGCGTTGCTCAGAATGCTGAGTAATCATGGTAGGGAGCAAATTAAGTGGTTGTGTTTATATTATTACATGGAAGTTATTAATCACAATCACCTCTCTGTGTGTCTCAAACTATAATGTCACTATTATATTAATTAGTTGCTCAAGCGTACCAACCCATCACTCATATCAGCAAACATTTCATTCTGGCACAATAACTTCCTTGTAGGATTGATTGTTTTCTAATGAACTCATTTCATACTGTATGGCAATGACAAACTAATTAAAAAATTTCAAACAGTTTGCCAATTAACATATTACGCCCGATATCAATGTATATATTTAAATGGTTTGGAAAGGGGTGGTTAGTTTTCAATACAACAGCTACAACAATACACCTGGTAAACAAATTCATTACAACTACACTATTTCTTTCAATTTTGAGCTGTTTTTAGGCAGTAACTGAAATGTTTAATTGTTATTTGTAGGCTCTGTATAGTCAACACTTGAGACTTTGATGATGAAGCTGTCGATAGTACTGTTTACTTTATACCTCGCTCTGTATCATACCTCGGCACACTTTGGATACTACAGACGTTTTGGAGGATTTAATGGCAATAACAGATACCCAAGGTTTGGAGGAACCAAGTATGTTTGACCACTTGAAGATGAAAACAACATTTAAGTGTTAATAGTAAAATTAATTGGCTATTTGGATGTACAAATTATCAGACTTTACAAATCAATAAGACTCAAGTGGACATAATCTAGACAAATGTTGTTGAACCAACAAATTTTCAAGTGCAGATCATTCAGCAAAGACGTCTTATCTATCATCACAAAATGCTAAAAATAATCTTTTGTTAATGCTTGAAATATGTTGAGAGAGTTTTCAAGATATACTGTTTGTACTTTATGGGCTGCTTAACCTAATATGACTAAGTTTGTTTTTGAGTTACAGATTTATTTGGAAGAATTAGTTACGTAACATGTTTGTAAAGGAACTGATGGAATGTTTTGACACTTGTATTGTTGTGTAACAAAAAAACAACACTTCAGGTACCCAACTCGCCATTTGTTCTTTTTATTTTCTTGCAATTCTTCATTCTTGTTGAACAGGATAAATCGATATGGCAGGTACAGCAGATACAGCAGACATAACAGGTTCAGAAAAATTAATGTGAGTAAATTATTTTAATTTAAAATTGAAAGCAAAAAAGTATTAACTTTCAAAATATACAATAGATTAAAACAATTTCGAATTAATTTCTTTATATTCGGTTTTTCATCTGACTGCATATAAAAGTTCCAATAAATCAATGTTCATATATTGTTTTGTTGTTATTTTTCTAGACTATGTTTG
This sequence comes from Cryptosula pallasiana, assembly GCA_945261195.1. NCBI lineage: Eukaryota > Metazoa > Bryozoa > Gymnolaemata > Cheilostomatida > Cryptosulidae > Cryptosula > Cryptosula pallasiana. The sequence goes on along the minus strand of OX183135.1, from coordinate 15,485,084 downwards.
GATATTCTAGTAAACGAAATAAAAATGTTATTGAATCTGTGGCACAGCTCAATACATGTCAAGATTGTCGAGCAAAGATAATATTATGTTTTCTGATTATATTGTAGTTCAAATGAGGCCTATCCAACTTCATGTGTTGACATTCTCTGTATCAGAGAACCTGCTAACCTTCTGCACGGACTATTTAAGGGACTGGGAAAGCGCAACAACTTCAAAATTATGTTTATAAATGAACTTATATTTTTTACACTCAATTATTTTCAGCTTACGGTATTACGATGATACACAATCATTTTTTTTACTTTGATATATTGTCATGAAGCGTAGTCAGTGAAATATTTTGTTATGTTACTTTATTGTTACACAATATATGAGAGCCGTGTAGAGCTACATTGTTTATATATTTATTATATGAGCTAAACACTGGAGTTTAAATGTGAAAATGCATTTAAACTTTAGAGATGAAACCTTCATAATTGATTTCTCCTAAAATGTTTTTAAACTTTTAGGAGTGTCACAATGGAATAAATTAACTCGCCCACATGGTAATAACAGTGTTGCCATGCTTGTTATTACAAAATTAGTTTACCTTCGAACAAGGTTGAACATTCTTCTACTATTAATTGGGTATCTAATGTTTAAAAAACTTGAAACTGTTTGACTGCAGTCATCAAGTAATTAATGCTGCTTGTAATCTCAAATTTATTTTTAAATATCGGCAAAAAATATTTTTCATTGTTTTTCAAAAATAAAAAGTTGGTTTTCAAATTTTAAGATGAGTGATAATAACCAGAAATCATAGCACTACTTCCCCTATATTTTGTAATGACATCCTATAACTCGATCGGATGTGCAATGGAAAGCGGAGATTTTGCAATTTCTAATTTCATCATAAGGTGTAACTAAATAACATATTATATTTAACATAAATCAATATAGACAATATATTAATTGTGTGTTGCAATGGCTATTTGGTTAGAGTTGATTGACTCAATAAATCATCATCAACTCAAGTGGAAGTCCAACCTGTCAGTGAAATGTTTCATCAATGCTAAGGACCGGCTTAACAAATATGTGTTTACTTGATTTGCGGGTTGAAAATATTTATAGCTTCCTTAAATATCAACAAATGTATTTTGAACTTTGGATGCAGATTCATGATTTCAGTGACACCTAAAAAAACACACCTCTGTTCAGCAAAAAGTTGTTTGTCATGCTAATGCCAATTGTGGTGGACTTTTAGTAGCACACATGCCCTTCGCCCTCAATGATGTTGGGAATTAATTAGCAACACCTTTGTATCAAAGTTACTATGGTTACTACAAACTCTTAGCACATTAGCCCATTAGAACATTGTCTTAACAAATGTATAAAATTTTCTTGTTTTCTCTGAGCCCATAATGATACACACATAATTTCAGAGAATAACATTGCATTTCTTTTGGCATTCACTCTGTTTTTGTAGCTGCGATAGGTTGGGGGCTGGAGAATATTAAAAGTGAAAAAGACATTGAAAAAATGACTAGTATACACTGTGGTAAAACAAGTTGAAGCAAAAAGAAGTTTTCCATAATGTACAGATTGTTTATTAGAAATTCTTGTAGGGGAATCATGTGGAGGTGGGGGGGGGGGGGGGCAGGTTGAAGGACATGCAAAGATTTGTAGTGGATTTTACTGGACACTAACAGTGACCGCTACCTTGCAGAGGTCTCCCTGATGGTTGCTACCAACAGGCATGCCTCCTATATATACAATAGAACAAGACCGGACTCGATTACAGTTACTATATTGCTTTGGTTAAGCAATGATGTAAATAATTAATCATAACAACGCAGGGTACTTGTTACCCCTGCCCTGGGTAGCTATCCTGGACTGGCATCAAAATGGCTGCCATAGCCTGAGGAAGCAAAGATAGCCCAAAAACCTCTAGGACCCATATCCAGGAAGTTACCATCCTCATGAGTCGGAAAAGTTGGACCAAAGGCTCTCAAAGACTAAGGACTACTACCAGAAAGAATACTAACCTGCTACTGGTCAAAACACCTATAGACTCGCCCCTCACTTCTGGGCACCAATTCTTTTTATGATATCTATTCACATATGATTGGACAGTATTATCATACCCATTATTATCGGCTAACTATCATGATTTCTATGTGCGATTGGAGTGTTTGGCCAACTAGGCCAAACACTTGCTGTCACTTTCTGTGACTCTGCCTATAAAAGGCAGAGCTTTTTCATACTTCCCTGCATTACCTGACAGCCTTGTATTGGATTGCCACCTTTGTATTCTGCTATGAATAAAGGTTATACATCATTCAAAAGCACGGAGTATATATTGTGGTAGATTTTGGTGTACAATCATAGTAAATTGGGAGTTTACTACACTATCTTCACACCGAGTGCGCTAGAGTTTCCCCCACAGCCATCGGTAAGATGCTGTGCCAGTAGTAAAGCTTTACTGTGCTGGTAGCACAGTGTTCAGGCCGGTAGTGACCCCTGCAGGGCCGGTATTGACCCCTGCCGACCCGGGATGGTGACTCAGGGCCGGTCAAAGATGACTGCCTTAGCAGACGACTTCTAAAACCAGTCAAGATCCTGCACTAAGTCAAGAACAGAAGATACCCTTCCTAGTATCCGAAGTAGCCTAGACCACAAGCTAGCCAGAGCCTTGGTACCCTGTAGGACACTCTTATTGGACAATGGGAGATAGGACTCCGCATCTAGCCACTTGGCGCTTATTTTATTTAATCCTTATACATTGTATGATTGGTTGTTTATTTATATATGTAATCGAATTGGTCTAATTAATTCCTGTGCCTTTACTGTTATATGATTTTATGCTAATTATTTCCTGTCAGCTACCTATAAAAGCGCTAGCATTGTTCAGATTCATTGCATTCATTTTCATGTCTTGCCAATAACCCTAGTAGATTGCCACCCTGGGACTTTGCCTATTGAGAATAAAGCCAGTATTCAAACTGCACTCTGTAATGTTTGTGTGAGCCATGGGCTCTGACTATACCGGATAATTCAGTTGCATTATTACACAGTTGTCACTGTCGAGCAGCACAGTGTCCCCTCTGGAGAGAGGCATAATACTTGAGCATAGTGGATATCCGTGGAACCAGACCGGAATCCATTACAATATGTTTGAGCCGAGGGCTCACCACAGTTGATAAAGTAGAATACTCTTTTTACAAGCAGTTGTTTGTGCCATCCCGACACGGGGTCACCTCTGGGGAGAAGTTGACTGTTCATTGTCAGGCCTAGGAAAGTTGACCTGCAGCTGTGCCGGCAGACAAGTAGTTTGTGCGGCGACAACGCCTAGCGGAAAGTAATAGGATGTCAAAATCCGCTACAGATCAAAGTTATCCGAAAAATCTAGAAGCTTGTCCAAGATATATATAAACTTTTTCAATTACAATAATGAATAATGTTATTGGCTAAACCTAAAATGGCATCTAAAATGGAAATCTGAATCAGGCATCATTCTGTATCAAAAAGTTCTTACAGCATATAATTTCACTACTTGACATTGTTTTTAAATTGAAAACTTTGTTCCTCTGAGCAGGAATTTTATTACAACAACATTAAAGATTTTAATTTTCGATTTAAAAGTTTTGTTTTGGTAGAAGTTTATACATGAGATCTTTAATAGCAAGAGATGAAAAAGTTGCAGTGAAAACCGTTAATGATGTGTGCAGTTTTGAAAGGTTACCATCATGTTATATTGAATAAAATTCACCTTTTTCTCCATTCCAGAGTCTGAAATAGAAGCAAAGACTTGCAAAAACTTAAACGTAATGTAAAAACTTTTAGTTATAAAAATAAATAAAAAAACATGATAATTTTGAAACTTATATGCCAAAAATAAAAAACGAGCCTGTTTTTTACCATTTACTATTGTTCATAATTAGAGGATGATGATGAACAATAGCAAGTGCTTGAAAGTTTACGTTTTTTCCTATCTTTCATAAGTGAAGAACTGCTTCAAACTTTTATTGTGCTAAAACTGCCGAAATCTCTGTGGTAAAAGCTTGGCAAATATTGTACAGTGTGGGATTTCATTTATTGTTAACTTTTTCAAATATTTTTTTCAATTTTCACACGAAATCATTGTCATAAAATAAACTTCTTGAAACCAGCACAATAATAAAAGTATAGTAGTCACGTAATGAGGAAGATTCCAAAATTCTGGTAGCTGCAAGCATTGGTAAATATATGCATGCAATCTTGGGCATGCACAACTATTTATGTGCAATAGACATTCTTTTCTCATGTAGAATACTCTATGTTAGAATAGCTTCTTGTCTAAAGCTTTTTTTTAGCCAAAATGTAACTTTTTTACAATTTTGCTTCCATCTTCTAGAGCATACTCTTTAAAAAAATCTAGAAAGTGCATTTTTACTCTAGATTATCATTGAATAAAGTTATAAATATTCTAAAAGCTAATTTAAAACTTTTGCTTTAAATTATGTAGTAATAATTTTCTTTACTGTGACGTTTTACCTCAATATCTCTGAACGTGGAAATGGCCAGGGAAAAAATCTCAACACAAAAGGCTTATCATAAATTTCCAGACTTTTGTTGAGATCCATACCAGTCATGTTTTTGGATGTAGTCAGTTACCGATCAATAGAATGAAAACTTTCAAGAGCTGCTAACTTATTTCAAACATAGTTTGGAGTGAAGCACATAATTTTTTTGTTGCAATCCATGTATATTTTATCTATCAAGATGTTCTAGAGTTGCATGAAAGAAATTTGTTTTATAAATCTTATAAATACCGTAAATTAAAAAGGTTTCTAGTTGCTAAAAATAGCTAAAAAAAAGTTAAAGTAGCTACAAAATGTTGTTTCTCACTAGACAAGTTTTTTATGCTGATAAATGTGATTCCTGGGTAAATGAAATATTTTATGCGGGAATGAATCATTTACTTAACTATTAATGCAAAGACTAGTTGTTAATTACTTATGACAAAACTATACTTGCCAGTGTGATGCCTTGTTCGGCTTGAACGCTCATGAAATATTCCAGCAGACACTAATTGATCTAACCCTTTTGTACCAAAGTACAAAAATCAAAGAGATATCAATAGTATTAGTAAGTGCATTATTTATTTTGAAACAAAAAATCAACAATGGATGAAAAAAAAACAAAAACAGTTCAAAAGTAACAAGGTATTTTTCAAACAAGTAACTGTAGACTCTGCACACGAGTGTTTCCAATTTAACTATGATTTGGGTTGATGTCATCAGTTCATTGGCACATTTCCAGGTGCGGTCAAGATCAAGCGTGTTAGTGTATATTTAGGTCAAAGATAGTTGTCACCTTCAGTCGATTAATCTACAAATACAATAATCTTGTATAACAAATCATAACACTATTAATATTATTTGTCAGTTACACACTGAATTAGATGGTTTTATTGTCATATAAAGTTATGAAGAGTTTTAAGATCACAACTTATTAATCAAACATTAAAAGAACAGTTGAAAAGCTGCAAAATGTGTTAGGTGAAGCTTGAAGACCATTTTACAAATTAGATCATACTTACAAAGTCCGAATCTACCAAATCTACCAATGCCTCCGAATCCAAATCTCCTGTATCCAAAGCTGTTGAATCTGCCGAATCCAAGTCTACAAATTCAAATATATTTTTCAAGTTTCACCACTTTTTCATTTTTATAAACAGTTTATTTTCTTCAAAAGAATACCAAATAGTTTAATAGAAACAATTATTTAGAACTCACCCGAATCTTCTGTAACCAAAACCTCCACCATAGAGACCAAAAGCTGTTGTTTGCTGGAGAGCCAGACAGAGAGCAACGAGGATTACCAAAAACTTCATGTTTCTTGAGGTTGGTTAGAGTTGAAGAATACCTAAAAAGTAAAATATATTCAATATTTGAGTTGCTAATCAAAGAGAATAACTATTTAGTATTTTGTTGGCATACTGCCGATATTTTGTTACCAGCTGAGTAAATGTATGTATCTGATGTATCAAACACTTACTGTGTCTATGACTTGTCTGCTGCAGAATGCTGAACTGAAGACTTTCGTGGACCTAGTCACTTTTATATGAATCTACAACCCATAAATTTTCTCAATGAGGCAATTCACTTGCCAATATTCTGCATTCCATTTCCATATTTGTTTAATAACTAATTTGCCAGTTTTTATATGGGCATCCTGTCAGTGAAATTGAAAAAATGCAAATTTTGATAATAAATAAATGGCATTTTGCCAAAACACTGACATTTTTGCCAATTGCATGTTTGAATTATTGCCATTTAATTAACAATTGTGACTTAATGAAGTTTGAAACATGGACCGAGCTACGTGTCACCATTGTGCATGTCTCCTATGGTATGATTAGATAAGTTAAACGTCAATTACTTCCACACTTTTGTGACATTCTTTTAATGATCTGGCTTTTAAGTAGACTTTGATTGTTAACTAACTCATAGTTAGCTTCACTCTCTCAGATTCATAATTGATTGAAAGTTACTGAAAGTGAGTATCAGGCTCCCTGTCTCAAACAAAGTGTGAAACAACATGAAAAGTGTTGTTAAAAGTGAAAATAAAAACCGTAGTTTTGAGCCTTACTTAACCAATCAAACAACACCAATTTCTTTATCTAAACAGCTGGTAAATGGTAAAGGATTGCTCTATCAAAAGCTGTTAGTCTCCTAATCCATTCTTGTGTGGCAGATATTAGATGGCTTTAAACTTAGTCCAAATTTTTGTTATTCTTAGTGTTACAAAAGTTTATGCAAACAGCAGTCTAGCCACCAGCTGTCAAAAGTGCAACAGTGATTTATTCAGTGAAACTTAATCCAAAGAAATTGTGTTGTGGGATGAAGCTTGTTCGCATCAAAATCTACTTACTACAAGTTTCAACTTTCTCTGCACATTTACTGATTGTTATTGGCATAATGACTTTTCTTCTCAACTTTTTGAAGCCTGTTTTACGCTAAAACGACAGCATGGACTGAAAAAATTAGAAAATATGCAGTTATTAATGAAACGAGAATCACTCAGAATAGAGAGTTATCTTAACAAGTATTTTCATCCCTTCACATTTGCGATTGCTGGAGCTGATATTGCACAGCCTTAAACTGAACATTTTTTTCATAGTCCCGAATTGACACTGATATTATTAATGCGCGTCCATGTTATATTTCTGGCAATTTGAATTGGTTTTCGGGGTTGTTCAATTATTGGCGATACAAATAGGATACTAATTATAATAATTATTAGTTACCAACAAACCTATGTATACTTTACAGCTTATATCCTTCATTTTATCATAATAATACAAAAGTAGCAGAATATGCAATAAAGAATGATGCTTGGTGCAGTGCAGTGCAGTAAGATTGCAGCCCGTCGGAGCACAAGGCTGGGAGGATTAATACACGGTAATAGTTTTCATTCAAGGATGTGAGTCTATTAGACTGATGAAACCAGTTACCAAATAATTTGAATATCTTTATTATCATGTTTGTGGCTTTTAGAAATTATTTGTAAACCAATTGCACAATTAATCTTTGATAGCTGCTTTGAGAACAGACATATTTTTTCTATTGAATGTGCACGGGTGAGTCATTCCAAAAAGATGAACACCTGTCCGCAATACACCACTGACCTCGGAAATGGTAAACTTATTTGAAACTTTCTTGTTTCATAAGTGTTATTTGGAAAAGTTTCCTTACAATAAAACTTGTTGTGTGCTATTAGAATAATTTTTAATACATTAAGTTTGTCAGCTGGTAGGACAAGTTACTGAGTAATGAGGGTTCTAGATGGTTCCGTAGTACCATTCTTCAAATAATACACAAAGCTAGTTTTTGAATGAGCAGAGCTTTACCTCTACAGAACTGTGGTACGTTACCCAAACTTTCTTAGCAACGGTTGATTTTAGAGCTTATAAATGTATCAGGCATGCGTTTCAGCACATACTGTTCATGGATTGAGAACATTTATGATAAAATCGTTTGATTTGCTTGAGCATTCCATCTTGTCAACGTAAACAATCGTGTATTTTATTGAATCAGCTTCTGTAAGTTTTCCCCCTCGAAGTTTACGTAGAATCTTCCAGTTTAACTCACTTTGATAATTTTTGATGACTATGAAGCTGGTTTTGTCTAGGTTTATGGTGAGCTTGTTGCTGCTGCACCAATTCTTCACTTTCGCCAACTTTATGTTTAATTAATTTATTTCATTATTCAGAATGTTTAGTTTGTAGAACAAATTGGTGTCAACTGCATATAAATCGTGTATGTATTAAAGAAACAAAGTTGGTCCTAAGATTGATCCTTGTCGAACATCACGTGTTAAATAAATGAATACTGATGGATACTGGTTTATATAACTTGTCATAATCTTTTAGTTTTTAATTATTGTTATAACAATTATAATAAGAACACTTTAACATCTTTGTTATAGTGCAGCTTGCAATTGTTTAGTTAAATGCGAAAAGGCTAGACAATTATATAAATACCCTATGCAAAAATATACATTTTATATAAGAGAGAGATACTGACTTGGAAATCTTATTAAGTGGGTGTGTTAGTTTTTTGAAAAGCACAAAATTACAAAGCAATGGTCTGGATGCTGAATTAGTGGACAAACTAATAATCTCACAGCGCTCCATTATGATCTCATGAGTGAGAAGTCGCGAGCATGTTTACTGTTTACATACATGAGCTGAATATAGACTCTACCTTTTCAATGGAGAATCTTATAATGTAATCATCTCTTAGGCGAAAGCTATGGAAAGTTCGATATCGTTAAATAAAATAATTGGTAATGACCAATACCAGTTTGGGTTGTAATTAGGAGCAGCAAAAACTCTTGTGAATTGTTTCAAAACACTAACCATAATATTGACTATGCCAAAAAAGTTGAAAAAGTTGGAAATCAACCATGCTCCTCCTAATATTTATAAATGTTTGGGAAATATGTAGAAGTTTTTTTTAAAATCTGAATCTCTCGCCAAATATGGGTGACATGTAATGAGACCTGTGGCCACACCTGATTATTGCGCAAAAACTGTTATGAAAGAGTTTTGTTGTCAGACTTACTCGTACGGAAAGGAATGCTTATTAGACATTTGGTAAATAAATTACAGTTTGTAGTACGTGCAGAATTGAGGGCAATTATGTCAAAATCTGCCGAGTCATATCTAAATCTTCTATTCCACTATTTGGGTCTGACAATGTGGTTTTCCTTTTCCTTACCTGCTGGCACAACACTGGCCACTTGTTTGTCACGTGTCTCCGTTTAACTCAATCAATTGGTGATTTATTGATTATTGATAGCTAATTAGACACATTTGTGTGACACTGTAATTATTCTGTACCAAAATAGACACATAGCTGAGTGAATAAGGAACAGTTTAAGTAGTAAGAGATATTACTAAATGATTTATGAGTGGTCAGTTTACTATATAAGTGAATGTTTTACTCTGTCTCTTCAGTTCAACTCACTAACAACTCACTGAGAATCACTGTAAGTTTTATATTTCTTGTCCTTTTAGTTTATCGAAATTTCTATCAAACTCAGCACATTTGGTTTGTTCAAAATACACTGTTTACAAATATATCATTACAGCCTCAACTCTACCCAACCTCAACAAACATGAAGTTCTTGGTGATCCTCATTGCTCTCTGTCTGGCTCTCCATCAAACAACAGCTTTTGGTATCGGTGGAGGTTTTGGTTACAGAAGATTTGGGTGAGTTACATTTATCATCCAAGGATAAAACATTGGTGTGAACTAAATTGCAACATTGCAATCTAGTGACCATTTCTGTAATACAATCAAGGTGTAAGGGACCATTACATGTATTAGAAATGAAGATAAAATGGCATATTTGTTTTAGCTAGAAGTTTCTATTTGTAGAGGAGGTTTTGGATTCCGCAGATTCAACACCTTTGGATACAGAAGATTTGGATATGGAGGCATTGGTGGATTTGGTAGATTTGGACTTTGTAAGTATTCTACAGTAAATGCTGCTTTGGTTTTATTTTCTCTGAACTTATTTCTTGTGTTTGCTAAAATTTCTGTTCAAGCAAATAATCTGGTTTCAAGCCAAATAATTTCTGCCTTTTTTGCGTTTTCGTTTTTTACAGTTTGTTTTTAGTAAGTTGAAGAGTATACATAGCTATTTAGAAAAATGTTAAAATGCGAAACCAGCCAACATTTCTGGTGACTTGGCATGTAAGTCATGCTTCTTTCAAATTATATCCAAGCTCTCCAATCTTATTGAATCAGTTAGTTTTTTTTTTGTTATAGGGAAATTTAAACTTGGCTTACTCGAACGCAGCTGTCATATACAGTTTAGAAAAAATAGAACCCACTATTTGAACAAAATAACAAATTAAACTTGCTTTCAAAGCATTAGGAACACTTTACTATCAAAAGACTGGAAAAAATATTTGTAAAGCATACAAGATAGGTTTTGTTGGCTATAAAATAATTTTTTTTTTCCACTGTATAGTAGTTAATTTACCAATCTTTCTTGTAGACTAAAAGAAAGATAAAACCAAGCTTACTATGCACAGACATCCCACCTACACAACAGCAACCTTCAGCACAGATGTATATACACATTCATATGTCAAGTGACTGAGTTTTGCTAGCAAATACTTTGTTATTCATTGTTTGTTTTGTAACGAACATCCACTGAACTTTTGTTGCCAGTATTAGTTTGAGTTTTTGTTGTTAGTTTGCACAAATATAATAACTTGTCACCTAATCTTGTATAGCTACATTATAACTTGTTACCTAATCTTGTATAGCTACATTATAGCTTGTTACCTAATCTTGTATAGCTACATTATAGCTTGTTACCTAATCTTCTATAGCTACATTATAACTAAACAAAACGCATCGAGCATTTTTCACAAATAAGGTTGTTGGCATAATTAAATTGAAAGTGTGTTTGAAATCTGCCATTACAGATAGTAGTGAAAAAATTAAAATTGAAATCATTGTTAACTCTTATGAACAGATGGTAAGTCTGTAAAGATTGAGATGAAAGCGGACTTGAATAGCAAATACTCAAAACAGCTGATAATTTTGCCAATGTAAAGTATTTTGACTTGAAGCTAACTCGAGGCACGATTTTTTTGAGAAAATGAACTGTTGCTAAAGTTAACCTGACTTGTTAGTACCATTGCATCACTGTTTCCATTAATACTGCAGTGGAATTTAATTACCTCCAATTGTGCACACCATCTCCTGTGAATGCTGGCTTCAATTATTTAGCCATTGGATACCAGATTAGTGTAATTAAGGCATACCGGCTACCCTAGCACAGTATATGCAAGAAACCCAACCCTGAAAAAGTATTCTGGGCTGGCATCAAGTTTGCTGCCATGGCCTGGAAAACCAAAGTACCATGGAAGGTCTCAGAAGTCAACATCTGCCAGGTATTTACCCCAAGAACCGACGAAACCTGTAGCCAAGGCTCATGTAGACAAAAGACTTACCAAGAAAATCTATAGGAGATGTAAGCTCTCAGGTTTTGCTAATACATTTGACTCCACCCTGTACTCCTAGGCTCAAAGTCTATTTCATCAGTTGTATGGTGTGACATCAGTGTTAGTGCTAGTGCTTACCACTATCTATTCTTGGGTAGAATAAATGCATTAACCCCTCAGCTCTGAATTGTTTATCTGAGCTGAAGACTCTTTAAGGTGGCGGAGTGGAGTGACACTCCTTTACATATACCTCCATACCTGCACAGAGTTGCCTCTGGAGAGAGGTAATTAGTGGCAGATTGCCAATGGCAGGTACCGACTTGGCTGTACCAGCCAACAGGGAGTTGGACAGGTGAAAGCGTGTTTTAGTAGTGAGCCCCATATCCACCACAGTATGAACCTTTCGACCATCCAAGCTATCACTTTCAAATCTGAAACTGACTGCTATCTGCTTCTTCACTCTCTCTCTCTCTCCCTCTTTCTAACCTCCTTATTAGCCTTGACTCTACCAACATTTATTGTCTGAATACTCAGGGCCCCCAAGATACTCTCACTAGTAACACATGGAAGCTTTGCACTGACCTTCACCTTCAGACATAACTAGGCTGCCAGAAACCACACTTAAAGAACTAAGAGAGGAAGTGGAGCGTGCCTGCTGTAAAAGCAAGAAGTTCTTCAGCTTTACTTACTTTAGAGGTTCTAACTTGTTAAAGTATCTCAGTATGCTCAAAAGTATATTGAAGTTTTTGTTCACCATATGAATATTCACCAAATGCAGACAAACTCCAAATAAGGAATTCTTAATCAGCAACATTCTACAAGTATCTCTCTAATGCTAGTTTTAAGAGGTTGTCTTCCCTCTGTAAGGGATCTTGTAGTAATTAATTTCCTAACATTTTGGAAAAGTCGTTAACTTGGTAATTTACTTGAGAATTGCTGCACATGCTCTCTTCTATGTATAATTGTGTGCATTGGTGTAATTTTTCAAAGCCTTAATAATTACCTCTTTGTGTTCTCAGTTGCAAATTAATCTGCATGGATTATCCAAAATTATGCGGGATTAATGCCCTGGTCACACGAGACCGAATTTCTGACGAAACTATAACGAAACTATTTTTTTCAGGCCCAGCGAATTCGTTGCTCAGCAAACCGAGCGAATAATTCAGTTTCGTCGTGATCAAGCAATGCTAGGTTTGGGAAAATCTTCGGTTGCGATGCTTGCATGTGATTGGACCATTCGACCAGATAAGCTCATTAATAGGTTTATTTTCTATGTTCTGTTATTGGCTGGTCTCCAATGTCAGGGTCGTTCACAACGAACGCATGGTTTCCATAGTAGTAGCACGTTTGTTTTTTGAATAAATAATTATTTATTATATTATATTCATAATGAGTTTTAAATAAATGAAAGATAATAATAATAAAATATAATCAAACAATTGGAATAGTACTGGCTGGTCAAACTTAGCTATTTATTAAAATAATCTATTCCAAACATCAAAAATATTAATAATTCTTCCATGCTTTTACATCACGCAGTAAAGTATGAGAGGCCCGCGCACAAAACACAATCCTCTGTCATTGGATGAAACTAGTGATCGCTAGGCGTAACGAACTAATTATAGTTCTCGTGTGACCAGTACAACGAAACTAATAGCGTCGCACCTCGGCGATTTTCTAAAATAGTTTCGTTATAGTTTCGTTTATCAGTCTCGTGTGACCAGGGCTTAAGAGCTTATCTCAACAATTCTTTCATGAACAGCGAATCAAACTTGCGCAAGAACAATATGCATGTCATCAAAACATAGCATAAATTCAGCAAACGACTTCTTGCCTTTTTCTGCAGCCTTTGCAGGTTGCAGTGGTCGAGGCATTGGTGTTCCTAATGGCTACACTCTCTGAGCCCTAGGCCAGAATATATATGAGACAACTTCTCTAACGCAAGTTTGATTTTGAAAGGCGGGCTGCCAGGTGTATAACGCTAGATATTGCAATGATAATTGGTTTGTTGCCCGTTTTTTCCGCTATAAATCATAATAATTATAAAAATATATCACAATTGCAACTCTCTAAGGCCAAACTAGCACTACTCTATCTCAATACTAACTCAGCATATCATATAAATGATGGCGATAAAATGTGTACAGTAAAAAGTGTGCGAGTCAGTTCTTCAAATTGTCCAATCAACACACAATAATAATGCACATTCGCATAAGTTTGAGCCAGGTAAAAAGGTGCAGGATTACTCTTAACAAAAATACTTTTTTCATGTTCTTAATCGACGGCTTATTTTTTGAAGCGGACGCTTGCCCCTTGGCCAGTCAAAGGAGTGTCTCCTTTTGTAACAGGTTCCTGAGATGTTTTGGGAAATAAGTCAATTAATATTTACAAATACCAAAATTTTTTCTGGTGTAAGTGGTGAATCAGAAGTGCTGAAGCCATTTTAAAATTGTAAAATTCAAACTTAAAATTGAAATAATAAATCTCAAACATATTATTGAAAGTCTGAACTAGGGAACTGTGTAAGAAAGGTTGTGGGCAGCGATATGACGGGTTGTGGGCAGCGATATGATGGGTTGTGGGCAGCGATATGATGAGTTGTGGGCAGGGATATGATGGGTTGTAGGCAGGGATATGATGAGTTGTGAGGGGGGAGAGGGGGAATGGGGTGATGGGTAAGGTGACTCTTCAGACGAGACATTTCTGCATTATTCCGCCATCTGTGGCTGCGGTTGTGTTGGGGCACTAAGTCTGATTTGCTTGCGCTGACTTGAATGAATGTAGATATAGCTCTTTAAAGAAGGATTTGATGTTGTCTAGTAGGGTTGGAGGTGGGGGGGGGGGGGAGGGGATATTAGAGAACAGAGAGTTGTGGTAGGAAGGTTGCAGTGACAGGGCTGGTTATACAAACTATGTACAAGTTTATTACAATACTAAGCAATAACTTAACTTGTATCTAATTAGTGGATATGTTAATGAGGTTGGCTGACTATAGACCAATCAAATTAAGGTAACTACTGTAGTAAAAAATCTATAAATAAGTCATACCATTAGTACTTAATGTCAAGCTATATTGAGTTGTCTCCTCCCTATTGTAGCATCTCTCTCCTATTCTTCTACTTCCTCTTCATACTGGAACTTGTCTCCACCTACTCCAGAGTCCAGATATGGTAATAGATGAATATCGTAATTTCTACTAGGTGTTTCCGGATTTGGGTTATACCTGAATTTAATTGATCAATGATCAAATTTCATGATGACTTTTAATCTAAGATTTCAGTTTATATGGCAAGCTGCAAGTCGAAACTTGTTTGAAACCCCAGGCAAGAGTGGACAACTTTCTGTGGTTTTTTCATGGTGGACAGTAGTTTTAAAGGAGCCTTTTCCTACTCCTGTTAGGGAAAAGTGAAGAATGAGGGGGTAGGAGGGGTTTTTCCCTGCAGCCAGTAGCTGCTTGGGAAAAATTTTATGGCTATGTCACTACCCAGCTTTTATTTACCAGGCAACACATTGAAAATCATTATAACTAATTAAACAACCACAAATACCACATAACGGTTGATTGGTGGCGGAATGACATAAACTGACAGTTACTGGCTGTGCCTGCTTCTATAATGAATTTAACCTTTCATGGTATAGGAGGATTGTGAATAAGGGTTGGGGTGGTTATGTAGTGGGTAGGGAGGGGACAGAGGAGAAGTGTGGGTGTGTTGACAAAGTTGAACCAATACAGAATGGAAACGTAAAGAAATGAGAGCATTTACTACACAGACCTATCGGTATACAACCATTTTTATACATTGTATCTGCTTCAAAGCTTCTTTTAGACGCTTCGCTTACAAAAATTCAGCCCATCAAAGTTTTTACGAATTTCCCTCGTAGGTGTTAGTTTCTATTTATGTAAATGTTTTACCAAGACTTTTACTTAGTAGAAAATTGACAGGTTTGAGCTAAATGTGAAAGGGGTGAGAAAATGATTTCATAATCAATTGTTTCATCATTTCCAAGAATGACATTCATTGCCAAAGAAGGATTTTCTCTCACATAAGCTCTTTTTTAGGAAAATTAAATTTCATTTATTGTGGAAACCAATTTCCTGGCCATCAGTAATAGTCACAATAAATTGTCTTTTAATGGTCTCACAGAATAACTTAGAAAGTTATGAAATAGGTAATAGATTGTTCAAGTGTGCCAAAGCTCTATAAAATCTTTTCTAATAAATGGCCAAAAAAATAATTTTGAACATTATTTCTTCATTTTTCCAAGCAAAATGTCGATTTTATAGCATTTCATTGACAATCTATCTTCTTTCCATAAAAAACCAATTTGTTCTTTGTAGCGGAATTTGCCAAATAGAATAACAATATGGTAAGTTCACTTGGCAGTAAATTTGTAAATGGAAATATTGGTTGTACTGGGCAACGCTGAAAACAATGGTATGTATGTGAATGATTTATTTCTATAATCAATGATTGATCAATTAATGATGACAGTAGGTTAAGATGAGGACACCAAAACATCTGCTTACTGACCAAACTTGTATCATCAAACTGTACCAAACAAACATTAATGTTTTTACTCTAAAGTTTCCAAACTTTTTTGTCTGCAATAATGTTGTTAGGAACAAATTTTTTAAAATCATACAGTTTTCAAATTTTATTAAAATATCACGACAATCACGAATTACGACAATGTGGTGTGTTATGTTGCTGTCTGCAATTCTACTCATCTACCAGTTGTCAATGATTGATTAATGAGTACACAAACAATTCTGATACAGTGTACAGGATATATAAGCAATCTTCAATTTTATTTTTAGTTGAAGTTATCTCAAAAGACACAAAGTTAAACTAAAATTAAAGTTTAACATCCACACTGCCTTAATTTCCCTTGTTTATCGAGCTTTAAACCTGCTGTCATTTAATCAACTTGCAGATATTGGGTGAATTAAAAGTTTTGTCTAAAATACTACTGACAAACCTAATGTGAATTGATAAAAATACTAACAGCAGAAAACATCGAACTGTAACAAAAGGACCAGTGTTGGTAATGGTAGCCAAGATAAAAAGTAGGTTTTAAAGTTTAGTAGCAAAAAGCGATAACTTAGTTGCTTTTCTTCGCAGGAGCCGAAACATGTGTACACGTACCTGAAAAGGTTTCCGAGTAAAAACTTATCACATATGAGTGTCTCAGTGTCACTCGGTTTTTATTGTACAAAGTTACTGTTGAAAAATTTGCCAAGTTTAGCATATTCAAGTAAATTTAGGTATACAGCAGACTTGAGTCAATCTTGAGTGAACTGTTATACTGACTTGAAGAAATAACTCAGTTAGACACAAATAGAGCCTAATTTGTTTTATACATAAAGACTTCAGATCTATAGCTACAAAGCGTAGTTGGTAGTGCCGAAAAATTTTAAGCTCAAGAAGTGGTTTTGATTTTGCTATAATATACTTAAGTAAGAACTTGAGACTAGAAATGGAAAACTGGTTCTTTACATTCTAGAGATAACATTGGGTTGTCACAACGGAATAGAACGGAAGGCTCATTGTCAATGAAGAATGTGCCAAAACAGTTTAATGTTGACTATTCATGCAGTAGAAATGTTTTGACTGTCATTTTAAAGTAATGTATCTTTCTTAATCTGTAAGAAATATGGGCAAGTACCCCAAATTGTGTCAAGTCATAACCAAAGCCTTGATTCAACTTTTTCTGTCTTGCAATGTGGTTTTCTATTTTCTTCACTTATTTGATACAGCTGTGGGCACGTGTTTGTCATGTGTCTCCTGTGAAATCAATCAGTGGTGATTTATTGATTATTGATAGCTAATTAGACACATTTGTGTGACACTGTAATTATTCTGTACCAAAATAGACACATAGCTGAGTAAATGAGGAACAGTTTAAGTAGTAAGAGATATTACTAAATGATTTATGAGTAGTCAGTTTACTATATAAGTGAATGTTTTACTCTGTCTCTTCAGTTCAACTCACTAACAACTCACTGAGAATCACTGTAAGTAGTAAAGTTGTTGTTACATAAGTTCACTTTCTTTTCTACCAAACAAATTTCATACTTGTTACTGTTCATAAACTCCCTACAATTATTTTATTCCAGCTATAACTCTCACAAATATCAACAAACATGAAATTCTTGGTAATCCTCGTTGCCCTCTGTCTGGCTCTCCAGCAAACAACAGCTTTTGGTCTCTATGGTGGAGGTTTTGGTTACAGAAGATTTGGGTGAGTTTGATAAAACATTGGTATGAACTAAAATTTCAGCATTGCAGTTTAGTGACCATTTCTATAATACAATAGAGATGTCAGGGACCATTACATGTATTAAAAATGGAAACAGAATGTGCTTTAACTAAAACCTTTCATTTGTAGACTTGGCTATGGATTCGGCAGATTCAACAGCTTTGGATACAGAAGATTTGGATATGGAGGCATTGGTGGATTTGGTAAATTTGGACTTTGTAAGTATTTTACAGTGAACTCTGCTTCGGTTTTATTTTCTCAAAATTAATTTCTCGAATTTTAAAAAAGTTCTAGTCAAGTGAATCATCTGGTTTGAAGCTGAAAAACTTTGCTTTTTTTGCATTTTCATCTTGTACAATTTTTGGTTACTAGGTTGAAAAGTATACAAAGCTGTTTAAAAGTTTCTGAACTTTAAAACCTGTAAACATTTGTGGTGACTAGACAGTACCTAAACCATGCTGCTTTCAAATTATTCCAAGTATCTTGATGTTCCCATTTAATGAACTAGACGCTTTTATTAAAGAGACGCTTTAACTTGACCTAGCCTACCACAGTTGTTACATGCCAATTGGAGAAAATGATTTTTAAGCGTTATGAACACTTCACTATTAAAGAACTAAACAAAAATATTTGCAAAGCTTACAACATAGGTTATGCCTGAAAAAAATAATTTATCTTTTAGCTGTTGCAATTGTCAATTCACCAATCTTGTTTGTAGATTAAAATGAAGATGAATCAAGAAACATAGACAAAGACATCCCCACCCACAGAGCAGCAACCTTCAGCCACAACAGATATATATATATACTTATGTCTAGTGACTGAGTTTTGTTAGCACAAAGTTTTTATTCAGTTTTTGGATGTGGACATCCATTGAACTTTTGTTGCCAGTATTATTTTGAATTTTTGTTGTTTGTTTGCACAAATATATTAACTTGTTCCCAAATTCTCGCTGCTACATTATGACTATCCAAAACCCACCAATAATTTTCTACAAAGCCATTTTGCAACAAATCTTTTCAAAATTTATCAACAAGAACTATTGATACAGTTAAATTGAAGCTAAGTTTGAAGTTTATCATTGCAGATAGTAGTAAAACGTTGACTTGGTTTTCTTATCTCATATTAGCAAAAAGTAAGGCTTTAAAGATTGAGATAAAACAAACTTGAATAGCATTTACTCAAAGTAGTTGGTAGTTCTGATAATGTGAAAGGTTTTGACTTGACTTTTACTTGAGGCGCAAATTGTTTGATAAAATAGACTGATGCTGAAGTTAGCATGCCATGCTGGTACAATCAGATCACTGTTTTCATTAGTACGAACCTCCCAATTGCCCAAGCTGTAAATTTTAAGAACAAAACTCTCTACTATTTAATCCTTACACTGTCTCTCCTCTTCAACCACTTTCTGACTACGTCCAAGTCAAAACTCCTACCACAGAGTAGGATTTCTGCAGAGTCGGTGACTCTCAAGCTAATACCTTTCCTATTAATCTGGCAAAGCAACAAGCAGCTCTCTGGCAACCATTCAATCAAACCATGCAGGAATATATCAAAGTAAAAGCATTTTATTGCGTCTTCACTCTATGCTCTCAGGCTGTCAGTAGTAATACTGTAAATAATAACCCAAAGCTTATGTGCTAGAAACAGCTCTTCCAGAACTGAGAGAAAGAGGTATGTGCCTGCTATAAAAGCGAAAGTTAGTTCAGCTCTACTGTATATGTTCCCACTTCCAGTTTCTCAGTTATACTCAAGGAAAGCTATATAGAGAATATTTTGGTCACCACCGGATCGTTCTCCAAATACAGAGCAACTTTGAGCAGAAAGCCGTGATTTCTTATTTAGAAGTTAGATTAAAAAATTTTTCTGATACAAAAGTTGCTTGAAAAGCCATCTGCCAGGACGAATTTAATAATAATAAATGGTTTATTGCCCATTCCATATTCTATAGTTCGTAACAATTACAAAATGATAGCACAATTGTAGCTCTTTAGCACCAAACTAGCTCTACTTTAACTTTCAACTAACTCAGCTTGTAATATATATGATGCTTAAAAACTGCATGCAGTAATATATACACACATCAACTGTTGAGACTTTTCCAAATGAGAACAGTAATAATACTCATTCAAGTATAATTGAGTCAAGTAATAGGCACAAAGGTTACTCGTTGGTAAATAATCCATTCTTAATTTGAGTTGACTGTTTGCTTTTTAGAGCCTCCGTGTGTCTCAATCAGAAGACTTTTCCTTCTATGATGGATTTCTCAGATGTATTAGGGAATAGTTAATGAAATTTTTTGAGATTCAAAATTCGGTTTTGACCAAATCACTGTATCATAAATTCAAAAGCTGTTTTGAAATTTTAAAGTCTAATTAGAAAATTATACTGATAAACTTCACAGTCTGAACTTTAACTCATAGCTAGCCATCTAGCTCTTGCTTCTTTTATTACAGAGTGCCGAGGATAGAATTATGCGTGTAGGAAGGGGTTCTTTAAGAATATGGGGGTGAGACAGGTAAGGCAGCTCTTCAAGAGCAGGCAACTTCATAATACTTCATCATCGCTAGCTGTCGTTGCTGTCGGGCACTGAAAACTGGCTTGGATTGACATTAGGATTAGATATAGCCCTTTAGAGAGGGAGGTGATGTTGTGTAGGAGAACTGGGAGGGGAAAAGGGTATACTAGAGCACTATGGTTGAAGTAGAAAAGATGCAGTGACTGAAGAGCTGAACTGGTATCTAATTAGTAGATATGCAAATGAGGCTGGTTTGAATATAGACCAATCAAATTTGTGTTATTATTGTAGTAAGAACATATAAAAAAGTTAACTTGTCCCTATTGTATCACCATCTCTTTCAGCTTCCCTTTCTGCAATTCCTCTTCAGACTGGAACTTGTCTCCACCTACTAGGGTCCATGTATGGTAAATGATAAATGACCCCATGTCTATTGGTTGTTTCTGGATTCGGGTTATATTTGAGTCCAATTGATCAAAGATTAAACTCCATTATGACATTTCTATCTAAAATCTCAGCCTATATGGCAAGTTGCAAGCCGAAACAGGTTTGAAACTCAGGCAAGAGGGGACAACCTTCTGTGGTTTTTTCATTGTGTATGGTGGCTATAGAGGAGCATTTTCAAGCTCAAGCAAGGAGATAGAAAAGGGGGGGGGGGGGGGGTTATTTTCTCTCCGGCAAACCAGTAATTCATTGCAACTAATTCTATGGCTACTCCACTACCCAGTTTTCATTTACCAGGCAATAAATTGAAAATCATTATAAATACTTAAACAACCACAAATACCACATAACGGTTGATTGGTGGAGGAATGACATACAAATGACAGCTTCTGGCTGTGCCTGATTCGAAAATGAATGTAGCTCTTCAGCAGACCAAGAGGTCTATGAATGAAGGCTGGGGGTGAGTAGGATTGGGGATAGGTAGTGGGAAGGGAGGGGGACAAAAGAGAAGTGTGGGTGTTTTGACAGGGTTGAACCAACACAGAGAGCAGAAGTAAAGAAATATGCTACCCAAATCTAATAATCAATAAAAATGTGTTTATAAATTATTATAATTGCCTCAAAGCTTCATTTAGACATTTTTCTTAAAATAATCTAGTCGATCAAATTTTTTTTACTTATATTGCGGAAGATTTTGATGAAAGGCAGTAGTAAACTGGTTGTTTATCACTCCAATCTCCACACCGGTGTGCTAAAGTTCCAACCACAGCCATTGGAAAGATGCTGTGTCGGTGGAGAGCCTTACTGTGCCAGTAGCACAGCACGCAGGATCGGTATTGACCTCTGCAGGGCCGGTATTGACCTCTTACCGACCCGGTATGGTGACACAGGTCCGGTCTAAGATGGCCGCCATAGTAAAGGACCTGCAAAGCTGTCTAGGATCCTACTCTAGAGCAAGAACAGGAAGTACCCTTTCTCGGAATGACAACTACGGTAACCATAAGCTAGCTGTAGCCCTTGAGCCCTGCAGATACCTGTGATTAGACTTGTCTTATCAATCACTCTAGTGGATAGCCACCCTAGGACTTTGGTGTTGAAGAATAAAGCCACTAATCAAAACACAATCCGTGTAGTTTGTTTGTTTGTTTGTTTGAACTGTGGGCTTTGTATATGCCAGGTGATCTGGCAGTACTAAGCATAGTTGTCACTGTCGTACGGAAAAGTGTCCCCTCTGGAGAGAGGTACAATACTTGGGATTAGTGGACTTTCGTGGTAACCGGACTGAAATCCATTACAATATCCCTGTCAAGTGACGGCTTCTATTTATGCATACCTTTTACCAAGATACCAAGAGTCTAACTTATTTGAAAATGGACTCTCTTTGAGTAAGTGTGAAGATGTGAGAAAATTATCTCAAAATAAACTGCTCCATCATCTTTGAGGACGCCATTGAATGCCATGAAAAGATTTTCTCACATTAGCTGTTTTTTAGGAAAATAAGTTTTCAGTCGTTATGGAAACTGATTGTCTGGCAGTTAGTTGAAATAGAAAACTTATGTAAGACTTCCGCTCACATCAACAAGATGAGTCTAACAATCTTATAAAATAACTTATAAAGTTATGAATCAGTTAATTGATTTATAAAGTGCGCCAATGCAGTCTAAAGATGACAACACTATTAATTGGATTTTAATGAATGACCAAGCAAAAAAACGATCAGGATTAACTTTTGGTTTGTTCAAGCTCAGTATTTACTTTGTAACATTTTATTGGTAATCTGTATTCTTTCCAAATAAAATAAATGTGTACAGTGTAGCAGACGTTGTTCTTGGCATGTAAAAATATGGCGAGTCCACTTGACAGTAGTTATGTAACTGGAAATATTGGTTGTTGTTGGCAACACAAAAACACTTGCAATTATATGAATCATTAATCTCCATAATCATCACAAACAGTTGAATTAATGATGACAGTGGAGGTAGGATGATGACACCAAAATATCTGCTTACTGACAAAACTTGGATTGATGTGGTGTGCTCATTGAGCATGAATGCTTTATTATAAAATTTTCAAGCTTTTTCTAGCCGCTGTAATATGAATGTAAAAATAATTCAAATATCATTCTCTCAGTTCTGAATAAAACATCACGGCAACCCACAACCCTGTGGCTTGTTCCTCTGCTGTCAGAACTCAAATCATCCACCAGCAATCACTGATTAATTATTGACTATCAAAAAAATCTGATACTGTAACCTTCAAATTCGTTTTGCGTTTTTAATATCTAAACAGATAGAAAGCTACATATAGAATTTAAGTTTTGTCTTTGCATGGCTTTAATTTTAAGGTTTAGCGAGCAGTAAATTTTCTTTTAGATTAATGAACTTGAGTGTATTTGTATTGATTGAATTTTTTGCCTAAAATTTCACCTGGCAAATTCATTAATAGCTATTGAAGAAAATAACACCAGAAAGACTGGTGTTAGTAGTGGTGGCAAAAATAAAATTTAGTACTTGAAGTTTGGTGGAAAAAAATAATAATTTAGTTTGGGACATTTTTGGGCCACGTTTTTGTATGATTACGTTGTTACTAGCCAAAGTTTTTTGGTCTACCATGTGTGAACCCTTCCATGACTGCTGCCAGCCTGCTTCTGTCAAACCTCATGCTTCATCCCAGTCAGGCATCAGCCACTAGTTTTACAGAAATAAAAATGTTCATAGCTGATTGACCGCAAGGACTTATGCATCAAAGAATTTATACATGACAGTGAAGTGGTGAGTCACTTTGCTGTTTGAGTTTTCTTGCGGGCAAAGTTATTAATAAAAAATTCATGAAGCTGTTGAACTTCTCAGCATATCTGTATAAGTTTAGGAATATAGCATACTTAAGTCATAAACGAGTCACGTTGCATATCGACTTGAAGAAACGAATTGCGTAAAAATTTACATAAAAGGAGTCTAGTTCAATTTATTAATGGAGCTTTTAGATCTATAGCTGTATAACATAGTTGGTAGCGCAAGAAAATTCAAGCTCAAACAGGGGTTTTGATTTTTTGCCATAAGATATTTAAATAAGAACTTAAAACAAGAAATGGAAGACTGGGTTGTCATGATGGAATAGAGCAACATTGTCAACGAATAATGTGCGAAAACAGTTTAATGTCAGTTACTCATGCAGTAAAATGTTTTGATGGTCATTTTTAAGTAATATATGTGTCTTAATCTGCAAAAACTGTGAAAAAGTATTCCAATTTATGCCAAGTTACAACCAAATCCTATATCAAACTATATCTGTCATGCAATGTGGTTTTCCTCTTTCCACACTCAAATGATACATCTCTAGCCATCTGTTTATCATCTGTCTCCGTTGAAATCAATCAGTTGTAGTTTATGGATTATTGATTGCTAATTAGACACATTCTTCACTCACATGATACAACGATGGGCACGTGTTCGTCATGTGTCTCCAGCAATATCAATCAGTGGTGATTTATTGATTATTGATAGCTAATTAGACACATTTGTGTGACACTGTAATTATTCTGTACCAAAATAGACACATAGCTGAGTAAATAAGGAACAGTTTAAGTAGTAAGAGATATTACTAAATGATTTATGAGTAGTCAGTTTACTATATAAGTGAATGTTTTACTCTGTCTCTTCAGTTCAACTCACTAACGACTCACTGAGGATCACTGTAAGTAGTAGAGTTCTTGTCACCTGAAACTATTTACATTTCTATAAGACTTGCGGCATATTGCTTGTTTGAAATAAACTGTTTACAATTATATTATTACAGCTCCAACTCTCACCAACCTCAAAAAACATGAAGTTCTTGGTAATCCTCATTGCTCTCTGTCTGGCTCTCCAACAGACAACAGCTTTTGGTCTCTATGGTGGAGGTTTTGGTTACAGAAGATTTGGGTGAGTTTATAAATTTTGTGAATAAATTTTGAAATGGTTGACAAACTGATGAACACAGAGTACATATGTTCAATCGAGTTTACTCGATTGTACCATTCTCTATCAGTTTTCAACTCAGTAGCAACTCTGGGATTGAACAAATAACATAGGAAGTATGACTAAAACACTTGCATATCCAGTTTAACTCCGTATTTAATTTTGTAGAGGCGGTTTTGGATTCCGCAGATTCAACAGCTTTGGATACAGAAGATTTGGATTTAGAGGCATTGGTGGATTTGGTAAATTTGGACTTTGTAAGTATATTCTAGAAATAAACTATGAAACCTTTGCACTTCTTTGGCATTGAAACTTTTTTGCCGAAATTGTTAAGTCAGTTTATGTACAAATGAGGCTTTGTCTCTGGTTTAGTTGCCTATATTGGTAAGCTTTTCAAGTATAAATAATGAATGTTGTTTCATTTAGTGAGCCATAAATCTTTTGATATGCTGTTAAATCTTCAATTTTGGTTGTAGACTGAAAACAGAGATAAAACCAGGCCTACACAAAGACATCCCACCTGCATAACTGCAACCTTCATCACAGATGTATATATATTCATACGTCAACAGTCTGAGTTTTGCCAGCAGATATTTTGTTATTCATTGTTTGTTACAAACATCCATTGAATTTTTGTTCTCGGTATTAGTGTTGTATTTTTTGTTTGTTCTTTAAAATATATACACCTGTTACAAAACTCTTTGGCTACAAGACAAATATGCAAATTTGCAGTAACCGGTTTCTACAGCAAGACACTTACGCTAAAGGTCTAAAATATATTTCTGTTTTTCATGCTCGAAAAGCAAGCTTTTAAACAAAAACTGCACCAACACTCCACCTCTTATATGAATTTTCATTTAAATTAAAAAGTGGATGTTCTTTCTGAATTGCTTAACGACATAAAATTAGGACAAACCTTTTAATTGAATTGCGGTCAATGGTGAAAAAATATTTGTAGAATAAAACTGAAGAGGCATAGAAAAACTTATAAAAAAGGTAACTCAAATTAAAACTAATTATTGCTATGAATGACAAGATCCTTAGGAGGATTTAAAACAGATGACACAGTAATATTGTTTCGAAATTTCTTAGGATTTCCATTTAAAGCATTTTTACAAAGCAAAACAAGACTAGCGATGTATAACCAAAACCTTGATAGAAGCAAACTGGCAGCCGTCTAACCTGAAACTTGTGTTCCTGTGTCCAAACAACTGATGAGTACAAGATCAGTGTCTGTCTTTTTAATAGCGCCAAAAGTGTTTCTATTGGTTGCTGCACATAATCCACCTTTGGAACCAAGACTTTATGTCTAGAAGGCGAGAATGTAATGATGAAAATATCTGCAGACAATAGTCTAAGAGATTACACTACTGTCTCATACAGTATGTGATAGGGCAGGAAATTATTTAAGCTTAAACTACGTTTCTCTTCTTCGAACTAATAATTTGGTTTAACACAAAACCACTGATGCAGCATAACACTGTGACGTAAGTAAGTTGCGCAGTTGGACCTCTTGCTCCAGCACAATCCTTTTGCTAACTTACACGGGTGCTGCCTATAATTATTTTTGTCGAACAGACAAATCAAGTGCGTAGAGAGAGCCTATAGTGAACAAACTATCAATTATGCTTATAAACAAATTGATCAATAGACAACACCAACAACCCAGTCTAATGTTATCCAGTAAACATGTGTAACCCAGCCCCAGGTCCTAAAAAGAACAATGAGATACTGCTAACAATTCTGGCCAAGTTTTACGTACTGGGAGTGAGGATGAAGCAGTTAGTGGTATCCCGGCAACGAAACTTAAATATTTAGAGTTTAAGGCTAAAATGATGGATTTTTCCATCAAAAAATGTTATTAGCGAGTATTAATGCATAATTGCTAAGTATGCTTAGATAAAGGGTGCCAGATTCTGATCACCAATAATTTCATCTCTGTCTGTTTTACAAGTAACAGTCACTTTACTCGCGAGAAACTACAAACTGACTGCTTGACCATTCAGCTACTTGTATGAATGTGACAAACTGACAGATGTTTTATAGGTAAAGCAACAAGAACCAAATAGCTAACTGACTCATACAAAAAGGTGCTGTTTCACTTATTAAAACAACAAACAGCCAAAAAGTTCATGTTGAAAACAAGAAAAAAACTAATTTAATCTGATAAGCTGAAAAATAAAATAGTCCAACACAACGACTTCCTTCATATTGTTCAGGAATTTTGCAGGTGCTCTAACAGTGGTAGCCTGGGTGGTAGTACACCCGCGCCTTTCTCAGGAAGTGAAACGACAGATGGTGAATGCCCACTACCAAAGGGACGCAATACCCAAGGCTTCCCAAATCAGCAACAGCTATTAGGCTTTGTTCAGCCCAAAGCTGGTCAGATGAGCTCTTATGTCAGATACCAACTGCAGAGTATGACTGCCAACAAGCCGACAAGGCGACAAGCCAACAAACCCACTTGCCCACTGTGCTGCTGTGTTATCTCGTACTAGTTAAAACAGTACATGAAAAATTAATTCAATCTACCAGCTTGCTCCAATCAAAATAAGGGAATGCAGTGAGAAAGCAGTGCTTCTAGTATCTTTGTTGCTTCCATCTTCTGGCTGTGCTTTCACTACTCTGCACATCGAGCGAGCGGATCACAGCTAGCTTATATACAGAGACAGTTACATAACAGCATGTCAAATGAGAAATATCTAAAGGGGTGTCTGACTAATAATATCAAAAATGGTCATGGCACTTAGATAATATCCAAAATGAATATATAAATGGTGACATGAGTTTTCTTTGTATTTACAGAAAACATATATATACAAATAATAATTGGGTGCATGCTAATGTGTTAGTTATTTGCACTGCTTGCAGGAAATAGTGATGTTAATGTGTGTAAATGGAATTGCAGGCTTCATTTCCTGCACAATAATATTTATGAAGGTCATTTTAATACAAACTACATTGCCTTCTAGGTTAAAATATGCTTGCTAAATAAGTTTGCCTTGATACAAAAATAAATGGACCTGAATTAAAGCAGTTGCTAACATTTTTAAGCTGAATGCAATAACACTTTTGTTTGGCAAACATCTCACAGGAATGTTGATAAATCCTACCAGCTCACTCCTTGCTCCTTGCTCTTCACTCCTCACTTCCTTGCATTGTAATATGTAAATTTTATATGAAACCGCTTAAACCGTTTGTAAAAAATTTCATTGAAATATGTAAGTGTATTAACTTTCTGTACAAACCTCAAGCTCAAACTTTAATCTCCAAGTTTATATTTAGAATTACAACTTAAAGGAAACTGAGTATTTTTGGTAAAATGTGAGCAATGAAAAACTGAATATGTAATTGTTTTTTTCATTATTTTTGAGCATGGCATTCAATACCACAGAAAGATGAAACCTCACGTTAGCTGCTTTTTTTAGGAAAATAGATTACTGTAGCCATGGAAACCAACTTCCTAGCAATAAGTTTAAGTCAAAATGCCATCACAAGAGTTTCCATTTGCACCAGCGAAAACGTCTTTTACTGATCTCACAAAATCATTAACTTATATAATAATGTTTGATTACTAAGGTGTGTCAATTCACTGTAAAGAAGACAACTCTATTAATTGCCTTCTAAAAGATGACCAAGCAAAATAATGGTGAGCACTCATTTGTTTTGTTCAAGCTCAACATTTATGTTATAACGTTTTATTGAAACTCGATATACGTTCCATTCTAACATTTGCTGTTTTGTAGCAGACGTTTGCCATAGAATATAGAATATAACAAAATAGTGAGTCAACTTGGCAGTAAGTATCCCAGTGGAGTTGGCTACGCTTCCCTACACTGACAGCAATGGCAAGTAAATGAATCATTTATCTCCATAAACAATCATAAACTGTTGCATTTATGATGACAGTGGGGCTTGAGATGAGGACACCGGAAAATATCTGCTTACTGACAAACTTCTATTGCAACCGTTTGCTATCTAACCATCAATTTGTTTGATGCAAGACCTCTAATAGACAGATTGTATGAAAAAAAAACAGAATTCCTTTTTTACGGTTTGATTTTATTAGCAAAGTCAAGCGTGAAAGTTCACTCAAAGTAAACACTACATTAAAAACAGTGCTTTTAGTTTTAGTTTTTGTTTG
This sequence comes from Cryptosula pallasiana, assembly GCA_945261195.1. Taxonomy (NCBI): domain Eukaryota; kingdom Metazoa; phylum Bryozoa; class Gymnolaemata; order Cheilostomatida; family Cryptosulidae; genus Cryptosula; species Cryptosula pallasiana. The sequence goes on along the minus strand of OX183135.1, from coordinate 15,456,270 downwards.
CCTCAATAAAATTATTCTAAATAATCAATGCATAAATAGGTTGTCTATGTACATATTTTTGCTATCTAATAATTTCAACGACGAATCAAAAGCAATGTAAATGGTATTATTTTTTGGACTGTAGACTACTTCAAAGTGACCGTGAAAATGAGAAATTCAGGTGAGCAAAGATGCGCATTGCAATCTTTTTAGAGTCTCAATGATCATTATTCAGATACAAGTCTTAAATTACACACAATCTCTAAATTCCCATTAAACTTTACAACAGCCTTAAGAAACTTTAGAAACTTTCATTTACTTCTTTAACAATGTACAACTGTATTGAGGAGTATACAAATATCACAACACAGTCAAGAGAGGTTGGTAGGTCGATAGATATGATTGCAAACAACCAGAACTAAGTTTTCTAAATCTTAAAGCAACTCAACCGTAATCCAAGTCTGCTCGACCAAGATCGGAGTCCATTTGACCTTAGACTCGACCCTCGACCCCAAACTTGACCTCAACCAACTGCTGAGTCCTTACACCGGCCTATACGAGAAGTCATAATGGCAATTGGCCAGAGACAATTCACTAGGTAAAGTTAATCAAACTTTTGATGAGATTGCGTAACATAAATACAGAGAATAAGTATTCACTATTACAGATAGTTAATGGTTGACTATAACAATAATAGGTCCTAGTTATATAGAATCAGAGTAGTTTTATAATAATAATTTCTTACTGGCTTTTGGTAAGCAGGTTTAGTATAAACGTTTGCTAGTAGCTTTCCTAAGTGGCCAGCTTATTTGTCTGTTTTCCAAATCTTTTTAGTACAGCAGTATTTACTCATGCCATTTGCTGCTGCCTTGGGCTACCTATCTTGGGGAAGTTGTGTCTCCAAGAGGAAGACATCTTTGGTAGAACATTAGCCTAATTAAGTCAACAGAGATGGTACCTTCTCATGCTACGAACTCAAAAGCCAAAGGGTAAAAAGAGGAACTGTAGGGGATTTGACTGGGGGGACTTGGGTGGCCTGGTAGGAGGGGCGAGGAGAGTGTGCTCGGGAGGGGTAGTACTGTTTTTGCTATTAAACAGCTTATCCATGGATATAACTACCTGAGAGAGGAGGGACGAATTATAGTCAAATGAAACAACACTGGGGTGAAAGGGGAAGAGGTGGCAGGAGTATTAGGATGGAGGGAAAGGGTGAAAGGGAGGTCTAAGAATGGTAAGGGATGTGAGCCGCTCACTCAAAGCTATTACAATACAATCGAGTGACCCATTGGCTGATGTCAGAACTGCACTCATCTGTCAATGATCACATCAATAAAATGTCAAAGATTAATTACTGACTATACAAACAATTCTGGTACCTTATACAGTATATATGAGCAATACTCGTATTTATTTTGGGTATCAATTGCCTCGAAAGCTATAAATTTACAAATAAAATTCAAGTTTTTCATTTAGATTGCCTTGATTTTGGTGTTTATTTAGCATTGAATTTGTTTTCAATCAACCAGCTTACCAATACTTGTGTGTAAACTAAAAATTTTTCCTTAAAATGGCATTTGACCAAAATAATGTGAGTTGATGAAAATAGTAACAGGTACTAGTTAGTAACTGGTACGTAAAATTGAGTGGTAGAGGATAATAATTTTGTTTGTGAGACATTCGGACCATATTTTAAATAATACGTTTGTTCTTAGGTTCTTAGGTTCTCAGGTATAAAATGCTGTCACAACTGCCACGAGGATTTTCTGTAAGTCCTCGGGTTGTATTTTCAGTCTGGTATCCACAGCTGTTTCCAAAGAAATGGAATTATTCATAGTTGACTAACCAGGCTAATTTCTCTAGAGAAAATGATCGTGGATTTGTACATGGTAGTCAATCAGCGTGTCACTACCACCATTGTTTTTTGTTGTAGAAATTGTTGTTACAAATTATTTTTAGTTATTGAACTCATCAGCGCACACAATTAAGTTAGGGATCACATCATAGTTTGGTCATTGTTGAGTAACATTGTGTACGGACACACAGAAATGTCCAAGTTTCCTATTTAATGTTAACCATGTAAATAACTTGACTTGATTAAATTCATTCATGAAAAGCTCGCACTCACATCTGCATAAATTAATTAATAATAGAGAAAAACGCGCAACCTGAGAAAGTTTTCAAACCGTGGGGAATACCCAATTAATTACGAGAATCTCTGGATTTTGTCCATTGTTTTATATCAGCTTGCAATAATTATTTTTGAATTTCTCCAGTAATAAAACTTTTGCTCAGGTTGTGCGTTTTTCTCTAATGCTAAAAGATCCATGTTTGAGCTAATCACTAGAAAATCTTTGTCATAAAACAAATAAATAAGAACTTGAGACAAGGAGAGGAAAATTGTTTCTTCACATTCTAAATACGCCATTGGGTTGCCATGATGACATGGAAAGGAGGGCTATTGTCAAATTAAAATGTTACAAAACAGTTTAGTATTAGTCATTCATGCAGTAAAAATGTTTTAATTGTCACTTTAAGGTAATATATCTTTCTTAATCTGTCAATAAATGATAGAAAATGTCCCTGATTATGCCAAATCATAACCAAATCCTACATTCAACTATTTCTGTTTTGAAAAGTGGTTTTCCTCTTTTTACACTCACCTGATACAACAATGGGCATGTGTTTGTCATGCGTCTCCAACAATATCAATCCTTGGTGATTTATTGATTATTGATAGCTAACTAGACACATTTGTGTGACACTGTTATTATTCTGTACCAAAATAGACACATAACTGAGTAAATGAGGAACAGTTTAAGTAGTAAGAGATATTACTAATTGATTTATGAGTAGTCAGTTTACTATATAAGTGAATGTTTTACTCTGTCTCTTCAGTTCAACTAACTAACGACTCACTGAGGATCACTGTAAGTAGTAGAGTTCTTGTCTCCTGAATATATTTACATTTCTATAAGACTTGCGGCATATTGCTTGTTTGAAATAAACTGTTTACAATTATATTATTGCAGCTCCAACTCTCTAACCAGCCTCAAAAAACATGAAGTTCTTGGTAATCCTCGTTGCTATCTGTCTGGCTCTCCAACAGACAACAGCTTTTGGTCTCTACGGTGGAGGTTTTGGTTACAGAAGATTTGGGTGAGTTTTTAAACTTTGTGAATAAAATTTTGAAATGGTTGACAAACTGATGAACACAGAGTACATATGTTCAATTGAGTTTACTTGATTGTACCACTCTCTATCAGTTTTCAACTCAGTAGCAACTCCGGGGTTGAACAAATAACATAGGAAGTATGACTAAAACACTTGCATATCCAGTTTAACTCCGTATTTAATTTTGTAGAGGCGGTTTTGGATTCCGCAGATTCAACAGCTTTGGATACAGAAGATTCGGATTTGGAGGCATTGGTGGATTTGGTAAATTTGGACTTTGTAAGTATATTCTAGAATTAAACTTTGAAACTTTTGCACTTCTTTGGCATTGAAACTTTCTCGCCGAAATTGTTAAGTCAGTTTATATACAAATATGTCTTTGTCTCTGGTTTAGTTGCCTATATTGGTAAGCTTTTCAAGTATAAATAATGAATGTTGTTTCATTTAGTGAGCCATAAATCTTTTGATATGCTGTTAAATCTTCAATTTTGGTTGTAGACTGAAAATAAGGTAAAACCAGACCTACACAAAGACATCCCGCCTACACAACAGCAACCTTCAGCACAGATGTACATATATTCATATGTCAAGTGACTGAGTTTTGCTTGCAGATATTTTGTTATTCATTGTTTGTTATAAACATCCATTGAACTTTTGTTCTCAGTATTAGTGTTGTATTTTTTGTTTGTTCTCTAAAATATATACACCTGTAAAAAAACCTTTTTGGGTTACAAGAAAAATATGCAATTTTGCAGTAACCGGTTTCTACAGCAAGACAGTTTAGCTAAAGGTCTAAAATATATTTCTGTTTAATGCTCTAAAAGCAAGCTTTCAAACAAAAACTGCACCGACACTCCACCTCTTACATGAATTTTCATTTAAATTAAAAAGTGAATGTTCTTTCTGAATTGTTTAGCGACATAAGATTAGGACAAACATTTTAATTGAATTGCGGTCCATGGTGAAAAAATATTTGTAGAATAAAACTGAAGAGGCATAGAAAAACTTATAAAAAAGGTAACTCAGATTAAAAGTAATTATTGATGTGAATGACAAGATCCTTAGGAGGATTTAAAAATATTACCCCGCAATGTTGTTTTGAAATTTCTTGGGATTTCAATTTAAAGCATTTTTACAAAGCAAAACAAGACTAGTGATGTATAACCAAAACCTTGACAGAAGCAAACTGAAAGCCATCTAACCTGAAACTTGTGTCCCGGTGTCCAAACAACTGATGAGTACAAGATCAGTGTCTGTCTTTTTGATAGTGCCAAAAGTGCTTCTATTGCTTGCTGCACATAATCCACCTTTGGAACCTAGACTTTATGTATAGAAGGCGAGAATGTAATGATGAGGTTAAAGAATATCTGCAGACAAAAGTCTAAAGCTACGTTCACACAATGCGATTCTCGGCCGAGTGGGAGGAGCAAAAAATCGGCTCGCAAGTGTGAACAGTAAAATCTTAACGATTTTACAATCGGTGGCAGATTTTTTTTCATCGGGCAGTGATGGTTCTCTGTACGATTATCAACATCCACATCACAGCGTTTCAATTTAATGCTTTTCAAGAAACTTGCAGCTGCTTGATAATTATTATTTTAACCAATTTTAGAATATTTTTTAATATTTCCCTGATCAACTGCAAGTCTTGTTTACTAGTAGAATATTAAGATGGGTATACTAACTATTATCAATGTAAATAGAAAACAAGAACCAGTGCCATGATTATAATAAACAATTGCATTGAAAAAAGTTATCATTTATTTATTATTCATTATAATTAATTGAGTATACTACTTACCATTATTTATTATTGTTTATAATTCATTTCTTATTATTGATGAGTGAAGAAATGGTATAATTTATTTAAATATCTGATGATATTAGCTATATTATTAATAATAATAATTAATGTTCTGTAATTATCAATTAAATGCGGTATCTTGACAACATGTCAAGGCCATGCAATATCGGGCAAAAAATCGCAAGTGTGAATTCTTCTAAATAATCGGGAGAGCAACTCCCGATTCCTCCAGATAATCGCATGGCCGAGAATCGTATAGTGTGAACGTAGCTTAAGAGATTACACTACTGTCTCATACAGTAAGTAGGTGATAGGGCAGGAAATTATTTAAGCTTAAACTACATTTCTCTTTTTTAAACTAATAATTTGGTTTAACACAAAACCACTGATGCAGCATAAGACTGTGACGTAAGTAAGTTGCGCAGTTGGACCTCTTGCTCCAGTACAATCCTTTTGCTAACTTACATGGATGCTGCCTACAATTATTTTTGTCGAACAGACCTGTCAAGTGCGTAGAGAGAGCCTATAGTGAACAACTTACCAATTATACTTATAAAGGTATTGATCAATAGACAACACCTACAACCCAGTCTAATGGTATCCAGTAAATATGTGTAACCCAGCCCCAGGTCCTACAAAGAGCAATGAGATACTGCTAACAATTTTGGCAAAGTTTTATGTACTGGGAGTGATGATGAAGCAGTCAGTGGTCTCCCGGCGACTAAACTTGAATATTTAGAGTTTAAGGCTAAAATGATGGATTTAACCATCAAAAAATGTTATTACAGAATATTAACGCATAAGTGCTAAGTATGCTTAGATAAAGGGTGCCAGATTCTGATCACCAAAAATTTCATCTCTGTCTGTCTTACAAGTAACAGCCACTTTACTCGCGAGAAACTACAAACTGACTGCATGACCATTCAGCTACTTGTATAAATGTGACAGACTGACAGATGTTTTATAGGTAAAGCAACAAGAACCAAACAGCTAACCGACTCATACAAAAAGGTGCTGTTTCACTTATTAGAACAACAAACAGCCAAAAAGTTCATGTTTAAGACAAGAAAAAAAACTAATTTAAGCTGATAAGCTGAAAAAAAAAATGGTCCAACACAACGACTTCATTCATATTGTTCAGGAATTTTGCAGGTGCTCTAACAGTGGTAACCTGGGTGGTAGCGTACCCGCGCCTTTCTCAGGAAGTGAGATGGCAGATGGTGACTGCCCACTATCGAAGGGACGCAATACCTAAGGCTTCCCAAATCAGAAACAGCTATTAGGCTTTGTTCAGCCCAAAGCTGGTCAAATGAGCTGTCATGTCAGATACCGACTGAAGAGGATGACTGCCGACAAGCCTGCTTGCCCACTGTGCTGTTGTGTTACCTTGTACTAGTTAAAACGGTACTTGAAAAATTAATTCAATCTACCTGCTTGCTCCAATCAAAATAAGGGAATGCAGTGAGAAAGCAGTGCTTCTAGTATCTTTGTTGCTTCCATCTTCTGGCTGTGCTTTCACTACTCTGCATATCGAGGGGATCACAGCTAGCTAGCTTATATACAGAAACAGTTACATAACAGTATGTTATATGAGAAATATCTAAAAGGTTGTCTGACTAATAATAATAAAAAACGGTCGTGGCACTTAGATAATGTCCAGAATGAATATATAAATTTTGACATGAGTTTTCTTTGTATTTACAGAAAATATATACATACAAAAAATAATTGGGTGCATGCTAATGTGTTAGTTATTTGCACCGCTTGCGGGAAGTAGTGATGTTAATGTGTGTAAATGGAATTGCAGGCTTCATTTCATGCGCAATAATATTTATGAAGGTCATTTTAATACAAACTACATTGCCTTCTAGGTTAAAATATGCTTGCTAAATAAGTTTGCCATGGTACAAAAAATAAATGAACTTGAATCAAAGCTGTTGCTAACATTTCTTAGCTGAATGCTTTAACAGTTTTGCTTGGCAAACATCACACAGGAATGTTGATAAATCCTACCTCACTCACCACTTCCTTGCATTGTAATATGCACATATTTATATGAAGCTGCTTCAAAACCTTTTTAGACAATTTCATTAAAACATGCAAGTGTATTAATTTTTTGTACAAACCCCAAGCGCAAACGTTATTCACCTGCAAGTTCATATCTAAAATTACAATTTAAAGGAAATTAAGTACTTTTGGTAAAATGTGAACAATGAAAAACTGAATACATAACTAACTGTTTGTTTCATTATTTTTGAGAATGGCATTCAATACCACAGAAAGGTGAGACTTCACGTTATCTGTTTCTTTTAGGAAAATAGTTTACAGTAGTCATGGGAACGAATCTCCTGGCAATCAGTTTAAGTCAAAATGCCATCACAAGAGTTTACATTTGCATCAGCGAAAACAACTTTTACTGATCTCACAAAATCAATAACTTATATAATAATGATTGATTGCTAAAGTGTGTCAATTAACTCTGAAGATGACAACTCTATTAATTGTCTTTTAATAGATGGCAAAGCAAAATAATGGTGAGCATTCATCTGTTTTGTTCAAGCTCAACATTTATGTTATAACTTTTTATTGAAAATCTATATTCTTTCCATTCTAACGTCTGCTGTTTTGTAGCAGATGTTTTCCTTGGAATATAACAATAAGAGAGTCAACTTGGCAGTAAACATGCCAATGAAGTTGGCTACGCTTGCCTACACTGACAACAGTGGCAAGTAAATGAATCATTTATCTACACAATCAATCATAAACTGTTGCATTTATTATGACGGAGGGGTTTAAGATGAGGACACCGGAAAATATCTGCTTACTGACAAACTTCTATTGCAATAGTTTGCTATCTAACCATCAATATGTTTGATGCAAGACCTCTAATAGACAGATTGTATGAAAACAAAACAGGTTTCCTTTTTTTACGGATTGATTTTATAAGCAACATCAAGCATGAAAGCTCGCTCAAAGTAAACATACATTAAAAACAGTGCTTTTAGTTTTAGTTTTTGTTTGCCTAAGTAAAATAATTTTAAATAATCAATGCATAAATATGTTTTCCATGTACATATTTTTGCTATCTAGTAATTTCAAAGATGAATCAAAAGCAAAGTGAATGATATTATTTTTTGGACAGTAGAATATTTTTAAGTGACCTCGAAAATGAGAAATTCAGGTAAGCGAAGATGCGCGTTGCAATTTTTCTAAAGTCTCAATGATCATTATTCAGGTACAATTCTTAAATTACACACCATCTCTAAATTCCAATTAAGCTTTACAACAACCTTAGGAAACTTTAGAAAATTTCATTCACTTCCCTACAACGTACAACTGTATTGAGGGGTATACAAATCGCATAATACAGTCAAGAGAGGTTGGTAGGTGGGTAGATATGATTGCGAACAGCCAGAACTGAGTTTTCTAAATTTTAAAGCGACTCAACCGCAATCCAAGTCTGCTCGACCAAGATCGGAGTCCATTTGATCATAGACTCGACCCTCGACCCCAAACTTGCCCTCAACCAACCACTGAGTCCTTACACCGGCCTATACGAGAAGTCATAATGACAATTGGCCAGAGACAATTCACTAGGTAAAGTTAATCAAACTTTTGATGAGATTGCGTAACAAAAATACAGAGCATAAGTATTCACTATTACAGATAGTTAATGGTTGACTATAACAATGTTAGGTCCTAATTATATAGAGTGAGATGAGTTTTATAGCAATAAATTCTTATTGGATCTTGGTAAGCAGGTGCAGTATAAACATTTGCTAGTAGCTTTCCTAAGTGGCCAGCTTACTTGGCTGTTCTCCAAATCTTTTTAGTACAGCAGTATTTACTCATGCCATTTGCTGCTGCCTTGGGCTACCTATCTTGAAGAAATTGAGTCTCCAAGAGGGAGAAATCTTTGGTAGAACCCAAAGAGTACAAAGAGGAACTGTAGGGGATTTGACTCGGGGGACTTAAGCGACCTGATAGGAGGGGCGGGGAGGGTGTGCTGGGCGGGGTGGTACCATTTTATTATTACACATCTTATCCATGGATATAATTAACTGAGAGAGGAGGGACAAAATATAGTCAAGTGATACAACACTGGGGTGAACGGGGAAGAAGTGGCAGGAGTATTAAGATGGAGGAAAAGGGAGAAAGGAAAGTCTAAAAAATGTTAAAGGATGTGGGCCACTCAGTCAAAGCTATTACAGTGCAACCGGGTGACCCTTGGCTGATGTCAGAACTGCACCCACCTGTCAATGATCATACCAATAAGATGTCAAATTACTGACTATACAAACAATTCTGGTACCTTATACAGTGTATATGAGCAATCTTCATATTTATTTTGAGTATCAATTGTCTCAAAAGCTAGAAAGTTACGAATCAAATTCAAGTTTTTCATTTATATTGCTTTGATTTTGGTGTTTATCTAGCGGTGAAGTTGCTTTCAATAAATCAGCCTACAAATACTTGTGTAAACCGAAAGCGTTTCCCTAAAATACCATTTGACCAAAATAATGTGAGTTATTCAAAATAGTACTTAAAATTGAGTGGTAAAAAATGATAATTTTATTTGTGAGACACTCAGACTATTTTTTAAATAAAACATTTGTTTTATGGTAAGCATTTCTGGTCATTCAGGTATAAAATGCTGTCACAACTGCTGCCAGGACGTTGCTGTAAATCCTCGGGTTGTATCCCTTGGGTTGTATCTTCGGATTGTATCCACAGTTGTTTCCAAAGAAATAGAATTAAGCTCATAGTTGACCAACTATGAAAATTTCTCTAGAGAGAATGATCATAAAGTGTTAAATGATAGTCAATCAGTGTGTCACTACCACTGTTGTTGTTTGTGGTAGAAATTATTGTTGATAAACTTTTTTAGTTATTGAACTCATCAGCCTACACAAATAAGTTAAGGATCACTTCATAGCTTGGTCATACTTGAGTAAAATTGTACGCAAACTTATAGAAATGTCCAAGTTTTTTATTTAATGTTAACCATGTAAATAACTTGAAGTCGATTAAACTCATTCATGAAAAGCTCACATTCACATCTGCATAAGTTAGTTAGTAATAGAGAAAATCACGCAACCTGAGAAAGTTTTCAAACAGTTGGGGAATACCCAATTAATTACAGGAATCTCCGAATTTGTCCATTGTTTTTATAAGCCTGCAATAATTTTTTTGGGTTTTCCCATTAATAAAACTTTTGCTCGGGTTGCGCACTTTTCTCTAATGCTAAAAGATCCATGTTTGAGCTAATCACTAGAAAATCTTTGTCATAAAACAAATAAATAAGAACTTGAGACAAGGAGAGGAAAATTGTTTCTTCACATTCTAAATACGCCATTGGGTTGCCATGATGACATGGAAAGGAGGGCTATTGTCAAATTAAAATGTTACAAAACAGTTTAGTATTAGTCATTCATGCAGTAAAAATGTTTTAATGGTCACTTTAAGATAATGTATCTTTCTTAATCTGTCAATAAATGATAGAAAATGTCCCTAATTATGCCAAATCATAACCAAATCCTACATTCAACTATTTCTGTTTTGAAATGTGGTTTTCCTCTTTCTACACTCACCTGATACAACAATGGGCATGTGTTTGTCATGTGTCTCCAACAATATCAATCATTGGTGATTTATTGATTATTGATAGCTAATTAGACACATTTGTGTGTCATTGTAATTATTCCGTACCAAAATAGACACATAGCTGAGTAAATGAGAAACAGTTTAAGTAGTTAGAGATATTACTAAATGATTTATGAGTAGTCAGTGTACTATATAAGTGAATGTTTTACTCTGTCTCTTCAGTTCAACTAACTAACGACTCACTGAGAATCGCTGTAAGTAGTAGAGTTCTTGTCATTTGAATATATTTACATTTCTATAAAATTTGCTGCATATTGTTGGCTTAAAATAAACTGTTTACAATTATATTATTGCAGCTCAAACTCTAACCAAACTCTCCAAACATGAAGTTCTTGGTAATCCTCATTGCTCTCTGTCTGGCTCTCCAGCAGACAACAGCTTTTGGTCTCTACGGCGGAGGTTTTGGTTACAGAAGATTTGGGTGAGGTTAAAAATTTAACACAACCAAGTTTTGTAAACAAATAAACATAAACGGTGTTAGCTGAACTGAGTTTATGTTATTATCCAACTTTCTAGTAGTTCAAACTCATTAGCACATCTGGGATGGAACAAATAATATAAGATAGGTAACTGAAACACTTGCCTATGTGGTTTAACTCTTTATCTAAATTGTAGACTTGGATTTGGCAGATTCAACAATTTTGGATACAGAAGATTTGGATTTGGAGGCATCGCTGGATTTGGTAAATTTGGCCTTTGTAAGTATATTCTAGAAATAACACATAATTATTTTTTCCCGGTAATGCGAGCTTACATTTTTTTAGTCAGTGCACATGACATGATACTTACATAAAACGAAACTAAAGCCATTAAAAAAAACATTATATTCCTAAACAATGAATGTTGTTTAATTCAATGAGTCATCAATCCATTGATGGACAACTAAATCTTCAATTCTTTTTTAGACTGAAAATGCTGTGAAACCAGACCTACACAAAGACACCCCACATACACAATAGCAAGGTTCAGCCATGTTGTATACACACATCCATATATCAAATGTCTAGGTTTAGCTGGCAGATATTTTGTTATTCGTTGTTTGTTATAAGCTTCCTTTGAAATTTTGTTGCCAGTATCAATTTTAAATTTTTTTGTTTGTTTGTTCAAATTTATACACTTGTTGCCAATCTCCTGAGTGTTACATGACAAATAAATAACTTTTTAACACCCAACGTTTACTGGCAGACAGGTAACCTACAGGGCCAGAATATACTTTGGTTAATACGAATGCCCTAAAAGCAAGCTTTCCAGCAACAACTGCACCAACATTCCACGCCTTTTATGAACCATAAATGGAGAACTTGAATTTCCTGCCGAGTTGTTTTATGAAACAAAATTATGACAACTGTTTTAGTCAATCAACTGAGAACAAAAAAATTGTGACAAAGTTTTAAAAACCAAAAATACTTATAAAACACTGATTGAGGTTGAAAGTTACTAGTGCTGTGAATGAAAAGATAGAAAGATTCAAAAAGAATTGCAAAAATGCTGTTGAAAAAATTGCGGTGATGAGTTATTAAAGAGCAGCTTACCTTTAGGAGTCGTAAGTAAAAAGATTTTTGAACTGAAAACGGTTATACAAGTTATTTTTATCAAATAATTAACAATTAACAATAAACAAAATTCCCTAAACCCTGCAATCTTCATAACCGTTGCATATTAGTCAGTTTTGTAATGGCACCAGTGCAAAGATGACCAAGCCAAAGTTTTTATAACTTCAAAATTTGCCAAACGCCACTAATTTGTTTTTTTGTGTTGCTCCCAGACAAACACTGTTGAAACGTTTTCATTTATAGAAAGTGTTGGTGGTAAATCAGTGACAAAAGAACCTTACGAAAAATTCCCAAAATTGATTAAATCTAAAAACTCAAAAAAGTTTTGTCTAAAAATACATGATATACAAAATCATCTGAAAGTAATCCACCAGTTGAAAAATTGATAGTGACCTTTGTTTTCTAAACACAGGTAAATATGGCAGATTGTCTCAACAAACTACAATTGCCTTTGGAGCAGCCACAATCTGTAGCTTGAGTTTGTCTACCCTTAAGACCTTGCCTTACCTGTTGCACTTGACCTACCTATTCTAGAAGAGCCATAGCTAATTTTTTTAATTTAAGCAGCTAAATATGCTCACAGCAAAAACATAAACTAACTAAAAATAATAGTCACCCATTTCTGTACGCGAAGAAATCACTATTGATTGGAGAGTGAAGTCAACATTTCCGTACCACTCGATCATGAAACCTTACTCTAACTTCTTGCAATGCCTTGATCTGCTAGTCAATCAAAGCTTAATGACATCAGAAATTTGATGTCTTCACAAAATCTGGAGACAGTCAACCCTTCTGTTGTATAACTAATGACACATGAAGTGACAAGCTCTTATTGGCTGAAGGTAAACAGGTGCTTTAGCACAGAGAAAGGAACAAGCTTGTGATTCAGAATAAATGAGCTTGGCTTATTGTACATCATTTTAGTAAGCAAGTTTGTTGATTATTTATTAGTGCATTCAAAACCTCTTTGTTTGCATAAAGTCTTCTATATACATATAGAGCTATAATTAAAAATAGAAGCAGTCATTATTTTGATTTAATCTGCACATGTTGGATGCTCAGTAAACTCTGGAAAATATATTGTATAACAAACCAACATTTTGTGATACATGACTTGTGCATCAGGTTGGTTTTCTGGGGAGAAGTCTGCGAGCTTATGAGGAATGACAGGAGTTCCACACTGAAAGTGACCATTTTGAGGGAGTAAGGAGATCTGACTCGTTGAAGAAGAGCCAAGTGAGAGAGCGAAGAATCGTGTTGCTGAAGATGGTAATTTGGTTGAGGAATAGCAATTGCTGTTGGCAAAGATAAATCATGAAGTGGAACTGATCAGTGAATTGCACCCTAGCAAGAATTTGATTTCAGCATGGAAATTATCTGAAATAAAGGTTGACAAAAATGCTTAGACTATAGGCTGATCTAAAATTTTATTGAATTCGTGAGGTAATCGTTCAACTGCAACATGTATACACACAAAATATGGTCTTCTTCATCTCTCAGGTTATCTTTAGGTTCATCAAGTTAGGTGGCCATCCTTTTCTTGCCCTGCAGAGGCCGATTACTGGCACTGCATTGCACCCAGTGCAGTAATAGTCATAACAGGCATAAAATGCTGACAATAGTGACAACCAGTCACTTTTTCCAGTAGTAATCACTGCAGGAGATGTCTCTTAACCACTGAGACAGTCTCTTATTGACTGAGCACCTGTGGGTATGGGTTTTAACGTGATTTGGTCCGTCTAAATCTACCACAATATGTTGTCACTAAACTGTGAACCAGTTGAAACAATAGAATTGACTTTTTGGGTGGCTTCCATGTTAGAGTTTTGTCACAACCGGTAGAATGGCTTTGTGATAAAGAAGCTGGCGAGTTGAGTGGAGTATAATGCGAGTATAGCTTTATAGTAGATTTACAGTGTAGGTATTGGTTTTATCAATTAACAAAGTGCATCAATTGCGTTTAAACGTATAAGGAATCACTCTAGGGACGCTTTTAGCATTCTGATCACCTGTATAATGCTAGTTCCCTTCCAGTTGAGTTGTGTCTAGTCCAGGGATGGGCAAACTTTTCCAGCAAAGAGCCGAATTCAAGCATGGCTCAACACCAGTGAGCCGCACAACGCGATTTTTTTTAAAATAGAAAACACCATTTTTATTTGGCATAAAACATTGGATGTATTTATCATCAGTAATACAAGTTTATTGTGCATCAGTAAATACGTGTACATGTACTCAACAATAACAAATTAATGTTCAGAACTGGTACCAATGTTCAATGAGAGGTATGTGTTTGCTTGTAGGTTCGAACTATCTCATCATAGTTTGGCTCACTTTCTGTTATTGCCACTCTCAGAAGTTGCTCCAGGTGCTCATGTGTCAGTCTTGTACGTAGCTTGCTTTTCACATGGTTCATGTGTGAAAAGGCTGACTCACAGATTTATGTTGCTGCGAAGATTGTCAGTAGTGTTCTAGCTAGTTTTGAGAGATTAGGGTACTCGACCCTTGTGGTAGCCAGAGTCCAGAATTGGGCAGCTATTTCCGGATCTTCTGCTTTCAGCTGGCATAACTCTCGTTGTAGATTTGCTACGGATATTTGGTGGTTCTGGAATGCAGAAGACACCTCTCCAATCCACTCACTACTGGTATTGCATGTCTTTGGTGATTTGACTAGTTTTACTGTATGCCTTATCTTTTTGAACTGTGAAAATCGCTGGGTAAACTCTTTCTCAAGCTTTTCTATGAACTGGATGTAGGTGTCGGAGATACAAGCATCTTCATTCTCAGCTAAGTATGACTTCAACGTTTCAAACTGAAACTGATTGCTTCTCAGATCATTCTTGAACAACTCCAGTTTCAGCTGAAATGACTCTACTGAGGATAGCAGTTCGATGACAGTTTTGTCTTTACCTTGAAGCTGAAGATTCAGTTCATTCAAATGTTCACACATGTCAACAAGAAAAGCAAGGTTTGCCATATCTGCAGTGGAGCTGAGCATTGCGATGTATGTCTGTGCAGTGTTCTTAGTGCAGGAAGTTAGGAATGAAAGCAACTCCTTGCGAAGGGACCGAATCCTGGAAAGCGCATTACCTTTGCTTAACTATCGGACGTTATTGTGAGTTAACAAATCTTGGTAATCAGTATCTCGCTCTTCTAAGAACGTCCGAAAATTTCTATGCCGTAGAGCAGATTGGCCCTTGAGAACATTGATCATTTTCATGGAAATTGTCATCAAATCCTGGAATGCCCCATCTAGTTTTCCGCAGAGGACTGTTTGGTGAATAATACAGCAAAATGTCATCAAGCTGTCGACATTTTTCTTCAACCTGGCCACCAAACCCTGCTGTTTCCCAACCATTGATGGGGCACCATCGGTAGCTACTGACACACATGACTGTAATGGAATATCCATGTCACTCAGAGACTTGACCACTGCGTTATGAACTGTGGCACCTGTAGTATCACCATGTAGACCAATCAGTGTGAGAAGCTCTTCACGAAACTTTTCACCATCAAAAACCTGCAAAAAAGAGAGATAAACTGAAACTATGTTTGCGCACTTCACATGCAGACACGTTCAGATATATTTGCATGTACATGTAATTAATTCATTAAAGGTGAATCAATAGCTACAATTTAATATCACGGAATGTTCAACACAATTATACCTACCTTACAAAGACTGCCAGCTGTGCTTATCGGTTATGTATGTTGATTCATCCAAAGCGATGGAGTAACACTCCGCATCCTTGACAGCTTTAATCAAGTTTTGATGCAGCTGTTTACTGATATCCTCTATTCTCCTTGTCACTGTTCGCCGAGATAAAGGAACTTTCAACAGTTTGTCTGTGATTTCCTTCTTATCTGGAAAAGAGTTTTTGACATGGCGACTATGCAGTCTTTGACAATTTCACAGTGAGTGTATGGTACCATCGCTTTCACGAGAATGCTTGCAACTTTGAGAGAAGCAACAGTTATGCTCTTTTCCTCAGCAGAGAAAGCCTGCATCATTTCTTGAGCAGCTGACAGGGCAGATAGAAGATTTGCCACCTTAATCTTTCGAGCATCTGACCCTGGCGTATATGTTGCATGAAAGCTGTGATGTTTAGATTCATAGTGCCGTTGTAGGTTTGTATTTTTATTGACAGCAAAAGAATCATTACAGATTAAACATGTAGGTCTTCCATTATGGAAAATAAATACATAGTCCTGTGTCCATGAGTCAATAAATTGTCTTGTCAACTCGTTTGTATTTCTTTTTGACGTTGTAGGTTTGACTTGAATCGTTCGCTTCCTTGACGCCATGTCTGTCTTGCTACTTGTGCAATGACCAAATGATCAAAATGTTTGACAACAATAAAACAACTAGGACTATTTGCTGCTTACTGCCACTAAAGGGGAATCCCGTATCAGTCATGTCTTATAAAAGAGGGGAATTCGTAGAAATAGTTGTCTGATTCATTAACAATTTCTGGTACACCCAATGCTGCTTTGCAGATGTGTAAACAGCCAAAAAAGGCGAATTTTGTAAACTCGTAAGCGCATGAGATTTTGCAACAGCAAAAGAGCCGCAGTCAGGATGCAAAAGAGCCGCATGTGGCCAAAGAGCCGCGGTTTGCCCATCCCTGGTCTAGTCAAAGTTGGATCAAATTTTTTGCAATACAATAAGAAAGTTATTTTATAATTCATTTAAATAAATAATTTATTGTATTCCAGAATCAAATTTAATACCTTAGCAAGAAATTATCTCACTCAGTTCGCCTTCAGTCTCACTCAAATTATTTCACTCTCACTATTTTTCAGGAAAACAAGTTTTCAGTAGTCATGGGAACAAACTTCCCAGCAATTAGTTCAAGCCCAAAAGTTATTAAAAGAAGTTCCGTTTGCATAAATGAAATGTCTTTTAGTAGTGTTAAAAGATGACTTACAGATTTAAAAAATGAGTATTTGATTGCTAAAGTGTGCCAGTTCACTCTAAAGATGACAGCTTTATTTATTCTCTTTTAATAGATGGCCAAGCAAAATAATGGTAAGCATAACCTTTCTTGTGTTCAAGCTTGAAGCTTATTTTCTTCCATTTTATTGACCACCTGTATTATTTCCATTCTAGCAGCTTGCGCTTTGTACCGGACGCTGTCCATGGAATGTAACAGTATAGTGAGTCCATGTGGCAGTAAGTATGTGAATAAAAATGTTGGTTGTTTTTGACAGCATTGAACACAATGGTAAGTAAAAGAATCATTTATCTCCATAATCTTTGTAAACTGTTGGGTTAATGTTGACAGTGGGGTTGAGATGAGGACACCAAAATCTATTTTGCAATGAAACATCCAATTAATCACAAGCTTGTGCTGTGGTAGTATTTTAAAAAGCATGAAAATGGTATAAATTACATTATATAAACAGCTTAAATTGAAAACAGGAAATAGTTAAGTTTATTTATTTGTAAACTTTTGCTAGCGGTTCCACTCAAACAAGTTTACTCGAAACAAAACAGTGCAATAAAAAAATATGAGAAAGGTTACTTTTTTGCTATAAGGCGTGTTAGACAATCGATTCACAAAATAACTTATCTATGCATAACCTCTTTGCTAGATAGTCCTGGGTTCTTTAGGTGATGTTCTGAAAGGTGCTTTATCGATGTAAAGACGAACAATGTAAAAAACATATTTAAATTATTTAACCTTTTCCAATCTCAATTTCAGCTCTTGCGTATAGCATCAAAATTGCATTGTATTTTTGATTTAAATAAAATACCACAGTTTTTGAATTATAACGGTGTGCCATGTTGACTGTTGTCAGAACTCCACTCATCAGCTAGAAGTTGATGATTGATTACTGTCTTAAACATATACCACTCTGGTACCTTATACATTACACATAAAATCTCCGCAAGCGTAATGGATTTTACCGATCACCATAAGCCCCCACTACTTTCTGAGGCCCCCCAGATAGCCTGCAGGCCTTAGGCATGCCTCCTATAAGCAATTAACAAGCCCGGTATTAATTGCAAATAACTTTTCACTCATAAAAACAATAGAATCATTATTTTACTATTATTACTATTTTATATTTTTATACTTTTTATTTTCATATTATTATTATTATTACTATTATTATTTTATTATTTTACTACTATTATTACTATTATACCGACACTTAGTAATTACTACCCCTGCCCTGGGTAGCTATTCCGGGCTGCCAACAAGATGACTGACATAGCCTAAAAAAAGAAACATAGCCCAAGGACCTTTTACGGTTCGAATTCAGGTGATTACTACCCTCAGAAGTAGAGGAGCCAGGATCCAAGGCCATAAAAGACCGACAACCATTGGAGAGAGAAGTACCAAGTTATTACTGTCTGGAATGTCTATATACTCTGCCCTTTACTTCTGGGCACCAGTTTCCTTTAACTTATTTACCTGTTAATTATTGGCCAGTATTTTTATACGTATTGTTAATGGTTAACTCGTGCATTTCTGTTGTGTGATTGGAGTGTTTGGCAAACTAGGCTAAACACTTCCTGTCACTTCCTGTAACTCTACCTATAAAAGCCAAAGCTTTCATTCAGTTTATTACATGTCATTGTTGTGTTGCCACTTTTTATTCTTACAAAAGTAAATGCTCATACTATACTCAAAAGCACCGAGTGTATGTCTGAGCCGACGGCTCATTACAGTTGTTAAAGTCGACACTTCTCCTTTTCAACTAGTTGCGAGTGCCATCCCGGCACAGGGCTGCCTCTGGGGAGATATTGACTGTCTATTGTCAGGCTTTGAGAGGCTGACTGTCTTGTTGTGCCGCCAGGCAGCAATTTGCTCGGTGACAACGTTAGTGGAAAAGTAGCGGACCACTAAATCAGCTACGCAAGCTTTTTTTATAGTTTTAGAGGTCTCAAAAGATAGCGTTACACTTGAAACTCACATTTTTTGCTCAGGTTCAAACTTTTATTGAAGTTTGAACTTGTCTTTTACTGTGTTATTTGCACATCATTCATGTAAACTGAAAATAGTGGTGGAGTTGTGATTAGGTCAGTATACAGAAATTTTATGCAAGATGTAAGCAGAAAACATTTTGCGGCATGAGGAGGACTGGTGTGGGTCTTTGAAGCAAAAGTTACAAATTGTCTCCTCAAGTTTGATGGTATAAAATATCAAACTTGTTTGTGATACGTTTTGGAGAGATTTTATTTATGATAACTTGGCTGCTAGGCAAGTTATGTTTAGTCAATTGTAGATGCGCCCACAGCTGCAGTGAAAGAACCTTAATGTAAGAACACCAGTTTCAATGCTGGTCAAATGTTTTGACCGTTTTGTGATTACAAACGGTTTCTTTACAAAAAATAGTCCTGAGTTTATCGATGATATTTGATTGGTAGGTAGCTTTTCCTCAATGATTCATAAAAACTAGTGTTGATGAAAAATTTTATGTTGTTGAATTTCAATTCTAAAAGAATTTAAATACAAATAACAACAAATTAAATACCGAGTAAGCTTATTCAAAAATCAATTTTTACTTATTGAAACTTAAAAGTTAATAAATTAAAGTTATTTAGACTCACTCCTAAAACACTCACATTCACAGCTGTATAAAAACTTAATTCCTATTTGTTTGAATAGTTGACAAGAAAAGAATCAAAACTTCAGCAGTTGCTTGGATTGTTTTGACATGAATAGACTGAAGCAGAATTGAAGACAAGAAATGGAAGACTAATTCATTACATTCTTGAGAAAGCATCAGGTCGCCATGATGAAATGAACTCCGGAGGACTAATTGTCAATAAAGAATGCTACAAAATTGCTCATTATTAGTCATTTATGCAGCAAAGATGTTTTGATAGCTTCTTAAAGCTAAATTATCTTCCTATTTTGTAAGAAAACCAAAATAAATGCGTCATTTATGCCGAGTCATAACCAATTTTTATATCCAACTACTTCTGTCTGGCAATGTGGTTACCTTCTTCCATCGCTCACTCGTTATGACCATGGGCACGTGTTTGTCAGGTGTCTCCGTTAAAATCAGTCAATTGGTGATTTATTGATTATTGATAGCTAATTAGACACATTTGTGTGACACTGTAATTATTCTGTACCAAAATAGACACATAGCTGAGTAAATGAGGGACAGTTTAAGTAGTAAGAGATATTACTAAATGATTTATGAGTAGTCAGTTTACTATATAAGTAAATGTTTTACTCTGTCTCTTCAGTTCAACTAACTAACAACTCACTGAGAATCGCTGTAAGTTTCATATTTGTGTTTGTATCTTGATCTAATGTTTTTACGCTATGAGTATGTTTCTACTTGCATTGCTTTCCTTGCAGCCTCAACTCTAACCAACCTCAACAAACATGAAGTTCTTGGTAATCCTCGTTGCTCTCTGTCTGGCTCTCCAGCAGACAACAGCTTTTGGTCTCTACGGTGGAGGCTTTGGTTACAGGAGATTTGGGTGAGTTTAAATTTTTTTTGTGAATAGATTTTGAAATGGTTGACAAACTAGTGAACATAGAGTACATAAGTTCAACCGAGTTTACTTGATTGTACCATTCTCTATCAGTTTTCAACTCAGTAGCACGTCTGTGATTGAACAGATAACATTAGAAATATAGCTAAAACACTTGCATATGTAGTTTCACTCTATAGTTAATTTTGTAGACTTGGCTATGGATTTGGCAGATTCAACAGTTTTGGATACAGAAGATTTGGATTGGGAGGCATAGGTGGATTCGGTAAATTTGGACTTTGTAAGTATATTTTATAACTAAGCTGCTAATTTTCTTTTGCAGTTGTTTTCATTTAAATTTTTCATGCTTGCATTTATATTCACTGTACAGGCAAATATATTTCCACAAAAATAACCAAAGCCCTAAAAGTAAATTTTAAAAGTCAAACTATCAAACATTGCTTAATTTAGTGAGTCATCAGTCTTTTGATGTACTGTTTAAGTCTTCAAATTTGGTTGTAGACTGAAAAGAAGATAAAACCAGACTTACACAAAGACATCCCACCTACACAACAGCAACCTTCAGCACAGATGTATACATTCATATGCCAAGTGACTGAGTTTTGCTAGCAGATATTTTGTTATGAACATCCATTAAGTTTTGTTACCCGTGGCAACTTTGTATTTTTTTGTTTGTTCGCTTAAATATATAAATTTTTTACCAAACTCGATTGTGTATATAAAATAACAACTTTCCACTGGAATGGTTAGGCTAGCTATAGGTGCAAAGTATATTTTGCTTCAACAGAACAGTTTAAAAGAAATAAAATTTAAGTTTAAATTTAAATTTATGAAATGAAAGTTGTAACAAACTTACACACTTTACATATGAAAATGAAATTAGTTTTAAAAAAAATATTTTCAAGATGCAACTTTGAAAGTTGATGGTAGTAAAGTGATTAGCTCAGAAAGAAGAAAAAACGTATAATAACGTAGGACTTATAATAAGAGTCACAAAGTTTAATAATCAATATCAATGTAAGTTACTAGATTCGTAAAAGCCTAAGCGATTTGCCAAATAAGTTCTTTTGAAAGTTTTTAATGTTCGATTGTTCAGTAATCACAGATATAAAAAAGTAAATTGCGATAAAAAATCGTGATATCCAAGAATCAATAGGGTAAGTTGACAATGTAATAATAAAAACAAGCTGTAAGCTTTCTATACAATAGCACATTTTTTGGTACACAACAATTTGACAGGTATAGAATCCGCTTTGTATTATTAATGACTTGAAAAATTTATCTGTAATTTGTTTTGCATAAGCCATTTCTAAATAAGCACTTGAAGTATACAGGGGGTGAGAAAAATAATAAATAGGTTAAATGAATACTTTAATATTCTCATACAATACGGATGGAGCTGAAACTTGCTAAAAGCCTCGAATGCAACACACTAAGTTGGCTTTCACGGAGATTTAAAAGTCTGATTGCACATGATATTGTAATAGTTTTGTATTCTCTACTACCGACACAACGGTATTCACTCTCAACTTCTTCCACAATTCGGAGTCCACTACGAATAGAAGCTACCAACTTCACGGGGTCCTTGACCCAGACACACGATAACAGAGTTTCTTTAACAACACTTTATTTACTCTGATCTATTTAGCAATTCAATATAAGGTACTTGAACAATATCCACTAGACTTCTGCTTGTAAGGTAGCACAAGAGCTCCTTTTATAAGAGAAAAGGAGGAAAGTTCACCTCCTTATTAGGGTGAACCAATCACATAATATTGTAGTGGATTTTGGGGGGCCGACCAAACGTCCACCAAAAACACCTCACTCCAGAGGTCAACTTCCAACAGAGGAGTATACCGACTCCACAACTGTTCTCGGAGCCCACGGCTCAAACGCACAACTCAATGTCTCAATGAGTATACCATAGTTTATTATACAAGCATAACCCAGCAAGGTATAATAACGGTAAATGTATTATGCTACTTGGCTCAATCACAAGCAGAATCCCAATACAATACAAAGAATAATGAGAAGTGTTCTGCCTTTTATAGGCAGAACAGGGGAAAACATAGGCCCAAATAAGGAGGCAACAAATCAGCAACAGCAGGAAGTAATTGCACTAATCAAAACATGAGATATAAATGATATGGTACAACATTGGCTAATACATGGTTAAATACGCAAGGCACCCAGAAGTGGGGGGCGGAGCTTATCAGTCAATATTGCTGATTCATGATGGTGCAATGAGTAGCTCTAGTTCCTGGTCCTTATGGCTTGTGGTCCTTGTCTTTGGTCTTGTCTGAGGACAGCTAAGCTGCAGAGTCGGTCTCCTGCATCTTTGGTATCATTTTGGGCTCTCAGGCTATAGCCGTTCTTCCCTCACCGACCCGGTATAGGGCCGGTAGTGGCACTGCAGGGCCGGTAGTGCATGCTGCAGGGCCGGCAGTGTGTGCTGCAGGGCCGTTGGTACCTCTGCAGGGCCGGCAGTGAATACTGCAGGGCCGGTAGTAAATGCCGCAGGGCCGGTAGTGTTTCTACCGGCTTACTTGCTTGTTTTCTGGCTGTGCCAGGCTCTGTTTAGGCGTGCCCGACACCCAGCAGTTGTCAGGGGGACTTTGCGCAATGATAGTGGTCACAAAAGTCCACCACAATATAATAAAAACAATGCATCAATCAGAATAGATAATACAAACATAGTGAGCAGAGTAATCCAATAGCAGTAGTGAGCACATGGCACAGTACACTGGGCTGATTTTCCCACCCTTTTCCTTGGTCCGTAACTTTCCACGTCTTATTAGGGCATTTATCTTCTTGGTCTGTGTTCCAGGCGACCGTACTTCGCTCCTGTACTTTCTGAGGTGGGCAACCAGTTCTATAGGTCCCAGGCTATCTGAATCAACCATATCGGATACTGGCCCAGGGTAACTGACCCGGGGTAACCTGGGGTAAGTTATATATGTTGTATAGGCATGGCTACAGGGTCTATACAGGGCTGGGGTTGTTGGGAGCTAATTTATGGGGGAATTTGTGCAGATATCGAGGAAGGAAGGCTCAGGGGCTACTTCTCTCTCCGTTAGTGACAGGGCAAGGGGTGGGGGTCTTGGGGTTGGGGGGTGGGTGGTAGGAAGGGTAGACTTATCATGCAAATCTCTCACAATATAATAGAGAATTTTAGCACTATTTTTTAGCTGGGCAACTTGCATTAGGACAAGAATAAGGGTGAGAGTATTGGCACTGTACTGAAAAGGGTTGTCTCTGATTGAAAGTACTGCCAACTATTTGCTTTTGTGTATTTTTGTTACAGGGGTTTTAGATAAGTCGACCTGACTTGACTTCAAACCGACCTGACTTGACTTCAAACCGTCTTGACTTGACCTAGACTCGACTTGACTCTACCTACACTTGAATTAGACTCAATCTCAACTTGACTTAGGCCTGCCTACAACCAACTACCAAACACTTTTACCTACCGACTAACAGATGTAATCAAGGCAACCGGCCAGACGAACTAGATAATGGCAAAAAGTTATCACGGTCTGATAAATATGATAGCTACAAATGTCACAGAATATAGTACATTCACATAACACTACTAACAACCTACTGGGTAATAATTAGTACTGAGCTTCTATTTATAAGGTTATGTAGAAATTGTGCAAGCAGTAACGTTTGAGTTTGAACGTAACATGTATTCACTACTGCATGTAAACAGCCAATGAAGCAAAAACAAGTAGTAGAACAAAATATGACTAACATATGAGTAATAAGATGCGTGTAAGAACCATACAATAGCAAATAGAACTGAGTTGACTATTTTCTAATTATGACACTCCCACTAATTGTCAACTTTAGTCTAATTTAGTTTTGGCGAAAGGCCCATAGCACTCCTCAGAGCTTCAAACTGTCTCTCGGTAGAGCTTTTTTCAGCACGTCAGCTGACATGAGTTTCGTCTGACAGTATCTAATATCAATAACTCCATCTTGTACCGACTCACAAACATAGTGGTGTGTAATATCAATGTGTTTTGTTCGAGCATGTGACACGGGGTTTTTAGCGATAGCAATAGTGCCCTGGTTATCTTCCATAATCACAGTAGGCTCTTTCACATCTACACCAAGATCAGCTAATAGCCTTCTCAACCAGACTACCTCCTGTGTTGCACTACTCAAAGCAATATATTCAGCCTCTGCTGTGGACAGAGTAACAGCTTGCTGCTTTTTGCTGAACCAACTAACAGCACCACCAGCCATCATAAACAAGTTTCCAGAGGTAGAATGGCGATCGTCCAAGTCTCCAGCCCAGTCTGCATCTGAATAAGCTAACAGTGGCTGTTTCTCTGCTGAGTACTGCAAGGCCATGTTCATTGTGCCTTTAAAAATATCGGAAGATGCGTTTCACAGCTGTCAAATGCATCTGATTTGGATTTGCATTGTACTTACACACAGCTCCCACTGCTTTGGCAATATCCGGTCGAGTAGCAAGTTCTGCATACAATAAGCTTCCGGTCATCGATTGATATAATCTGCTGTCTACGGCTTTACTGAGGGTGTCATCACTGACCAGTTTGATGCTGCAATCAGAAAGGGGTTTCAACAGGTTTGATCTCCTTCAATCCATACTTGGCTAACATGCTTTCGATATACTTCTTTTGGTGTAACCATATACATTTTGGGGGGTTGGACATTCAGGGAATAAGGGTGGCTAGGTTGCAGGACAAGGGTAGTACAGGGGTGTAGTCAGAAATAGTCGAGCACCAAATTTGACCACAGTATGACAAATGCTATCACATCTGGTAGGAAAACTATCTAAAAAGGTCAAACACATTTATAGCTCATGTTTATAAGAACCTGCTATATCACACATAAAACTCGATTGAAATGTTGAGATCGTCTCGTATTGTGGTAGAAAAAACTACTTTTCCGCTGTTGTGGAAGCTGAGTGTCCATCAATAAATGTGTGTGGAAACACATTATAAGGTTTTCTGTTAATAAAGTGACTTATAATCGTGTCACAGTAGCATCAATGAGTTCAGAAATGTGCAGTTTTTTGTTGATAGAGCATGCTCATTCCTTCAAATAAGATAGTTTAGACGATTTGAAACTTGTTTGAATCCAAAACTAATATGGATAGATGATTTTCTTTCTTTTTTTGACATCTGAGTTGAGGGCGCTCTTGGTAAAACCATAATTGTTAATAATCTAAATGAGAATTTGTATGTGCAATAAAAAATGTTTTGTGTGAAAAACAACAAAAGTAAATGTCTTTAGTGGCCAGCTAACTTTCTTGCTAGTTCCAAGCAAAAGAATCACTGTGGTTTATTAATAAATGTATTATAATAAATACCAAAGCCACCAACATGGTTAAGTAGTGGTTCAAGGAAGTGAACAAAGAGTATGTGTCACAGAGTGCTGCCAATATAGTAAGCAAAGATTAAGCCTTGCTGGCAGCAACTACAGTTGCAGTTAATCAACATCATTGTTACCTGCTGGTGCATGCTTGACTGAATTCAACTTAAAATATTAGTTTTGGATGATGGTGCTCTTGTTATTTTCATCTGCCACACACGTGCAATGAGTACTGACTTGTATACATTTTTTTTATACCTAACAGTTTGTGTAAAGCCATAAAACTGAATGCAAAATGTTGGCTCGTTTGCATAAAAGGAGAGTTTTTCAAAAATAGTATCGGTGCATATACTTACCGAAGTATTCAAATTATAACCACAAATGATAAAAGATTTTTTGGGATTTTCTTGTAAATCTGCTATTGTAATGGATTCCGGTCTGGTTACCACGGACATCCACTATTCTCAAGTATTGTACCTCTCTCCAGAGGGGACACTGTACTGCTCTACAGTGACAACTGGGTATCAGGCAACCGAATTACCCAGTATGGCAAGAGCCCATGGCTAACACAAACAATACAAAGTAGTGCTTGTATAATGGCTGTATTCTCATAAGACAAAGCCCTAATGGGTAATTATTCCTCTAGGGTGTTTGTGGCAAGACATGAGAATGGATGCAATGATTTTGGCAAAAGTCTCTCCTTTTATAGGAGAGCTCACAGGAACTAATTAGCATAATTTGTATAACAGTAAGAGCAAAGGAAGTAATTGAATCAATACAAGTGCACATATAAATAAGTAACCAATCATGCAATCAATATGGATTAAATAGATAAAGCGCCAAGTGGCTAAGGGCGGAATCCTGTCTCCTACTGTCCAATCAGAGTGTCCTACAGGGTCCCAAGACTCTGGATAGTTTGTGGTCCTGGTTACCGCAGATGTTAAGGTAGGTAGCTTCGGTTCCTGGCTTGGTGGAAAGTCCTAGCTGGTTTCGGAAGCTCTCAGCTATGACACCCATCTTAGACCAGCCCTGAGTCATCATACCCGCCCTGCAGAGGCCACTACCGGCCCTGTAGAGGTCACTACCCGCCCTGTACCGGCCATGTATACTGTACTACCGGCACAGTATAGCTTTATCACCGGCACAGCATCTTACTGATGGTTGTAGGTTCGATTGCTAGCGCACTGAGTGGTGATATGGTAGAGAAAACTCCCAGTTTACTTTGAATGTTCACCAAAATCTACCACACTGTTATGTATATGCTACTAAAAATCCTCCACAAGTTATAAAGTTGTCAAAAAAGTTGAGATTAATATAATTTAGCATTTATTTGGGAAGGAATGGTAACAGCTAGAATTTTGCTGAGGACAACACCAACAAATATTATTAAATCTATGTTACAAACTATTTGAATAAATATTAAGTTGAAGCAACAACTAAAACAAATAAATACTATTTTAGAAAATCAAGGCGAAAATAAATACTTGCTGAGTCATAGTTGTTTTCAGTAATTTGATGTTGACTATATAACACCGATTGGTGCTTGCAGAGAAGATAACTCCAACAAGTGAATCTTTTAACCTATCCAAGAAAATCCACCAAACGATTAAATACATAAACTTTAAGATATTAAATGAATATGCCAGTTGATCAGTGAATAAATATTGTCTAACTTTAACTTAACACCGATCTTTTCGTCCAGGCTAAAGTTCACCATCAAAAACTACTTAGTTACTTCAAAAACCAGATGGTTTGTTGCCATTGGCGACAGAATAGAAAATCAATTGCCCTGCAATGGCATCTTATGATAGCAATTTTTGAGTGATTAATAATTTGTAAATAAATAAGCTGATACGCGTACCATGACCTCGCTAGTTCTAATGTGGCTGCAGTCTTTAATTTTCAGCAAAATTCGTCAACTCTTCAAGTATCTGACAACAAAGTCTACATTGAAAGACGACACACTTATGCATCACTGAGGAATGTGTTGTGATGAGTGGATTAAGTGAGTGCTGAAGAATTATATAACTGTCAATGATAGTGATTCAACAAATGATTTCTCATCTACATCACAAGCGAAGATCAATACGCTTTTTTGGTGTGCTCAACGTTTACATTTAATCTTCAACGGCAGTATTTTGTCGATGGATTATCAGCCCCTTTGTAACCAGTTTTTTTCAACGTGCATCAACGTTCATTTTTGCGTTTGTCAACGAGTTTATTGCGCACCTTGCCTGGCGAATGCCTATAAAAGCCAACGCGTTGGTTTTTTTAAACGAGTTGTCCTCTCACTAGTTACGGCAATGTACCCTTTTGTGGCATTATAACAATAACAACATGCTACCAAATGTTATGACTCTTTTTTGTTTCTAATGGATGTATTATTACTTATTATTAACGTCATAGATTATCATTTTTGATATTGTCATTATTATTGATGCTATCACTATTGCCAATAATAGTCTTATAATTTTCATTCATTCTATTATATTATAATCTTCATCTGATTTAAAATATTAATTATTTTATAACAATTAATCAGCAAACCATTATTATTATTATTACTAACGATTATTAATTTATGTTACTGTTTGTTGCTGTCATTATTATTTATCATTGTCATTAATATTTTTAATATTGTCATTATTCTTGTCACCATTGTTGTCAATAATACAATTTGTACTTGGTGGTTTGTTGAGTTTTAATAACATTTACATAAATAGCAGATGATGTAGTTGTTGTCAGGGTGACAAAAATCTCGCAATAAATAGCTACTTTTTAACACAAGATTTTAGGCTGGCAAATTTATGATTGACAGGCTATAATAATAACTAACAACATCGAAAAAAAAGAAGACAACTCTTGCAAAGTTTCATAAGAATGTATGCACTCGTCTACTACCATGAGTTATTATTCGAGGGATAGACCCGTTGATCAAGCTTTCTCAAATCAATGCGTTGAGACACCAAAAACGCCTAATGTCTATGTATATTTAAGTCGTCACAGCTTTTTATATTTGTGGTATGAAATTACGGCACAAAAAGAAAAAAATGGAAATAATGACCTTGCGTCTAGAATAATCTGTTAAAAGGTGAGAGTACTCGAAGAATGTTTGACGAACAAGGACAAAAAATAATAGGAGTTCATAATTTAATATGTCGCAAATGGAACAGAACATTAGTTTTGAACATAATTATTCAATGAATTGTTACAGGTTACTGAACAAATCATAAAGAAGGTAACTCCCAATTTTTTAACTGATTAGGAAAAGATCAAAAATGGTATTGCTGTAAACCAAAATAGTTTGTAAAGTAGCCTCTTTTATTTAGCGAGTTTTAAATGATTATAATTATTGCCTAACTTTTTTAATAACATGAACCCATTCTACAAAAATGAATGAACTAGTCTCGCACTTTATAACTTACATGTGTTCAGTGTTCAGTTTCATTCAAAACCTACGAACAATATAAATAAATGCTCATTTACTTTTTTGTTGCTCAATGAGCTACTTTTAATTGGCCCCCCATTTGCGAACAAAATGGTGATTTATTAATTCAATTGATTGACGATCTGATTATTTTTTATTGCAGTTTGTTCGGCGAGCAAATTACACGAATACTCTCAATGTGATATTTTTAAGTTTGACAATGTCTGCTACCCATTCAGCTCATTTATTAAGAACAACGTTCCTTCTTCCTGGGGCACACAACTTTGTTTTTAGCTCTAGATGATATTTACTTTTGGAAACACTTATTACATTGTGCTCATAAAAATAAACTAAGAAGCATTTTGCCTCATTTTAGAGTTCAATAGTTCACACAACTTGTAAAAAAAAGAATGATTGCGCTTTACAGGAAGCGTTTGATGTACAACATTTCAAGCAGAAAGATTTCCAAGCATTTGTCGTTAATCAACCTCAACCTTTTTTTGTCAGTCAAGTTCAAAACTATGACTTTCACGCTCTTTCACATACACCTACGCTTATTTATTTCTAATATAAATATACTGTTGCAGTTTTCTACTCAATTTTGAAATAGTAACAAAAGCCAATGCTTACTATTGTTAATTCTAATAGGTTAATTGAAAAGTTGCCTCAACAGCTGAGATCTGCCGGTAAAAAATGATGAAATGAAGAATTTTTTCATGATTAAACAACAGAAATGGTTGCTGTATCCTGCTAATTAATGTATTTCGTTATTCCAATCACTGATCTTAAAGACACTTTTTGTATCATCAAGCATGACTTGCAATATTATGCGTGTTTGTGCAAAATGAATTTCTTTTCCTTCAAACGTGTGGCTCGAAATTTCTGCAGGAAGTGTTTTATCTACTTACTGGTGATTAAAAGACAATGAAGGATATAATCTGCATAAACTACACTGTCATGCTTACTAGGTAAACAGTAAAATGTCTGATAAATAGATGGCTCCATGCACACTATTAACACTAGCAACTTTTTATCCAGCAGAACAATAAGTTTCAGGACTGAGCAGTCTAGTTTTATTTTTCTAATCAAAGTTAAAAGTTATTTTATGCATTTACAACAGTAGTAATATATGAGCAGATCTCCCTACCAAGTGTTTTTTTGTGGATTAGACCTTGGGGTTGAGACAATGGGTTACGGCGTTGGATGAATTCGCCGAGTTTATATTGTATTTTACTTGAGGGGTACTTGAGTGGCATTCGAATGGCATTTAAGTGGCATTTGAGTTTTGATTAGTTTTTTACTTAATTTGAACTTATATGGCATATAGATTTTGAATGTATGGCATTCAAGTTTTGATAACTTTTTTACATAACTCGAACTCATATGGTATCTTGAGGGAGAGGAGAGAGGAGAGATGGGAGATGAGAGAGGAGAGAGAGAGAGGAGAGAGATTTTTTAGTTTTCTATACATTCATGTATATATGGTTAGTTATGTACATATTTATGGCTATATTTATATCTACATAGAGAGAGGAGATATATCTACATTGAACAAATATATTGATCAAAAATGAAAATTATATGATTATATACCTGATTACATAATAAGTAGGGAAAATCTTCTGGAGAGAGGGGAGAGGAGAGATGAGAGAGGAGAGAGGAGAGAGAGGAGAGATTTTTTTTTAGTTTTTTATACATTTATGTATATATGGATAATTATGTACATATTTATGGATATATTTACATTTACATCATTGAATAATATACATTTATTACATAATAAGTATATTAAATGCTATAAAATATGTTGGAAAATTACCAAATTAGATCTCTAGATGGTTAAAATCTACAGTATTTGGGAAATAACTGCAAGAGAGGAGAGAGGAGTATTTGGTAGAGGAGAGAGTATGTTGAGAGAGAGGAGAGATAAAAAGAGGAGAGAGGAGAGAGGAGATATATCTACATTGAATAAATACAGTGATTAAAAATGAAACAATATGTGAATATATACATTTATTGTGTAATAAGTAGGGAAAATCTCATACAATATAGCTAGAGTCAGTAAATATTAAATAATACAAACTTAGGAAGGAAGACTTCTGTTCTATGTACTTTTGATTCCATAATGAACTAAAATAAAAAGTTATGTATTAGTATAGAATGGTTAAACAGAAATTTAAAACAACTACAAACTCTTACTAAATAGTACTTTTTTATTAATTATTACCTTATCATCAAAAATTGACTGTTAATCGGATGTTTTTGTAGCTTTTCGTGTCTTACGTTGTTGAGTCCTTACCCTTCTAGCTTGTCTTTGAGCGGACTGTCGCTGCATGTTTCTTCTTTTTAGAGCAAGTTCTTTACGAGCACACTCGATAGAAATTGGTGTGTTTACCTGTTGTAGTTGATATTGTCGTTGTTGTAATACATAATGTAATCTCTGAATGTCTGACGTAACATCATTCCCTAAGAGCTTTAATGTTAGAAAAGATTCAGTTCGAAAACTATTTAGCTGCTCTATCAAGTCTTTCTGTATGAATTTACAATTGTTTGAGATAATTCGCACTCTCTCTTCAATTTTCTTATTGCATATGTTTTGTAGAAGTATCAAGTCCTCTTGAGTCAAAGATTTAGGCTGAGTTTCTGATTCTGTGTTGTTAACTATTTCCATTTTTTGTCATTGAATCTGAAAAAAACAAAAAAAACAGATGATTAATTTTGTTCAGTTGTTTTAGTATAATAAATAATATATGAGTAAAAACTATAATTTATTAAGTTTTTACCTTGATGCTCTTCTAATAGCTGTAGTAGATGTTGCTTCTCTGATAGCTGTTGTAGAACTGGATGCTTTCTGTGTGAAAACTATGACTCTTATATAGCTAAAGTTGTACTGATTAAACCCTATGAACACCATCTCGTGTCAATCTCTATGAATCAACATTTGTTCACGCGAAGGAAAGTCAATGCTTTCGCGGGAATAAATAAATAATTTTCACGCGAACACAAACCAATGCTTTCGCGGGAATAAATAAGCTATTTTCACGCGAATGGAAACCGTTGCTTTCGCGGGAATAAATAATTTATTTTTACGCGAATAGAAACCAATGCTTTCGCGGGAATAAATACTTTATTTTCACGCGAATAGAAACCAATTCTTTCGCGGGAATAAATAATTTATTTTCACACGAATAGAAACCAATGCTTTCGCGGGAATAAATAAACTATTTTCACGCGAATGGAAACCGTTGCTTTCGCGGGAATAAATAATTTATTTTCACGCGAATAGAAACCAATGCTTTCGCGGGAATAAATGATTTTATTTCCCGCGGATGAAAGTCAATGTTGTCGCGGGAATAAATACTTTATTTTCACGCGAATGGAAACGGTTGCTTTCGCGTGAAAATAAAATATTTATTCCCGCGAAAGCATTGGTTTCTATTCGCGTGAAAATAAAGTATTTATTCCCGCGAAAGCAACGGTTTGTATTCGCGTGAAAATAAAGTATTTATTCCCGCGAAAGCAACGGTTTGTATTCGCGTGAAAATAAAGTATTTATTCCCGCGAAAGCAACGGTTTCCATTCGCGTGAAAATAAAGTATTTATTCCCGCGACAACATTGACTTTCATCCGCGGGAAATAAAATCCTTTATTCCCGCGAAAGCATTGGTTTCTATTCGCGTGAAAATAAAATATTTATTCCCGCGAAAGCAACGGTTTCCATTCGCGGGAAATTAAATCATTTATTCCCGCGAAGGCAACAGTTTGCATTCGTGTGAAAATAAAGTACTTATTCCCGCGAAAGAATTGGTTTCTATTCGTGTGAAAATAAATTATTTATTCCCGCGAAAGCATTGGTTTCTATTCGTGTGAAAATAAAATATTTATTCCTGCGAAAGCAACGGTTTCCATTCGCGTGAAAATTATTTATTTATTCCCGCGAAAGCATTGGTTTGTATTCGCGTGAAAATAATTCATTTATTCCCGCGAAACAATTGACTTTCCTTCGCGTGAACAAATGTTGATTCATAGAGATTGACACGAGATGGTGTTCATAGGGTTTAATCAGTACAACTTTAGCTATATAAGAGCCATCGTTTTCACACAGAAAGCATCCAGTTCTACAGCGACTAACAGAGGAGCAACATCTACTACAGCTATTAGGAGAGCAACAAGGTAAGAAGCACTAAAATAATTATTTGTTTTTAATTAATTGAAACATCTAGGTTTTTGAATCTTAGTTTTTAAAAACAATCTTTTAATAAAACAATAGTTTCAGTATATTTACATCATTAAACTAAGTTCTTTTACTTTTTGCAGGTATGATGACATCACACTCCAAAGCACTTCCTAAGCTCCATATTGAACCAATCACAGCTACCAACAACACTAACGCTATTTCCACTACAACCATCATTTCCACCACCAACGGCATTCACATTGATGATAGAAGATCCAATCCTAACACCTTTAATGATACATCTTCTCGCTCAAACACCAATGCTCATGCTGATATAGCAATGAACCATCATGTAGTTTCAGCTGACTCTCCTTTGAGTCCCACACCGGACTACACATACCTGCATGAGAACAGTGAAGTCAAACGAACGAAGGATATCAAAAAACCGACAGTGACATTATCTCAAGCTTCAATTTCCTTTTTATTCAGCAACAGCAAGAATAATACCGTAAACAAACTTAGAGAGTTTGAATTGCTCGAGATGGGTGGAATAATGACAGGAGCTATGCAGAAAGGAATGTTGGAAATCGGAAATTTTGTGAGTTTGTTGGATTTACCAATTCCTACGATATTGGAGGTTTTCGATGTTAATTACGTTGAAGATTATGGTATATTGGACTATGAATATGTTTTAAAAAACAATCATCGAATTCGAGTCAAGTCACTGATTGACAAAGAACTTACGGTGGAGCTACAGGAACTTGATCCCGGCTCTTCACAAATCCTAGTGTACATGGGAAAGCTAGAAGAAAATCAACCCGATCTACGTATTGTAGGAGATAATCATCGTCATCAAGGGCTAAAACAACGAGTTATAGCCAAAATCTTGAGAAAAAAATCATTGAAACAGTTGCAAGCATACTTTGATATCATCACTTTCGATAATATTCCTGTCAACACTCTTCTGACATTCACTAGACTTTCAGTTTGGAAAAATTTGAAGTCGAAGCAGCGAAAACGAAAACAAGATACATCGCCTTTACGTATCACTCACACTGTCACTTACAGATACATGATGAATGACGGATCTTTGATGACTGGGAAGATTGTTGTCCCTCCTGAGAACGTTTTGAAGATCAAAAATCATGAATGTGGTATGATCCACTATAAAAGTACGATGACAACTGAAAGCGGCACAAAGAAACACATTCTCACGATTCTGAGCGTTGAAGAAGCTTTGATGCTTCTATCTACTTCAAGTGAAAAAGAAGGAATAGCTTTCAGACTTTCTCTATTTGATGATGCTGAGCTGATGAAAAGTTATGATGATGATGTTGCTGCTGATGATGCTGCTGATGATGATGATGATGATGATGACGATGATAACATCGATGCTTATACCGATGAAGAAGATGATAATATGACGGATGATGACTCTAAGAACAAAAAATTTGAGGAAAAAGATGAAGTTGTCGACAATGATAGTGAGAAAAGCAATGAAGATGACGACAATCACATTTCAAGCGAAGCTAGCAGGATTTCAATATCGGAAATTTAATTAAGGTATGTTAATCTTCACTAGTAATAAGTAACTACTAATAGACGTATTTTTTACCATAGTATAATGTAGTTGTTATAACGACATCTATGTATGCTTTTAGATAGAATACGTGTACAAGTGAATGACCGTCGACTCGCCAAAATCTATCAGCAACAACTCATGAACATTAAATTACATATTATTTGTATTGTGCAATAATTTGTATATATTTAGTGTAATAAAGTATTTTATTCATATTTAACATTAGTTATTTAGCCAATTTGTAAAACTTTCGGGCTACAACTCTAAAATGTTACAAAAAATTTCAATGTTCCGACACAAAAATAAATATTTCAAGTTATCGTCTCATTTTTCAAAAGTGTTAAGACAACTCCCATTTATAATTTCTAAACTTTGTTTTTGAAAAAATATGTAAAAGTTGTCGGCACATTGTGTCAAAATGATAAGACAACTCCGCTTTTGCACAAAAAAATTGTGAAAAATGTTTTATAATTTGTTTGAGAAACCAAAACAGTAGAAGGCTTTTTACAACCGCAAGCATTATACTTTAGGTTTTACAGTTTTGTGAATTGGGTGTTGATAGTTTGTCACGATATGACATAATAATTAAGTAATTATAGTCTTTTTCATAACAATGCTATAGATTCAGTAATACAGATGTGAAATTTACTGTTTCATCACTTGAATGCAGTATGAAGGTAGTTGATGTAATATTTATTTTGTAATATTATGTAAAGTAATACAGTAAGAATGAAGCATATGGAGTTCTCAACCACAAAACAAATAAAAATAATGCATTAGGGTAAACTAATGACAGAACAATTTTACATGAAGTGTATACATGTGAATAAAGTATTCATAAAAACACAGACTATTGTCTGTATATATAATATATATATAGAGAGTATTTATAAAAAACAGCCTATTAACTCTATATTTTGTGGTAAGAAATTGTAAAATAGGATAGTTGCATAAAGTCTATGGTAAACTAATGACAGAACATTTTTTACATGAAATGTATTCATAAAAACACAGACTATTGTCTGTATATATAATATATATATATATAGAGAGAGTATTTATAAAAAAACATCCTATTCACTATATATTTTGTGGTAAGAAATTATAAAATAGGGTAGTTGCATAAGACCTATTCCAGAGCCATGATAATATTAAAAAATATAGTGAAATAAAAATTTTAAAACTCACCTAAGAGTGCAGTTAGTACAAGAACTTCTTCTTGAGAAAAGTCTGAGTTTTTCTGCATTTTTCGTCTAATAGACGCTAATTTCAATTTAACACAATCATTAAAACCCTTTTTTTTCAGTCCATCTTTTATATTCAAAATTAATTTAAGTGAAGTTAAATCAATTTTCTTATCATTAATCTTTTGGCTTTCTTTTAAATCTACTTGGGTTTGAGGTTTAACTGTTATAGTATTAGATTCTAAAACACTGGTTTTTGGACTGCACTGTGAACTAGCAACAGAAATTAAGTCATTATTACTTTCTTCAGTTTCTGAAAGATCAGAATCTGAAGATATAAGTGCTCTCATTTTTTTACACTGGTTTTTAATCAAAAGTTTTCGATCTTCAGCAGCAGGTTTTTTAGCTATCGCCAACCATTTACTCCCTAATTCAAAATCTAGAACAATGTTTTCAGAAAAATAACCTTCTATTGGATAGAGATACACTAACGCAAATTTTTTCGGAAAAGTAATATCCATAAGTAATTCAGAATATTTTCTATTAATAAATAAAACAAAATTATTGTAACTAGCAATATCAACAATAAAAAACATTTTAGTTTTTAAAATACAACTATGTTGCTGAAGATCTCTCAAAGTTGTATGCGATTTTCCACATAAACAATAATAAATAAACAAGTGAGCACAAAAATGTCTTGAAAGAACTCGGCCAGGCTCATGCAATCCCCCTAATTTAAACTTCTTACCACAAAATATACAAGAGACGTTGTTTTTGTTTCCTTTCACTGCTTCACTCAACATCTTTGTGCCATATGCGATCAACAGCAATGAGAGCACTGAAAGGAAATACCTAGGGCTTTTGTTATCAATATCTACAAACAAAATAAACAAATTCTCATCATATATAGATAACTTTCTTAAGCATGATATATGTATATATATATAAAGATAATGCATGTCACTTACACTTAAAACACTCTCTATCTTCTTTTATATTTCCATCTAGAAGACTTATTTCTTTATACTCCCTTAATTCAGGATTCTCCGCTTGAACTAAAATAGAAAATACGAATGTAGTTATGCTATTTTTTTGAAAAAACTCGAAAATTTTTTTATAAATTGAATGAGTATATAGTAAGTAATATTTTTGTCATACTTACATTCAAATGTGTTCTGTTCATAGTACAGGAAGTTTTCGTTCTTCCCAACACATTGCTTACTTCCTATGAATCGAGAAGATGCTTTTTCTACAAAAAAATAACATAGTAAATGTAAAGTCATTATTATTGTACCTACAGACAAATTTACATTTTTCATAAAACAGAAAAACTTACTCATAGCAATATGCGTGCTAGCTTTGCTCTTTTCCGTCTTCTCTTCATCTTCAAAACACTCCTCCAACCACCTTAGTGTTTCATCATCGGTAGAACTTAATAAAACAATAAATCAAGATTGTAATTATTTAAAAACTCTATATAATACAGTTGAATATTGAATAATAAAGTTTCAATAATATACTTACATAGCACTGAAATCTATTTCGTCTATATTTAGTTCTAATGCAACATTTGAGGATGTAGACCTACAAGTAATATATATATATATATATACATTTGTATAAATTTATAAATGTAACTGCAACAAAATTGTAAAAGATAGTATAAATAACTTACTCATTTGTTGTAGGGATATTGCTAGCCATTGTTGTTTTGCAGAGTAATACTTAAAATGAAGTATAAATGAAAACTGATACTGTTTAAAAAAATAGTTTCTCTTATATACAAAACATTGAAGTCATTTATCAAGATTAATTTGTAGACTGATTTTCTGATTATTACTATGATAAATGATTTTGTTTTTTAAAAAAAGTGGAAGACGATTAGGAAGTTGGTTAAAAAAATAGGAAGATAGAGATTAAATAGTTTAATAAGCTTAACCACCACAAACACTCCTGTAAACTGTCTTTCCATCTAGCTAAAATTTTTGAATGTAGAGCGTTGGATAAACAAATTTTACAACCTCTTTTAAATATAACTAGCTAGGATGAAACTTACATTTCATTTGAATGACACCTCACATCCTTCAAACATATTTTTATAGCAACAATTTTCATATAGACACATCAACAGCAAAACAATGATGCGATGTAGTTCCATCTTTATATCATCAGACAGTAAATTAATATGCGAGAGCTTCAATTATAGTTTACACCATTAAGTATGAGTTCGGAATGTAATAAAATACTTTACAGGTACTGATAGCATTTAATAACTAGTTCAATTGCAGTTTATTGATATACTCTACTATAACACACACCACCACAAACAATCATATAGACACATCATCAGCAAAACAATGATGTAGTGTAGCTCCATCTTTATATCATCAGACAGTAAATTAAAATGTGAGAGCTCCAATTATAGTTTACAACATTAAGTATGAGTTAGGAATGTAATAAACACTTTAAAGATATCTGATAGCATTTAAATATGTATATGTAACATATAACTCTTGATTTATTAGACAAAACAGCTTCCTAAAAATAGAAAATATACTATGTATGTTGATACATTATTATTTCACACAAAAAAACAATGAGATATTTTAAAAAAAGTAACAGTCTAACTAATAAAACAAGTGGATAAAGTCATGCTTTTGCTCATGTTTTTTAGATGATAGCGGAGATAGCTAGGATTAAAAGTAAAACCACAAATCCGTTTTGGTGGAAGGCTGTATCTATATTAACTAATATGTAATGAAACAATAAAAAACAGGAGATAGATGCAATCAAGTTCTCTTCCTTTTTAGGTTGAATTCGACCTATAATTCCATCATCTATGGATGTTTGTTGTTTTTGTTTTAAATAGAAATAGCATGATAGTAAATAGTGCTTAGGTGTAACTAATGACTTTTCTCGAGCGACACACTTGATATTAAAAAGATCAAAACATATAGGATTAAGCGAGATGATGATTAATGTCTTTTCTGGAATGAGTTTATTAGTAAAATGACACTTGCGGGACACTTGCGCTATATTATAATTAATTACTTTTTAAAAATGAACTGGTAACATTACGTCGATTGAAATAATACCTAAAACGTCTCGCATAAATTTTGATCTGACTGAAAATGGACTGAAAACCTTCAAGGTGCGTAAAAATTATCGTAACTCGCTATAGCGGATATTCTAAGAAATATTTATTTTCTCGTTGGTAACTTGACGTAAAATATTTTGTAACGGATGTCACATGATCTCAATCGTTTTTTTTCAACTTAAACACTTAGTTACTCGTAAACATTTGATACTCGCTTGATTTCTTTGATAACAGTAATATCCCAATTGTGTTTATCGTAAATATTTCAAAAACGGATATTGCGCGTTTCAGTTGGTTTTTCCTGCTAAATCGCTTAGTTACTCGTAAACATTTGAAAATTGTTTGATTTTTTCGCTGATAAAACATGTTGCAAGTATCTTTTACCAAATATTACCGTGATTTTCAATCAGTTTTCCTTACTAGATTACTTAATTACTCACCAACATCCATAATTGTTTTTATTAATCATTGTTGCAAAGCAATGCTGTATTTAAATAATATTACTACGTTTCCAACCAATTTCCTTACTGAATTACTTAATTACTCGCCAGTATTTCATAATTTCTTTCACTAATAATTACAAATAATATTGTAAATAAATAATTTACCAGGAATATTTATGCTCAAGTCTCCTCTCTCTCCTCTAAACACTCTCTCTAGATATATACAAACACAGTTATTTTTATTGTACCTTGCACAAAAACACCCCCTAAAACTTGTTTTTAGGCTGAGTCTTATGGGTTATTTTAGGGGGAGTATCAGTCCTGGGAGTAGATACTAAATTGACACAAATTTTTTTCATATGAATTTAAAACTTAACTAATGTAGTTTTTTTACCAAACATCAGTACATCAAAAACATTATTGTAAAGGTATATTATATAGGAAGATTTTCCATACTTATTATGTAATAAATGTATATAATCATATAATGATTAATTTTTGATCAATATATTTATTCAATGTAGATATATCTCTTCTCTCCTCTCTCCTCTCTTTCTTCCTCTCTCCTCTCTCTCTCCCTCTCTCCTCTCTCTCTTTCTTTATCTCAAGATACCATATGTATGTATACATTGATTATCATTACAAGTTGTAGAGCTTTGTATTACTTAGTATTTACTGACTCTAGCTATATTATATAGGATGATTTTCCCTACTTATTATGTAATCAATGTATATAATCATAAAATGTTTCATTTTTGATCAATATAGTCATTCAATGTAGATAAAACTCCTCTCTCCTTTCTCTCTCCTCTCTCCTCTCTGTCTTCTCTCTCCTCTCTCTCAAGATGCCATATGAGTTCAAATTATGTGAAAAAAGTATCAAAACTTAAACGCCATACATTCAAAATCTAGATGCCATACGAGTTCAAATCAAGTAAAAAAATAATCAAAACTCAAATGCCACTTAAATGCCATTCAAACGCCACTCAAGTACCCCTCAAGTAAAATACAATATAAACTCGGCGAATTCATCCAACGTCGTAACCCATTGCCTCAACCCCAAGGCCAGAACCACAAAAAAACACTTGGTAGGGAGATCTGCTCATATATTACTACTTACAACTGCTCATCAGCATAGAGCAAGTCGATCTTTTTTCTATCTATTGCATGATCTGTGTTTTCATCAAAAATGAAATTTTTTGCAGTCTTAGTCGCTGTGCTTCTCAGTCTTCAACCAGCGACAGCATTTAGAGAAAATGGGTATCCTGTTGCTGGCTACAACAGACCAGATATTAGCAGGTAAGAAAAGATTACACGTGTTACCACGGCAGTCACTTGGGCTCTGTATTCTGTATTGGCTAAACCAGATGAACCCTTTAGGCTATTTTCTATTTCACTTTTTTTATAAATATTGTGATCCAGTGAGACATCACATTGATATGCATCCTCCCTTTGTTCGTTGTCAGGTTTTAGAGACTCGAAAAATTTTCATTTTGTCCTCATGCTGCCAATTAAACTACTATTAAAATCTCTAACTACATGAGATCAGCTGACAGTTTGCGATGGCGTTTTGTAGCTTAGCCTTTCACAAATATAACAGACATGGAAAGCAGAGTTTACTTGGAAAACTTGAAAATCCCAGTAGATTCTGCCATTCAGGGAGGTTTACAACGTACGGACCGTGTAAGTCTGCTACCAATAATGCAGTTCATCAAGTCATTTGAAACTTTTTGCGGTTATCAAAAAAGTTTGTAGCATTCAATAAAGCTGAATTTTTCTTGTAGACTAAAGTTCAACTGATGCTAACACCAACTGCACACACAATCATCTTTTGTTCTACTACTGCAACACTATCAGACAACAACAACACGTTCTCTGGATTGGAGACTTATTTGACTTATTGCTGGAGTTATCTATGAATGTGCATGAAAATTACTTCCTGTTGACTGACAATGTTAGAATCGTTAGGTTAATCAATGCATCTATCAATCATGTGACGAAACTAGTGGTTACTATGTTTGGAGATGTTTTTTTGGTTGTAATGCTCAAGTGTTTACTTAATACATCGGGTTGTAGAATCTCAGCTACCGGAGTTTGACATTGATTTTTGAGATGTTCTTTTAACAGAGTTGCAATTGAAACAAAAGCTCAATAGTTTCAAAAATTAAAAAAAAAACAGAACAATCACTACTAGTCTACTTGACTATACTATGCAACCAAATAAATTCGTAAATGCAACAAACTTACAACACTAAAGAATTACAAAATCGTATCTACATTGCCTAAAAATACATTTCCATGCTCACAAAATCCATTAAACATTTTTTTATTAATAGAAATAGCAAAAATGTAATAGGCAGCACAAACCGTTGGAAGTTATTATTAAGTGTAGAGATCTAATGCTCCCTAAATTATATCTTCCATTTTTTTCTTACATATAGCTTTTGTGGCTAAAAGATTTAGATCTCCTGTGATAAGCTATGAACCTTTCCTTGGCTGCTTTTGTTTTGCTTTGGCATAAATAACTTGTGCTATCAGTAGTATTATTAGCATTTATTAGCACATAAAAACTTCCTGAACGTGATATAACTCGACTTAGAGCTCATTTGTTGGCAGCCATCCAAGTAAAAGGGTAATTAAGCTAATATATTACTTCCAGCTATATGCGCAGTAGTAACCAATTAGTAAGCTGTGCCAGTGGTTTGTAATCAATCACCATTCCAGCTGTAGTTGATCAGACTCCAAATGTATGACTGCTCACTTCTAAAAATAAAGATGTTACTACTGATAACCACAGTAATTTACTGTTTTACCGACAGTTATAATTGCTGGCATTCATTTGTTATAGCCAACCAATTTTCCAAACAAAAATAGCAAAGCACTTCATCACAAATGCATCTTGTATGTTTGTCAGAAATAGGGTTTGCTTAACCAAAATTTTCCATCAGAGGTTACTTGCAGGCTGCAGAGAACTCTGTCAATTATGTGGAAAATTATAATCCTCACTCAATATTATTGTTTCAAGCGTTTTCTGCTACTGCATTGATGATTAACTGTAACAATTATTGTAGGTTTTTTGTTAGATACCAAATTTGTATTCCCTTTATTTGCTTTTTAATCTTTTGATAGTTAGTAGCCCTTTCATTCTTTTCTGGCTGCAACTGGTTTATTGATTGTGTTGTAGTGGATTTTGGGGGCTGAAACCCACTAGCTAAGGCTGGCAGCGAGCTGCCACCAGTTGTTAGTTTAACCTGTTACAACAACAGGGTTGGTAGTGTACCGAAGAGAAATAAGATAGAGTATCCCAACTCTACAACCAGTAAGGAGCCCTCAGCTCAGACGCATAACTCAGTGCTGTTGAGTATCTATGCATTTATTCATCCAGAATAGAAATGAGTAGCAAAAGACACATTATAACAAACTACTTAGAGCTAAGTTCTGCCTTTTATAGGCGGTTCACAGGAAGTGATTAGGCACTTTATCCAATCACATAACAAGATTACACAATAAACGAATGAATACAGAGATATAAATAGATAACAAATGAGATGAGGCGTATAGGGCTAAAGGAAAATGGAGCCCTGTAGTGGTAGGTGGAGTTATATGTTAGTGCACCAATCACAGTCCTATCTGCTTCTTTTCATTAGTCCTCAGCCTTTCTAGCCTCTGTACTCTGCCTTTCCTCAGATTTAGGGGTGGTTATCTCCGGTAGATGGCTCTCTGCTTCCGTCAGGCTACTTTTTGG
Organism: Cryptosula pallasiana; assembly: GCA_945261195.1. Lineage (NCBI taxonomy): Eukaryota > Metazoa > Bryozoa > Gymnolaemata > Cheilostomatida > Cryptosulidae > Cryptosula > Cryptosula pallasiana. The sequence continues at coordinate 15,412,637 of OX183135.1, read as the reverse complement.
TCTGTAGTCTATAGTGAATCACTTCCTTTCGGCCCAGTGGGGTCAGTACTGCTCTATACAGGGTCGGTACAGCTTTATACATAAGTTCGGTCATTTCGATATGACAGCTTTAGGTCTTTCTGGCCATCTAATGGCTAGTATAAGGAAGCCAGAATGTGGTACAGTGTGTGCGCAGACTTAGTGAACATTAAAATCCACAACAGTGTTTTGCTAAATCTATATATCACGATTTCGATGGAGCCACCTGTTATTTCCCTTTCTTTAATGAGACAAACATCGCTTAACGATTTTTGGCGGCTAAATTTTGCAAGCATTATTCATACTGAAATTTTGGCCTCTTTCTTTTAATCTTTTTCCACGCAAGTTCTTGTCTGCAGAGGTTATTTGTTAAGCATAGTTGGGAGGAGCTTGGTAATATTGCAAAGGTTTCCACTGTGTCTACTAATACAACTAAGCTTTCACCAACAACTTCCTCTGAGCAATTAAGTTTTTTCAAATCCACCACTGAATTAACTAGCTTAACCAAAGCTTCAACAGAGTTAACACAACTTGCCTTCCACAACTTCCACCAGGTTCCTCAAACTCTCGGGCTGGGCAGAGTCGGTTTTCAATCAGACAACACTGGTCATAATTAATATATATGTACATGAAAGATTTTATCTACTGGACATAACAACTCACAGACAGTAATTTTATCTGAAGTTTATAGATGGAGTACACACAAAATACCATAAGAAACTCTTACCTACAAAGATTTATATATGATGAAACAACTATCATAACAGCTATTCTCACCAACACAAATGCATAAATTATTTAGCCACTTGACATGTAATAAATCAATATGAGGTGCTCTCCAGTATGTAATCCAGCTATTTGTCCAGCATTATTGTCTAGTTTTGAACAGCATTCAGTCACAAAAAATGAGTGCAAGTTATTACACTGATGGCAGCAACGATTAACTAAATTGGCAAACTTTTTGTTATGTTTTATTTCATTCTAGCAACTCACTCTCAATGTTCCATTAATTCTACGTAGGCCTATGCAATCAACTACCAACTCTAGATATGTCGTGCAAATAGTTTATAATAACCAAATTCTTCTCACTTTTCTCATACTCTTGCTACTGCTTTCAATACTCAATATTAATATTACTTGTTTTTTAGATAATCACTTCTTAGGAAGCTTTATTTACCCAAAAGCAAAAGATATATATTTACGCTCAAACCTTTCTAACTATAGCTGTAGTAGCAGTCAATATTATTATACGTAGCAATATGCTTTTTCTGTTTGTATTTTGTAAATGTTACTGTGTGGTACATTATGTAAAACATGCGTCGACATGATATTGATACCACAATAAATATTTAAAAAAAAAAAAAAAAAAAAAAAAACTGTTGCTGTGGAGCAGCAGAAATACTTTAAGGGAATCGCTCATTGTTTTTCAGGGGTGCAGGTTTGAATGGGTTGGCAGAGGCAATAAAAAACTTTCAGCAGTTTTTACCAACTAAACTGGGTGTGTGGTAAATATCCGATTGAAGGTTTGCAGTAAGAAACAACAACAACGAGCTGCTGATTGATTTACTTTTCAATTGGTGGTATTAGAATAACTAACTCGACTTTCTACATTATTCACGGCTGGATATTTCTAGAATACGAGACTTATATTTTCATAATATCACAGCTCATAATTTCACAGTGCATTATTTAACTCATTCTCTCCCAAACAACCTCATTGGGCGTTAAATAAAAGTTTTAAAGACAGCTTATTGACTATAATAATACAAATTTCCATCCTATTAAATTCCTTTGTCATATTTTGAATACATGAAAGTTGAGTGTAAACCTACATTGAGACAGTTGAATTAGTACGGCACATTTTTTATTTAGATTAAAGCTGCTATCTTTACTTTTGATTTGGATAATAAAAGTAATAAACAGAACAAAAACTTGAAAAAAAGTGGAGAAAGCAAACTGATGATTGCAGTCTACACTGTGTTAGTAAAGTAGCCCTAGCCTCAACAAATCAGTATCTATATATACAAAGCCGAAAAAGATCTGTCTGTTTCTTGATCTATTTTATAAAATCCCAAGTCACCACACTGAGAGAAATAACAATTACTGTAAAAACCATACATTTGACCAATTAGAAGTATGGTGGTGGATTTAATTTTGTAGTTGTTTTCAAAACGGATATATTTGTAGATTTAACATGCTTATTCAATAATGTAGGTGGAGACGAATCATTTTGCTAATACTCCATGGTTGGAGTTGAAGTAATGATGAAGGCTGAAGAGATGCGCGGGGGAGGTAGGGGGGGGGGGGTGGGGTTGAGAAGAGCAAGGTAGAGGGTGAGGTGTGTAACTGAAAACTTCCTCAAAGTGAAGTCGTTTTGTTGAACAATTATGCCGTTTTTTTCAAGTTGAATTTAAGAGCACCTTGTTAGCTGATACATTTGAAGTGCCGGCTAACAGAATATGAAATAAACCATCAGCTTGCAAAATATGCTTGATCATAATGACATGAGCTTAAATAACTTCCTGTTATACCACCAAGCCTTTTAATTAGCGGTTGATCCTACAAGATTAATCATCAGTATACTCTGAAATTACTTTTATGCAAAAAATATGTAGTTTCAAGTTTTTGCTGATGGTATTTATGCTATACCCTCATCAATTACTTTCACACAGCATATACAGTAACAGCTGCTCTACATTTGAAATTTAATAGCTTAGGTTCCTCTACTCAGTTACTGGTAAAACAAGAGGGACTCCTTCCAGAGACTTGTCATGTTGGTCATTTGGAAACGCATATTAATCATCTGGAGTCATATCTCATTAAATAGAGTGAAATCTCACAAAACGTTAGTGGACCCTTGACCAACCTTGCTTTCCATGCTAATTAGAGATTCCCCAGCTAAGCGTTTGACTTTGTGTAGAACTTTTTTATATTGAAATTGCTAATACAACGAATGGTTTAGGGCTTATATCAGCGAGTTGAGTTCTTTTTTATATTTTTAATTACATCTTCATGAGCTACTGCTCATTAATTATTGATATTAGAGTTAATCATACAATTTTAGCCTAATTATTGAAAGTTTGAAAAGTTAATGAAAAAAAAATTTCTGCTACGCCTCTCTAAACATGGTCGCTATGTCGTATCAAAAACCTTCTTGGATCCCAAATACCATGTGATTGGTATGCGGAAATGCTGATGCAGGTTTTTAAATCTAAGCCGCAAGAAACTGGAAGACAAAAAATCTACCTGAAACTCTAATATTTATTGAAAAGTTAGATCCGAGTTTTTAAGAACTAACAAACGGTAAATGGCAGTGATATGGCTTTGAAATTTGTCTCATGTTTTAAAATAAGTTTATTTAACAGAAAGTTAAACATGAGACTATAAGTTAATTTGTGTCTATCATTTCTGTTTATTATTTAAGTTAATGTTGTTAGCAATATGGCTCAAAGAATCTGTCATACTCCTGGCAGACGAAGAAAAAGCTCCTTTTGTTGTCAAAGTAGGTGAACAAAGTGTTTCACCATATTTGACCGAAAATTGGCGGATGCATGAAACACTCATAAAACTACTGCAAAAATGCGTTACTAAAGACTGCAAGAAAGTGATTCCGGTTTTATTAACCTTTAAAATTTTTTGAAAACCTCAATTATTATCTCATTTCTCATCAGTTTTCCAATGTTGTGTTCATCAACAAATTTATTGAAACAAAAATAGCTGGTGTAGATGAACTGTTAGTATTTAAAATTGGTTGTGAAAAATATCTTGCTAATCATTCAAATGGAAGTGAGTATTTTGTGCTGCTGACACTATTTGCTTTGCATAATAAATAGATTAAATAGATGCTGACTTGATTATACAAGCTCAACAAACTTGGTACATATACGAGTATTAAACACCAGAAACTAGAAATTCTGTAGCTATCAATCTTATTCAGCATTTCTGTACAAAAAAAACTAACAACTGATTTATGTCTTTTTCATCAGAGAATATTACGTTTCACTATTTTTAGGTGTCAGTCAATTTATCAGTTTTAACTTACCAAAAACAGCTCAAGCTAACCACACACCTCTTGGAAATGACAAAAAAAGTGGAACTAAAAAACATGTAAATGCCTGCTGTCTTCAATTAAAAATGACCCGTTATGAAACGTATTACATGTTGTTGACTAAAAGCAAGTATTTTCCATTTCCCATCCGTATTAGCTTTATCTAATTAAGTTGAGCAGCTCAACAAATTACAGGAAGTTGGAGATAATTCTCTGTCAGAAACTTGTCAATTATGTACGAGAAGGTTGCATGACTCATGTCAGAAGGTTTTTAGTTTCGCGTAGTTTATTTAGTTACCAAAGAATTGTCTTTTTTATTTTGCTTGACTAGTACAAGCTTGTGTTATATGATATTGAGAAAAAAATTGCTTGACAATTACTTTTCAACTTTGAAACAAACCATAGAAAACAATCCTGCTGATGACTAACAAGTATTTTCATATTTCAGCATAACATTCACTTTTAAAATTTTTATGACCTGGAAAAATTTTGGTTTGCAGCAAAACTGAATCAGCCTCATTACTCTAGCTGTGGAAGAAGATAGCAGTATTGCTAATGAGTTTTCTCGATACATCTTCGGAAGAGAAAACCTAATTATGTGATAAAAAAACAACTAAAAGGACATTAAAAACTCCAGCTATTTTGACAGACTCATTAAGCACTTCCAACTCAAATTGCTGACACACAAGTTAAATTAAGAGCGGAAAATGGTTAACATCAAATTTATGGACAGTTATACAACCAATCAAGAAAAGCAATTACTCAACAATATTGACAGAACATGGTTTCTCTAACACTGAATGAAAATTAATGAGTAGCTATTTGTATAAAAACAGACACTTCGCTTGCTATCGTCATTCTGTTCTCTTCCCTTCTTACAGAAACACAGTAAGTACATTTTAATACATTTAGCACGGTATAACTGAAGACTATTAGTCATTTTTAAATCATATTATACCGATAAATGGTGAAATTCATGTCGCTTGGTGAATGTTTTTAAACATCTATTTTAGCATTCCTTCACTCCAACTTCTCAAAATGAAGATCTTTGTAATCCTCCTTGCTTTGTGCTTGGTCCTTCAGCAGAGTTCTGCTATTCACTTCAGACGTTTTGGCTTTGGAGGGTTTAATAGGTAAGTTCGGTGGTTGTACTACTAACAACTATTATCTTTTATGAGTTTATATTGATTCACAATGACTAGGCAAAGTCTACCAACAAGAATAATTTAGAACTAATATATGTGCTACGAAACCAAAGCTTTTATGTTTTGTATATTGAGAATGTTTTCAACTTTTTTGAGAACATAGCGCATTTAAAATCTCAAGTTTTGATCCCGTAACAAAAAAATAAATTTAGTGTATTTGTACACAAGGGGCAGTGAGTTTTATACAAGCTATTGTATATTCCAAATATTAGCTATTCTTAACAACATACCAGGTCTAATAAAAGGGACATGTTGCTGCTTTGCACTGTATATTTCATTCTTGCTTTGATTGGTTTTAGAGGATTTGGTTTCAGAGGAGTTGGATTTCGCGGATTTGGAGTTAACCGTTTTGGATTCAGAGGATTCGGTAGAGGATTCGGTGGAGGATTCGGGCGTAGATTCTTTTTCTGTAAGTAAAACTGTTTGCCTCTCATCTCATTCATAAAGAATTTTAAACACAACTTTATATTTTTTGTGAATATTTTATGAACCTGCAAACTTCACTTTTACATTTTAGTGCAATAGCCAAAATGACAAAAATCATAGTGCGGGAAACTTAGAAACCACTTGCAATGTTTTTTTTTCTGTATTTTAGAGAAAAACTACTGCTCTTCAACAATTGCTGATACAGGGGGCTCGGATACTAACACTCTTCAACTGAGAACTACATGTACTTATCCATTTAATTTATCCTTATTAACACACATTTCTTAGTCGTTATCTTGTTATTGTTACATTGTTTTATTGATTTTATGGTTTCATTATAATACAATACAGAATTTGACCCAAACATTATCACTGCATGCATTGACTCGTTGTTGATACAAAATGGATTCTTCTATATAAAGAGTTTTCTGTGCACGCAATGATTGGTTGAAATCAGGATGTATCTTGGTTGGTCAACATGTTTGCTTTTAATAGTTATAGTAACTTATAATTTCTACCATAGAAAAATTGTATTATTCAAATACTGTAAATAATTTTCAACTTTCTAATCTTTTTTCTAATTTGTATTTAGAACGAGTTAACAACCAACCACATTCCAATAGATTTTTGTCCAATCAACTAATGCACCGAAAATTCTTCATATAGTAAAATCAATACAAAATATCAAATTTGTAAAACTAGCCACAAATCTGGAGACATACCGAGTGCACTTCCAATGCATTGTCAGAAAACTATCTCCAATCCAGTAGCTGCTACAGAATAAGTAACATTCACTCAGATATGGGTCCCTATAGATATACACTCACTGATAGCTGTAAGTTGGTTGGTGTATTTAATAGACTTTAGGAAGAAACATATTGATTTATATAATTTGCCTATACGAATATTGAATCATCTTTCCTTTCCTGTCATCACTCGCAGAAACTCGTTGAAATTGGCGTCATTACCGTAAAAAAAGAATTGAAAGCTGCCCAAAACAATTCGATACTGCTATTTGGCAAGTAGGTACTAGTTCATACAAGTTGAAATTTTGTAAATTATCGATTAAGTGAAATGTTCTGTTGAGCTACTCCCATTGAATAACGAGTAAAAAATAACCTAGTTTGATGGCTTTTACAGCTTCTTCTGACCACTACTGATAAATGATTCATAAAAAAAACTACTCACCCTTACCCATATTTATGGTTCTACGGCTATCACATTTAAGAACACAACTAATGTCGCATTTCATAGTCTAAAAAACTAGCATTTAATTTTTACAATCCAAATGGAAATCATTCTAACAAATATCCGTCAATGCTCACTTGTCTTCCTCAGTTTGATGTAGAAATATTGTTGGCTAAAGTTTTGTATACCATTTGTCAATTAATACAATGATTTTTGTTGTCAGCATGACATCCAGGTGAGTGAGTGCTTGATCATTATATGTACATAGCATAATGAGTACATAAAATACCGTAAATGTGTTATAAACCATTTCCAGCCGTTACTGGTGTCAGAGCCTTGTATGTCACAATACAGTTAAATCATACAGCGGAAAAACTTTGTATTAAGTAACTGAAATATTGTAGAGGATTAGCACGTGTCCTTCACCGAACAGCTACTAGAGAGAGTGCCCGGTAGTAATAGGAAACAAGCAATAAACTTGTTTTACTACTAAGCAGTATCACAACACAGGGTAACAGCTGTGCCGAGCTATGCCGCGCTATGCCGGGCTATACCAAGTTACACTTAACTAACTCTTTGTCCAGAGAAGCACTACTGCAGGTAGTGTCTGCTTTCCTATCAGCCAATATAGGTTATCCAGCAACACATGACTCTGCCGAACTCGGTAGAACACAAGAGAACTTAGTGAAGCTACGTGAAAGACTAACCACAATCAGCTTCAGTTATCAATAAGTTTATTCCAATAATGATAGCACGCATGTAATTGCACAAACAACCTTTAAGTACAAGTACACAAACAACTTTGGCCTCCCTGGGCTAATGTTCACAAATTTATAAAGTACATATGCAAATTCTGGTGGATTCATGTTGCATTCGCATGTGTGCACTTGTCTACAAACTGTTCTGGCATCACTTATATAACAATTGGATGGCCAGAACACCAGTTATAATCTATACCGGAATTATTATCCCTGCATCAGTCCAATACCGATCCTGTATGAGTCGTTACTGACCCTGCGAGAGCCATACCGGGCCGGTAGGACGGTAGCTACTATAGCCTGGGAGCTGGAAATAGCCTTAGAGAAGTCAGAAGACAAGATCTGCAAGATACTTACCAGCATATTTAAGAAAGCTAAGGACCAAAGCCTAGATAGACTGATATACCAACAACAGGAAGTAGGGATGCCTAGGATTAGCCAGTGAGCTTATGACTCCGCCCACCATTTCTGGGCCCCATATACATTTAATCTTCTATACTTTATTTCATTCGTCTACGTTAATATCTGCATGCTTATTTGTCACATTATACCCTATGTATTGTAGCAGATTTTATGTCCATTACCTTCCGCTAGGGAGTTGTGCTGGCAGACGCACAGTCTGTGCGGCCACAACAATGCAGTCAGCCACTTCAGGCCTGACAATCCACAGTCTACCTCAACTCAGAGGTGACCCCGTGCTGAATTGGCACAAACAAGGTGTTGTAAAGTGAACGACTGACTTTATCAACAGTAGCGAGCCCTCGGCTCAGACATACATTGTGTTTAAGTGGTGTATAAATATGTCCTTTATTCATCACAGAATATAAAGTGGCAATCCATGTAAAGACAAGAGGTACTGCTCATGCTATGGCATATCAGGTAATGCGAGGAGTGTAACGAAATCTCTGAATTTTATAGGCAGAGTTGCAATGGAAAGTTTCCAACCATGCACAGGAAGCATGGCAGGAAGCTATATGACATATAGTAGATAGCATTGTCAAATAAGATAAGTAACGAAGTTAAATGGCATTGGCGCCCAGAAGTAAGGGGCGGAGTCTGTTGTTAGCTTGGCCAGTGATAGGTTAATGTGATCTTCTGGTCTTTATTAGCCTTTGGTTCATGTTTCTACACATCTGAGGGTAGATAGCTCTGGAAGGTGGTGTGTGGAGGTAGTTGGGCTAACTTTCGTCTCTCTGGCTATGGCGGCCATCTTGTTGCCAACTCGGGATAGCTACCCAGGGTCGGGGTAGTAAATACCTAGTACCGACATGATTTACTATTAATAATAATCGCTTATAAGAGCAATATAATTGCTGTAACAGATGCCGGTCTTTGTCTGTTATAATCAATGGAGGCATGCCTGTGGTAGCCACCATCAAGGGGACCTCTGCGCAGTAGTGGCCGCTGTTAGTTGCCAGTAAAATCCACTGTTTAACTTGCTGTGCTCTGCCTATAAAAGGAACAGATCTTGCCATGAGCAGGTAGTACTGTATTGTATCTTATACTTACTTGCATTCTTTGAATAAGAATCAGTGCGTTTCACTCTAAAGCACTGAGTAAAGGGTCTAAGCCGAGGGCTCCTTACTGGTTGTGTAGTTGAGATAGCTCCTTCACTGCAGATTAGGTATTATACTGACCTAGTATTGCCTCTTGAAGAGAGGTAATTGGTGGCAGCAGGCCACCGGACACTACTGACCTGACTGTGCCAGCAAACAAGGAGATTGGCTGGTGACAGTGTTTAGTTAATAGATTAGAAGGCCCAAAAATCCACAAAAAAATGATGCAGATGATAATAAAACATATAAGGTTGGCTACAAACAGCATGACATCATCGAAAATTACCACATAAAAAAATTACACAAGTACACAATAATCCACTTAAAATACACGTTATCCAATAGCTGCCAGTAGAAGGGGAATTCCTTGGCTCATCTGCTTCACTGCTGCCCGCCTGCTGTAGCTTAGTAGTGCTTTCAACAAAACTTGCCCAAGAAAGTTTGCTAGCGCTTTCAAGTGACTCATTTGGCGACTAACCAACCTGTGTATTAAATCAGATTTAGGTTTGCAGCAGCAAGTAACACTTGCATGCTACTGCAGAGCAGTGGCCACGCTATGTAGAATCTATCATAATGTAATAATCATTCAGATATATTCAATTTTAGCATGCCAGCAGTAATGTGTTACCATTACCCTTTTAGCTCTATTGAATTTTAATGAACAAGTTTAGGATGCTTTTGGTTGCTTTGGGTAATAGTGTAGTAAATTTAGGCGGAAGTTACTAGTGAAAAGGCCGTTTACTACCCACCCTTACGAGATAATGCGCTAGACTTTAGCCTGCAGCGTTTGGCTTACTGCTGTACAGGTGAAAAGTCTTACTGTGCCGGTAGTAGTAATATATGAGCAGATCTCCCTACCAAGTGTTTTTTTGTGGATTAGACCTTGGGGTGAAAACAATGGGTTACGGCGTTGGATGGATTCGCCGAGTTTATATTGTATTTCATTTGAGGGGTACTTGAGTGGCATTTGAGTGGCATTTAAGTGGCATTTGAGTTTTGATTATTTTTTTTACTTGATTTGAACTTATATGACATATAGATTTTGAATGTATGGCATTCAAGTTTTGATAATTTTTTTACATAATTATATACATACTTGAGAGAAAGAAAGAGATAGAGGAGAGAGAGGGAGGAGAGAGGGAGAGAGAGAGGAGAGAGAGATTTTTTAGTTTTCTATACATTCATGTATATATGGTTTATTATGGATGTATTTATGGGTATATTTATATCTACATAGAGAGAGGAGATATATCTACATTGAACAAATATATTGATCAAAAATGAAAACTATATGATTATATACCTGATTACATAATAAGTAGGGAAAATCTTCCTATATAATATAGCTATCCTATATAATATAGCTAGAGTCAGTAAATACTAAGTAATACAAAGCACTACAACCTGTAACGAAAATCAATACATACATACATACATACATACATATGGTATCTTGAGAGAAAGAAAGAGATAGAGGAGAGAGAGGAGAGGGAGATTCTTTAGTTTTCTGTACATTCCTATATATATATATATGGTTAATTATGTACATATTTATGGATATATTTATATCTACATAGAGAGAGAGGAGATATATCTACATTGAATAAATATATTGATCAAAAATGAAACATTATCTGATTATATACCTGATTACATAATAAGTAGGGAAAATCTTCCTATATAACATAGCTAGAGTCAGTAAATACTAAGTAATACAAAGCACCACAACTCGTAATGACAATCAATGCATACATACATACATATGGTATCATGAGAGAAAGAAAGAGAGAGAGGAGAGAGAGAGGAGAGAGATTTTTTAGTTTTCTATACATTCATGTATATATGGTTGATTATGTACATATTTATGAGTATATTTATATCTACATAGAGAGATGAGAGAGGAGATATATCTAAATTGAATAAATATATTGATCGAAAATGAATCATTGTATGATTATATACATTTATTACATAATAAGTAGGGAAAATCTTCCTATATAATATAGCTAGAGTCAGTAAATACGCACATGTCCATATTCATGTACATGTGCATAAATGGACATGAATAGGTACATGTCCATATTCATGTCCATATTCATGTCCATATTCATGTCCATATTCATGTCCATATTCATGTCCATATTCATGTCCATATTCATGTCCATTTATGTACATGTCCATATTCATGTCCATTTATGTACATACCTATGTCCATATTTATGTACATGCGCATGTCCAAATTCATGTCCATATTAACATTTTATAGCTATGTACAGAGGAGAGAGAAGAGAGGAGAGAGAGAGAGATTTTTTAGTTTTTTATACAACCATGTATATATGGATAAATATGTACATATTTACGGATATATTTATATCTAGAATGAATAATATACATCTATGACATAATAACTATATCGGATATATTTATATCTAGATTGAATAATATACATCTATGACATAATAACTATATTGAATGCTATAAAATATGTTGGAAAATCACCAAATTAGTCCTCTAGATGGTTAAAATTTACAGTATTTGGGAAATAACTGCAAGAGAGGAGAGAGGAGTATTTGGTAGAGGAGAGAGGAGGCTTCAAAAAAGAGCTACAAAAAACTAATCAGTACACAACTCAGTTTATTAGGTAGTAGCGCTTCAAGGAGGTACAAACACTGATTGCTGACAAACAACAAATTTTAGACCCTATAATCATCCTGATTGCACAGGTTTTAATATCAATACAAAATGAATCTTCCTCCTTTAAAATATGGTGAATGTTATTTTGTTATACCAGAAGAGGAGTATCATAGTTTGATGGAAAAGAACAGCGGGGCTAAATCAACAGACCAAGACAAGTTTGCGTCATCATTGTATGACAACTCGACAAAAGACAAAATGGTGAGAGATATCACTTGAGTGGCATTTGAGTGGCATTTAAGTGGCATTTGAGTTTTGATTATTTTTTTTACTTAATTTGAACTTATATGGCATATAGATTTTGAATGTATGGCATTCAAGTTTTGATAATTTTTTTACATAACTCGAACTCATATGGTATCTTGAGAGAGAGGGGAGAGGAGAGAGGAGAGATGGGAGATGAGAGAGGAGAGAGAGAGGAGAGAAAGGAGAGAGAGGAGAGAGATTTTTTAGTTTTCTATACATTCATGTATATATGGTTAATTATGTACATATTTATGGCTATATTTATATCTACATAGAGAGAGAGGATATATAACTACATTGAATAAATATATTGATCAAAAATGAAACAATTTATGGTTATATAGCTGATTACATAATAAGTAGGGAAAATCTTCCCATATAATATAGCTAGAGTCAGTAAATACTAAATAATACAAAGCACTACAACTTGTAATGACAATCAATGCATTCATACACACATACATATGGTATCTTGAAAGAGAGAAAGAGAGAGAGGAGAGAGAGATCTTTTAGTTCTCTATACATTAATGTATATATGGTCAATTATGTACATAGTTATGGGTATATTTATATCTACATAGAGAGAGGAGAGAGGAGATATATCTAAATTGAATAATAACATTGATTAAAAATGAATCATTGTATGATTATATACATTTATTACATAATGAGTAAGGAAAATCTCCCCATATAATATAGCTAGAGTCAGTAAATACTAAGTAATACAAAGCACTACAACTTGTAATAAATACAAAGTAATAACAGTTAATGCATAGTTTGTTCCTTTACAATGTTGTCTTTGATGTACTGATGCTATATCTTAGGAAGGAAGACTTCTGTTCTATGTGCTTTTAATTTCGTAATGAACTAAAATAAAAAAGTTATGTATTAGTATAGAATGATTAAGCAAAAATTTAAAATAATTACATGAATTTGAATTATAGTTCTAGTCACATTGGATAGTTTACATTATTAGAAAAGGGAAATAACTCACCAAGTTACATTGTTCAACTTGTTTTTTCTTGAGCATTATTTTCACCAAGTGCTTTTGATTCTCTTTCATCTATCTAAAACAAAACAAAAAATACTTGTTTTATAAATATGTTGTAAAAAATACACTAATTAACCAAAAAAGTGCTTTTTTTTTACCTGGAAAAATGTATATATTCAACATTTTGTTGTAAAAAATACATTATTTACACCAAAAAAGTCCTTTTTTCACCTGGAAAATGTATATATTCAGCATTTTGTTGTAAAAAAATACACTAATTACATCAAAAAAGTCCTATTTTCACCTTAAAAATGTATATATTCAGCGTTTTGTTGTAAATAATACACTAATTACATCAAAAAAAGTCCTTTTTTCACCTGGAAAAGGTATATATTCAGCATTTTGTTGTAAAAAAATACATTATTTACACCAAAACAGTCCTTTTTTCACCTGGAAAATGTATATATTCAGCATTTTGTTGTAAAAAAATACACTAATTACATCAAAAAAGTCCTTTTTTCACCTAGAAAATGTATATATTAAGCATTTTTTGTTGTAAAAAAATACATTATTTACACCAAAAAAGTCCTTTTTTCACCTGGAAAAATGTATATATTCAGCATTTTGTTGTAAAAAATACACTAATTACATCAAAAAAGTCCCTTTTTCACCTGGAAAATGTATATATTCAGCATTTTGTTGTAAAAAAACACACTAATTACATCAAAAAAGTCCTTTTTTCACCTGGAAAATGTATGTATTCAGCATTTTGTTGTAAAAAATGACATTATTTACACCAAAACCGTCCTTTTTTCACATGGAAAATGTATATATTCAGCATTTTGTTGTAAAAAATACACTAATTTCACCAAAAAAGTCTGTTTTTCACTTGGAAAATGTATAGATTCAGCATTTTGTTTAATTTATGGTAAAAATTAGTAAAACTCACCTATAGTGATATGATTGTCTTGAGTTATAGATTAGCTTCTTGAGCTCTTGTTCTGGACAGTTTTTTCAGCATCATCGAAGTATAATCCATGTAGTTTGAGTCTTCATTGGTTTGGTATCATCTAAGTCGGAGAGAAAGTAATGTTGTGTAACATTGACTCTTCATTGGTTTGGTATCATCTTGTCTTCAAAATCCATGTAGTTTGAGTCTTCATTGGTTTGGAATCATCTAAGTAGGTGGTAGATCTTGAAAGGAATTCTTGCAGTGTTGGAGAAATATGCTGTCTTCAAAATCCATGTAGTTTGAGTCTTCATTGGTTTGGTATCATCTAAGCAGGTGGTAGATCTTGAAATGAATTCTTGCTGTGTTGGAGAAGTGTGCTGTCTTCAAAATTAATGTAGTTTGAGTATTCATTGGTTTGGCATCATCTAAGTAGGTGGTAGATCTTGAAAGGAATTCTTGCTGTGTTTTAGAAGTGTGCGGTCTTCAAAATCCATGTAGTTTGAGTCTTCATTGATTTGGTATCATCTAAGTAGGTGGTAGATCTTGAAAGGAATTCTTGCTGCGTTGGAGAAGTGTGCTGTCTTCAAAATCCACGTAGTTTGAGTCTTCATTGGTTTTTATCATCTAAGTAGGTGGTAGATCTTGAAATGAATTCTTGCTGTGTTGGAGAAGTATGCTGTCTTCAAAATCCATGTAGTTTGAGTCTTCATTGGTTTGGTATCATCTAAGTAGGTGGTAGATCCTGAAAGGAATTCTTGCTATGTTGGAGAAGTGTGCTGTCTTCAAAATCCATGTAGTTTGAGTCTTCATTGGTTTGGTATCATCTAAGTAGGTGGTAGATCTTGAAAGGAATTCTTGCTGTGTTGGGAAAGGAATTCTTGCTGTGTTGGAGAAGTGTGCTGTCTTCAAAATCTATGTAGTTTGAGTCTTCATTGATTTGGTATCATCTAAGTAGGTGGTAGATCTTGAAAGGAATTCTTCAAAATCCATGTGGTTTGAGTCTTTATTGGTTTGGTATCATCTAAGTATGTGGTAGATCTTAAAATGAATTCTTGCTGTGTTGGAGAAGTATGCTGTCTTCAAAATCCATGTAGTTTGAGTCTTCATTGGTTTGGTATTGTCTAAGTAGGTGGTAGATCTTGAAAGGAATTCTTGCTGTGTTGGAGAAGTGTGATGTCTTCAAAATTCATGTAGTTTGAGTCTTCATTGGTTTGGTATTATCTAAGTATGTGGTAGATCTTGAAATGAATTCTTGCTGTGTTGGAGAAGTATGCTGTCTTCAAAATCCATGTAGTTTGAGTCTTCATTGGTTTGGTATTGTCTAAGTAGGTGGTAGATCTTGAAAGGAATTCTTGCTGCGTTGGGAAAGGAATTCTTGCTGTGTTGAAGAAGTGTGCTGTCTTCAAAATCTATGTAGTTTGAGTCTTCATTGAGTTGGTATCATCTAAGTAGGTGGTAGATCTTGAAAGGAATTCTTTCTGTGTTGGAGAAGTGTGTTGTCTTCAAAATCCATGTGAAGTATGTTGTCTTCAAAATCCATGTAGTTTGAGTCTTCATTTGTTTGGTATCATCTAAGTAGGTGGTAGATCTTGAAAGGAATTCTTGCTATGTTGGAGAAGTGTGCTGTCTTCAGAATCCATGTAGTTTGAGTCTTCATTGGTTTGGTATCATCTAAGTAGGTGGTAGATCTTGAAAGGAATTCTTGCTATGTTGGAGAAGTGTGCTGTCTTCAGAATCCATGTAGTTTGAGTCTTCATTGGTTTGGTATCATCTAAGTAGGTGGTAGATCTTGAAAGGAATTCTTGCTATGTTGGAGAAGTGTGCTGTCTTCAGAATCCATGTAGTTTGAGTCTTCATTGGTTTGGTATCATCTAAGTAGGTGGTAGATCTTGAAATGAATTTTGCTGTGTTGGAGAAGTATGCTGTCTTCAAAATTCATGTAGTTTGAGTCTTCATTGGTTTGGTATCATCTAAGTAAGTGGTAGATCTTGAAAGGAATTCTTGCTGTGTTGGAGAAGTGTGCTGTCTTCAAAATCCATGTAGTTTGAGTCTTCATTGGTTTGGTATCATCTAAGCAGGTGGTAGATCTTGAAAGAAATTCTTACTGTGTTGGAGAAGTGTGCTGTCTTCAAAATCCATGTAGTTTGAGTCTTCATTGATTTGGTATCATCTAAGTAGGTGGTAGATCTTGAAAGGAATTCTTCAAAATCCATGTGGTTTGAGTCTTTATTGGTTTGGTATCATCTAAGTAGGAGGTAGATCTTGAAAGGAATTCTTGCTGTGTTGGAGAAGTGTGCTGTCTTCAAAATCCATGTAGTTTGAGTCTTCATTGGTTTGGTATCATATAAGTAGGAGAAAAGGTCATGTTGTGTTAGATCTATCATTGGTGTTGGTAGATCTTGACCAGATGTTTTATAGTCTTTGCTGCTACTGCGTTTTGTCTCAAACAAGAGTCCAAAGTAGGCATTGTGTCTACAAAATACAAAAGATTGATTGTTACAATTGATTCATTTATTTTCATCGGCTTTATCTACATAAAGTAGCGAAGAAAAAGTTTGTGTGAGTATGAAGCTATCTAGTAGAGATAACTTTATATCTAGGTTCAACTAGCATTAAATAATTATTTTGGTAATAACAAATAATTAGAGTCGGTTACTTTACTAGTGCTCGGGCAAACACACAATTTTGGTAATGTCAAAGTCTGTGATGTTACAAAGAAATAGCTTAGATGTTATTAGCATAAAATTTAAAAATAAATAATTAGAGTTTTCTACTAGTGTTAAATAATTATTGATATTGATTATTTTTTACCTTATCACCACTTAGAGCCAGATGATTTAATTAACTAAAGACAAATAATTATTTTAGCATTTCTTACCTTGATGGTCTCCTAGTAGCTGTAGTAGATGATGCTTCTCCGCTTGCTGTTGAAGAACTGGATGCTTTCTGTGTGAAAACAGTGGCTCTTAAATAGCTAAAGTTGCACTGATAAAACCCTATGAATCAGCATTTTTTCCAATGCTTTCGCGGGAACAAATAATTTTTTTTCAGGCGAATAGAAACTGTTGCTTTCGCGGGAATAAATAATTTATTTTCAGGCGAGTAAAAACTGTTTCTTTCGCGGGAATAAATAATTTATTTTCACGCGAATAGAAACTGTTGCTTTCGCGGGAATAAATAATTTATTTTCATGCGAATAGAAACTGTTGCTTTCGCGGGAATAAGCAATTTATTTTCCCGCGAATGGAACCTGTTGCTTTCGCAGGAATAAAAATTTTATTTTCCCGCGAATACAAACCAATGTTTTCGCAGGAATAAAAATTTTATTTTCCCGCGAATACAAACCAATGCTTTCGCGGGAATAAATAATTTATTTTCCCGCGAATGGAACTTGTTGCTTTCGCGGGAATAAAAATTTTATTTTCCTGCGAATACAAACCAATGCTTTCGCGGGAATAAATAATTTATTTTCCCGCGAATGGAACTTGTTGTTTTCGCGGGAATAAAAATTTTATTTTCCCGCGAATACAAACCAATGTTTTCGCAGGAATAAAAATTTTATTTTCCCGCGAATACAAACCAATGCTTTCGCGGGAATAAATAATTTATTTTCCCGCGAATGGAACTTGTTGCTTTCGCGGGAATAAAAATTTTATTTTCCTGCGAATACAAACCAATGCTTTCGCGGGAATAAATAATTTATTTTCCCGCGAATGGAACTTGTTGCTTTCGCGGGAATAAAAATTTTATTTTCCTGCGAATACAAACCAATGCTTTCGCGGGAATAAATAATTTATTTTCCTGCGAATGGAACCTGTTGCTTTCGCAGGAATAAAAATTTTATTTTCCCGCGAATACAAACCAATGTTTTCGCAGGAATAAAAAATTTATTTTCCCGCGAATACAAACCAATGCTTTCGCGGGAATAAATAATTTATTTTCCCGCGAATGGAACTTGTTGCTTTCGCGGGAATAAAAATTTTATTTTCCTGCGAATACAAACCAATGCTTTCGCGGGAATAAATAATTTATTTTCCCGCGAATGGAACCTGTTGCTTTCGCAGGAATAAAAATTTTATTTTCCCGCGAATACAAACCAATGTTTTCGCAGGAATAAAAAGTTTATTTTCCCGCGAATACAAACCAATGCTTTCGCGGGAATAAATAATTTATTTTCCCGCGAATGGAACTTGTTGCTTTCGCGGGAATAAAAATTTTATTTTCCTGCGAATACAAACCAATGCTTTCGCGGGAATAAATAATTTATTTTCCCGCGAATGGAACCTGTTGCTTTCGCGGGAATAAACAGTTTTTATTCCCGCGAAAGCATTGGAAAAAATGCTGATTCATAGGGTTTAATCAGTGCAACTTTAGCTATTTAAGAGCCACTGTTTTCACATAGAAAGCATCCAGTTCTTCAACAGCAAGCGGAGAAGCATCATCTACTACAGCTACTAGGAGAGCATCAAGGTAAGAAACGCTAAAATAATTATTTGTCTTTAGTTAATTAAATCATCTGGCTCTAAGTGGTGATAAGGTAAAAAATAATCAATAATCATTTAACACTAGTAGAAAGCTCTAATTATTTATTTTCATGACTATTTTCCAAGATATTTTATAGTATTCAATATACTTATTATGTAAATAACTAAAAGAAATATTTACGCTCAAGCCTCCTCTCTCCTCTCTCCTCTCTCCTCTACCAAATACTCCTCTCTTGCAGTTATTTCCCAAATACTGTAAATTTTAACCATCTAGACGACTAATTTGGTGATTTTCCAACATATTTTGTAGCATTCAATATAGTTATTATGTCATAAATGTATATTATTCAATCTAGATATAAATATAACCATAAATATGTACATAATTATCCATATATACATGGTTGTATAAAAAACTGTTCTATTTTATCACATTCTCCTTTTTTGTAAATTTGTACAATTAGATAAAATTTAACCATTTAGAGAATGATTTCTTTTTGCAAAAAATTAATGAAAATTGAATGAAATGAAAAAATATTTCACCAAATACCTCTTTTTTGTCAAAATGTAACTATTTTACAACACTGTTTGATCATCCTATACTAACACATAACTTTTTAACTGTTTACATGTAATCATTCTATACTAATACATAATATTTTATTTTAGTTCATTATGAGTTCAAAAAGATATACAATAAAAGACTACCTCCCGAAGATATACCATAGATATATTAAAGAAAATGTTGAAGTACAGGAAAAGGCGAAATATTCATTGACAATACAAGCTGTGGCATTCTGTATAACACAGCATTTACTAACTTTAGCATCATTATATGGAGAGCTATCGCCAATACAATACCGACCACGTACATTACACCGGAATGATGTCAATCAAGAAACATTATTACGTCTAACAATTCAAAACAATTTTGAGACAGTTTTGAAAATGTCTAAAATCGTGAAAATAAACAATTTTTTAAAAAAAATTAAAAAAAAAGCATGGGATCAAGATCTCACCCAAAGTTTAATTAAAGCTGAATGGACTCAAGAACTACTATGTGAGTTTAAGACCAATATTTTACGTTATATTCAAACAGATGAATGTATCACTTCATCCATTTTTTCATTTGAGTCTATGTTAGAGCTTTATCAAGTATATAATCTTTAATATACACTCCTTATATAATAAATATACACAATCATACAATGTTTCATTTCTATTCAATGTAGACATGAATGTATTCATAAGTATATATATTTATATATAGCTATCAAAAAATTATCAAAACTTAAATGCCATACATTCAAAATCTATAAGTTCAAATTAAGTAAAAAATAATCAAAACTCAAATGCCACTTAAATGCCACTCAAATGCCACTCAAGTACCCCTCAAATGAAATACCATATAAACTCGGCGAATTCATCCAACGTCGTAACCCATTGCCTAAACTCCAAGATCTAATCCACAAAAAAACACTTGGTAGGGAGATCTGCTCATATATTACTACTGCCGGTAGCATAATGTGCAGGGCCGGTAGTGACCCTTGCAGGGCCGGTATTGACACCTTACTGACCCGGTATAGCTATAATGGGCCGGCACAAGATGGCCAACATAGCAGAGGAACCTCAAAACCATTTAGGAACTCAGTCAAGGCCAGGAACCGGAACTACCCTTCCTTGGATTACCGACTTAGTGGACCGCATTCTAACTATAGCCTGGGAGCCCTGTAGGACCTCTGATTGGACCGTAGGAGACAGGACTCTGCCTTTAGCCACTTGGCGCCTTTATCATTTAACTTATTTGCATTACATGATTGGATCACTGTTTATATAATTGATTGCATTGGCTAGATTACTTCCTGTGCTCTTACCGTTATATACTTTATGCTAATTAGTTCCTGTGAGCTCTCCTATAAAAGGAGAGAATTTTGCCACAATCATTGCATTCATTCTCATGTCTTGCCACAAACACCCTAGATGAATAATTACCCTTTAGGACTTTGTCTCGAGAATATAGCCACCTACACAAGCAATACGCTGTATTGTTTGTCTGAGCCATGGGCTCTTGCTATTTGGTAATTCGGTTGCCTGATACACAGTTGTCACTGTCGAGCAACACAGTTTCCCCTCTGGAGAGAAGTACAATACTTGAGCATAGTGGATGTCTGTGGTAACCAGACCAGAATCCATTACAATATTGTCTTCAACGTGAAGGTTAGATTAAACGTTATACAACTGTATCTAAGCCTTGAATGTTTAATTGGAATGTAACAGAGCAGTTTGTTATCATTGCGCCGTGGAGATTGTGCCCTCCTGTGGTATCTAATAATTTGTGTTATGGATCAGGTACCTCTAAATGGGCATTTCTATCGCACGATCTGCAGCAATACTTTTTAAACATGATAATTCCAAGCTTTGCACTACTTAATTGTAATACTTGTATGCCACAACATCTTCTGTTATTGAGGGTAGCAAAAATCAGCCCAAAACCTGTTTCAGGTGTCACAAATAAATGATCAGTGCATCAGTGTATCAGTAATAAATTGCAAGAAACAAACAACATCTGACAGTTTACCAATATTAATTTATACAACCTGTCAACCCATCATTACTTAATTTCTTACTTTCCTCCATCTGTGTTTGACCCAAGTAAAAGATGATATTTCCCAACTGTTGATCCTATACAAGAGGTTACAGCCTTATAGGAGGAGGATGAGTAACATGCCGTTATTAATTTAGAGTTTAGCTAATTAAGCTTTGACAGTCGGCAGCACAGCCAGGAACCAGATGCTTGAGGAGAGCAATCGAGCAAATGGTTTTATTATGGTCAGTTATAAACTTTAGCGACATATAAAAGACGCCAGAACCCATAAACACGCAACATAAAGTGCAGTAATCTGAATACAGTATTGGGGATGTTATCACCCACGTTAGACTAGTATTAAAACCCTCACCTCACCTATAACACAAACGACAACTATGTCATAAGCAAGAAAACAATTGAAAAATGCATAACATCACGCAATAGTGTAACTTATAGTATTAAACTGCAGACAAAAGGGAGGGGGGGGGGGGGGAGAAGAGATCAGCTGCGACAGCCCTGAAAGGAAGAAATTTATACAGAACTAGTGTCATGTGCCAGCTATTTCAGCCAGCTATCTAGCTCTAGTGCCCTGGTGAGGCCATAAAAACAACCTAACGCTACCAACCAAACATGAAGGAGCGCACAACTTTTATTTTAGGCCTACACAAGGTTCACATAGATTTTTGTGCGAAATCCGGCAAGTTCACTTTCTTCTAGCCAAAATTAACTTTTTCCTTTTGGAGGAAAAAAGTTTGCATTTTAAGTTTAAGTCACAAGTGAGTGATGAAGGATAAACATAGATCGATGAACTGTACTGATTGTAATACATATTTGACAATGAAAAATAATTGCTTCATTGAAATATACCAGAGAGGGAAGATAACTGTGGCTCTACTACTGCTGGAATTCTATTCCTATCATAAGCTACTAGTAGGTAAACTATGCACATTCATTGCATAGGCTCACATTATAGGATTAAAAAAGTAACCGAAATCGCCTATAATTCCAGAGAAAAAATTCCATTATTTAAACATGTTGTTTCATAGTTACTCAAAAACTGTATCTGTTGCCCAACATTCTTAATGCGGTTAGCACTACTTTTAACAAGATTATCTAATGATAAGAAAATGAAAAACAAAAAGACTGTACAAAATAATAAATAAAAGTAGTAGATGGCGTACTTACAAACAGTTTACCACAATAAATAAAAAAATATTTAAGTTGAAAGCTATTTCACATTATGTGAGGCAAGGTTTATCTGTTGATTTGCCACCAGCAAGCTGACGGTTTTTGAGTTTACATTTGTAAGCAAGTTATATCTGCTGCAAGTAACTGAGGTGGTTTGTGACTCAAAATTTTATTTCCATAATATATAGCAGTATATCAAATAGCCCTAGTCACCAATAATCAAAGAAACAAAAAAGTGTTTAAAAATCATCACATCCTTTGGTTTCTGTTGTCCAAATTTCACATCCATTCTGTGGTATTGGTTTTTAGTCTACAATATGCATAAAACAAAATAATGTAGCGATGCATTGAATGTCTTTAATTTGCTTCATTTATTTTAGAAGTTTAAATGGTAGAAAATATGCAGTTTACACGAATCATGAACTGTGATATTTTTGTTCCGATTCATTTCAAATGAAGAATTTTTTTAATGATTACAAAATAATTCTAACATAACAAAAAATCCTAAAACACAATCTGAGTTTAACTTTTAGACAGATAAATTACATAATTCTTAGCATGGTGTGAGGTGAATGGATTGTTTTATTCTACAAAAATTTGGTTTAACTTACATATTCCGAATCTGTTAAACTTTCCAAATCCACCAAACCTTCCAATTCCACCAAACTTTCCAAAGCGAGTGAATCCAATGGTGTTAAATCTCCCAAATCTGTTGAATCCATACCTGTTAAACCCAAACCTGTTGAATCCAAACCTGCAGAGATAAATGATATGATCATTAGAGTCTTGCGTCATTTGCATTTGGAATAATGCTGAAAAGTTTTATTACTTGCTCTTTTCTAAGTTTGGCATAAAGTCCATTAACACAAGTTAATACGAATATTACTCTAAACTTTTTTTGAATCTTAGCAAAAAAGAATTTATAGTTTATGTTCTACATTACCCCAGTTTTCTATAACCGAAACCTCCACCGAAACCTCCACCGATACCAAAAGCTGTTGTTTGCTGGAGGGCCAGACAGAGAGCAACGAGGATTACCAAGAACTTCATGTTTGTTGAGTTTGGTTAGAGCTGGAGCTGTAATAATAAATTTGTAAGTTGTGAAAAACACCGTTCAGTCAAGTTGAGAGAAAATCCAATATTCTTTTTAAATATTTTCACCAACTATATGATTTTTATATTAGCAGAGTTTTGTTATATTACATTATGTATACAATACAATAACTCACCTGGATTAGCTGTAAGGTAAAGTGACGGAGTAAAGAGTAAAAGTCATACTGCTGCTTTTATACCAAACTATGACAAGCATACATCAATCTTAGTTACTCATTGTCCGAATACATGCCAATTATTTAATTAATCAATTACACAGACAACAATTAGTTGTTATGTGGATCAATCATCTATTCGCGTCAAAACCTCTAGTGAGCCAATAATATGAGCAGGAAAACCGGCAACTGATTGGATGGGCAAACGATATATTTTCCACAATTATTAATGGCTTCCTGACACATCCAAAGCATCACTTCATTTTACTACTATTTAGTCTAAAATATTTCCAAGAAGTCTTGATCACTCCAAGCATAGTGTGAGTGTGACATAAAGCTAGCTTTTATTTTTTTATTATAAGATTAGAGTTTAGCAATGAGCAGAGACTCAGATAAATTATGGAATCAAAATTGAATTTTATTAACAATGTAAAACTCACATTGCTCTACATTTATAGCAATGTTGACTTGTTTCAGTGGTGATGTTTTTACCATTGGTAAACACATTTTGTTGAAGATTTCACGTCAGTACAACAAATAAAACCAAAGAAACTTGAGCAAATTAATGAAGTGAGATATATATAAATGACGAAAGGTTAGCTAAAGCTAGGTAAATGGTTATAAATCCATAGTCTTATGAAAATAAAATCATTTGTTATTTTTAGTGCTAAAGTTGACCTCTTTCCCAGTTCCTTTGAAAAAATTTGAAGTTTTGATGGCTTGATAACCTGATAGCTTGATAGCCTAAAATTTAGGTTCTAAAAAGAGCGAGAACTGCAAACACTGGAAAGTTTACAAGTTCTTTTCAAATATGTTGCATTTAGATAGCACCATTGAAACTTTGAGATCAGTTTAAAAGAATTGTATTAGAATATGTAGTTACATAAAATAACAGTGTTAATTTTTCTTTGAGAATTACAATATTTTAAATTAAAAAGTTTTCTTGCACGATCACAAAATATAATTGGTTAGCAGAAGATATCATTTACAGTACAAATTTCTATTTTTCTTCGGTTTTATGGTTGTGAAAAAACTACTTATCTGTCCAGTTAGACTGTTTTTCTACTTTTGTGATTAGTTATACCTCTTCATAGGTTCAACATGAAGGACTGTTAGCACAAGTTATGTGTACAGGAAGCCATTTGAAAAATCCCAGCTAGAGTGTTGATGAAGTTCTTAGGCTATAGGATGAAGTATTGAGATGCCATCAACTAGTATGAGAAATGTGCTCGATACTCAATTATTCTGTTGTCAAGGTTACCGTAGACATCACTATCGCACTAGCTGTAATAGCATTGGTGATCGGTTGGTGCGCTGTTAATAAATTTCATCCCGATCCAAACCTTTGGAGATATTTGTGCTACAGCAGCTTTTCTTTACTTATGAAATTTACTGGCCAGCGGTGTATTTAAAAATTCCATTTGCTTAATTATTAACTTTTTTACATTTCAGGCATTTTCTACTACTTGTGCTCCTTGCAGAGGATTACAAGTGTAGTGAATCACACCGGTAAGCTCAGACAAACGAGGCAAAGTTTAAATAATAAACACACTTATTGTCCAAATATCCATGGCCTAGGGAGGCAATTGCCTAGATGAGTTAACAGCAGTGGCAGCAAGTGATAAGTGGCATAGAGCATATCTTGAATCAGCCTTTTATAGGCTGGTGGCAGGAAGTACATTGTATAATCATATGTTTTACCAATAAGTATTACCGGAAGTGAAAACAACCAATCAACATAAACGATGCATAAAATGGTGCACAATGTTAAATGTACAAGTTGCCTAGTGGCAACAAATAATACTATAAATGCAATTCTCATTTCTCACAATTTGCAGCCGCAGTTCCATGATAGGTGATATATATAAAAATAGATAAATCCTAGAATAGTCCTCCGGAAGTGATTTAGGCTACTTCCGGATCTTTAGCTATAGCAGCCATCTTGTTGCTGACCAGGTATGTCCCTGCAGGGCTGGTTAAGGTCACTGCATGGCCAGTATTGAAAATTGCAGGGCGGGTATAGTATCTGCATGTCTGGTAAGGTTCCGTCTTCTGCTCGTGAAGTGCTGGTGTGTTCTACCATCACTTTGGGAGGTCGTCTGGCTAAATACCTCAATCAGAGTCACTTCCAGAATAACATAGGTGCTCAGGGAATGTGTGCTGCTAAAATCCACCACACAAGTCATGAAAAGTCTCTAAAACTCCGAAGTATTTTTGTGTTCTGTTTGATATAAATGATACAGTTGTTTTTAGGACATTGTAGCGAATTTCCATCTTGTTTCCACAAAACACCACTAGTCTCCACTAGTCTACCTTTTGCCAGAGGGAACACTGTGTTGGTATGAATAATGAATACTCATCAAGTAATAGTGGATCTCATTGTATGGATAAAGCCCACGGCTCAAACAAGCAAGGTTGAGGGCAAGTTTAATAACAGCAACTTTTATTGACATGAATTCTCAGCTCTAGGGAGGCAACTGCCTTGAGAGTAGCAAGTGTGTATGACAATGCACCTAGTGAATGAGTGCAAAGGGTAATGAAGAATTTAGTCGGTATATAGTCTAAAGAACAGGAAAAGATTGCAGGTGGCAAGTGGCTGAAGGGAAAGAGTCATATGAAGGTGATCAACAGTCGGCTCTGATTAGCCTCCTTGAGCCCTAGGGCACCATTTATGTCTTGGTTTGTGGATTTGTATAACTCTGAGTGGGTAGCTCATGGATACAGGTTTATGAGCGTCTATGACTACTTTCAGAATCCTCTTCTAAGGTAGCCATCTTGTGTCAGCCCAGTACGGTGCCTACCAGCATGATAGAAGTCATTGCCAACCATGTCGGGGTCATTACTGCCCATGTAGAGGTCACTACTGATCTTGTATGGCTTCTATGTCGGCCCTAGATTAGGTTCTCTACTGGAAGAGTAATTCCAGTATTATGCATACATTTTACTGATACTAGGTGACTTCTGTCATCATTTACTTGGTGTCAGCACCTAAATACGTCTGCCTAGTACTCAGACACAGTTGGGGGCACGCAAAAGAGTAAGTAAGGGCTGACAGTTTCCACCAACACATGGCGCTGAAATTTATGGCAGTACCAAGAACTAATGAACGAAGCTCCAACCAAAATTAGGTCATGAATGGCCAGAAACTTATAATTTGGCCAATTGATTAATATACTTTGTAGATACCGCAATCATAAAGAAAGTTTTAAAAGAAGTAACAAAGAAACTATTTTAACTCTCAAACTCTACTGCTGTCTCCAAATCTCCCACCAATATCACTAAACTATTGAACAACTTCTTGTCTTAAACAGATTAGCTCAACAATATTATATCTGGCTAAATCATCAAATGAAGAAGGGTCTCTCTACTACCCAAACAAATGATAAACTGCCCACATTTCCCTTTTGTAGTAAAGCTCTTCACTTTCCAATAGCAAGCAATCAGGCAGATGGTATCGGTATTGTGGAACTTGAATAATGTTTCCTCTTTAGATTGCTTGATTAATCACTCACCGATAGAACCTGAAAAACAATATTGTTTTCTGAATTATTTGAGCTAAAATGAAGTAATTTTCCATTTGTGTTCATGTTATGTCAGTAAAAACGGTCTTCTGAAATTTCTTTTCAAGCATGGCCTTTAAGGAACAAGTAGCAGATAGTAAATGACATAATTTCTTTCAGCGAATACAGGAACTAGCTGATACTGATGCATTAGAGATATCAAAATATCACCAGAAGCAATTATTGCGCCATGTGTGCCAAATCCCAGTTAACTTTGTATAAACTCCACAAGTTACTTATGCTATTTTAAGCAGGCCATTGGTTTAATTGATGAGTGCCCATGCTTTTTTGCCAATTGGCGCATATTCTCACTTATGAAATCATCACGTTGGCTGCTGTCTGAATCCAATAGTGAAACTCTCCCATAATAAAATAAATTAATGAGCATCCTCG
This sequence comes from Cryptosula pallasiana, assembly GCA_945261195.1. NCBI lineage: Eukaryota > Metazoa > Bryozoa > Gymnolaemata > Cheilostomatida > Cryptosulidae > Cryptosula > Cryptosula pallasiana. Next base: position 15,385,075 of record OX183135.1, on the reverse strand, counting down.
GAGCATTTTCACACTAAAATACATGAGATGTAAGCATGTTTTTTCAAACTTTAAGACAGAGTTTGGGCAAGTGTCACCAGGCAAAAAAGCTATTAATAGAGTGAGCAATCATTCACATGGTATCAGAATTTTTTTTTCTTTCTGCTACTTTATTAAACTAAAATAAATATATATGAAGTGGTAACAAATCGACTCCACTTCACTTTGGTACATGCTAATATATATCATTTAATAGAAAAGTCAATTTGTGTTTTCCTAACTAATTGTCTATAACTGTGCAGGAGATTGTAGTGGCATAGCATTCCAGAAGTTTAGCACCTTCCTGTACTTACCCACAGGTGGATTCATTACAACTGCAGCCTAACCAACTATCTATTAGAACTTCTTACTAGACACTACATACCAGCAGAATCTAGGTTGGCATTTTCAGGCCATGTCTGACTGCTGGTCGACTGTGGGCGGTGTTGGATCTGACTAGAGAGATCAGCTGGTCAGCCACATTTTCTGCTCCAAATTGGTGTTTCTATCAGTGGGATAATTATTTAATATATACTCAGAGTTAGAAACTGTGTGAGCTTCTCAAGAGAGAAATCTTATTATAAAGGAGTTATTCTGAGTACTTTGTACTTCTTACTTCTGGCTAAAACTCTCCTATAACTCTGAATCGGGAACCAAGTGTCACCACCTTTTATGTAACAGAAACAGGTTGCTATGGTCAAGTTACATTGTAACGATTTTGCATAGTTGCCACCACTAACAACTTGGAATACAGGAGATTTCCCTTAATAGTTGAATACATGCACTGGACCACCTGAAGGTGTGTGTGTTGCCTGCTGCTAAAAGAAGGAGAATTGTTGTATTAATTTGATCAAGAAAACCTATAAAAGTACAAGTAGATGAATCATTACAAGCTGATATATTGAATAAATGAACTTTGTAGTTGGATGGATTAGTGCCCAGTATATTATTATGTGTTGAATTATCTTTTGTTCTGATTGTTCAGTATCTTCAGCTGCATCATTGGCATATAATATCAATAAATACCTTGTACGACTGTATTGATGTTCAGAACTTGTTAGGCAATTGTACAGAGCACTGAGCAACTGTATATTGCTTTTTGTCTTGTCTTTGAACCTTAGTTGTCATGAGCATTTATACATTCAATTGTACCTTCATCAAACCATGTTATTAGTCTGGTTGGGTGCCTTTTTAATACTAGCAGTGGATAATCTGATTCAGATTCCTTTCAGTGCTCTCAACCAACACCTACAGTGGATAGTGTATTGAAGTTAACCAGTCACAATAAATGACCATTACTCTGTAAGGTCCCCCTGATGGTTGCTATCAACAGGCAATACCTCTTAAATGAATAATAGAACAAGTTTGGTTTCTATTACAGTCACTCTATTCCTTCAAATAAGCGATAAAACCGTATTTAACGATACCGGCACAGGGTAATTACTAACTCGGCCAAGGGTAGCTTTTTCGGGCCAGCATCAAGATGGCTGCCATAGCCTGAGAAACTAGAAATAGCCTAAGGGTCTTTACAGACCATATCCAGACTCTAGCTACCCTCAGATGACCAGATATTTGGAACCATAGCTGTCAAAACCAAGTTCTCCAGGAGAAAGAAATTATCAGTTGCTACTTGTTGAATATCCATTGACTCCGCCCCTTACCTCTGGGCACCAGCTCCTTTTAAATTGTATATTGTTATATCATTGGTTTGTATTTATATCTTATCTGCTGATTTGTGTATACGAATCGAACTTGTGTGTGATAGGATTACTCCGCAAACTAGGCCTGTCACTTCCTGTGACTCTGAAAGTGGCAAGAATAATTGGCCTAGTTTGACAAGTACTTCTATCACACACAAGCAGAGCAGATCTATAAAAAACGGAGCTTTTGCCTTCAGTGATCATTCTGTAAACAACTGCAGTGATTTATCTTCATCATGTTGTATTGCATGTTGTAATGTTATACTATAACTGCATGCTCAGCATCGCTATTTTACTCTGAGTAGAGTAAATGTTTTACATACTCAAAGCACTGAGTGTATGTCGGAGTGGCGGGCTTGTTACAGTTGTTAAAGTAGAGGGTTCTCCTTTACAAGTAGTTGTACATGCCATCCTGGCACAGGGTCGCCTATTGGGAGATGTTGAATGTCTATTGTCAGGCCTTGATAAACTAACTGTTTTGTTGTGCCGGGTGACAACGATTATTGGCGAAGTAGCAGGATGCCAAAATCCGCTACAATAGTATGGTGCACACTACTTGCAGAAGTACATCTCGGTCGTGTTTGGTAAAGGTTCGGTTTACAATTCATTTACACTGGTGGCGACGGAGGGACAGTACTGATGTACAAACCCAACTTGAGACACCACTCACTGGGCATTACCTAGTTGTTAGTTTTCCACTTCTGTATCCCTTCTCTAACCATTCCCAGTACTGACATCTCAGCAGCAATTATAAATTTTGTAACTGATCCCGCAGTGGTTTCCCATTTTTTTTTCTAATCCATGTTACAATTACCGACTCGGTAACGGATCCTGCAGAAGTTTTCGGCCCTGCTACAAATCTTTACACTAGTCCCCGACCCTGCTAATGATTCCTACTGCAGCCCCGATCTTGTTACAGCTTTTCTGAGTGAGACACCTCTGAGCCTGTTACAGACACCCCCCACCCTGCAAGTGGCCCTCCAACAGCTCCAGACTTTGCTGTGAATCTCTACAGCAGTTCTAGACCCTGTATCGGATTCTACAGCAGTTCTCAACCCAGTGTTTGATCTATTGCAATATATCGGGTGCCTAAGTGTAATTTCTCTACTTTGTTATTCTCTGTTAAAAAAAGAACTGGTCAATACTGAATCAAGCTGGAAATGTTTTTTTTTCTAACAATTTGCAAATAATAAAAACAAAATGATCTTTGGTTTGTGAATAAATGCCAGAGGCAAACCCTGGCGATACATCTAATTGGTGGGACATATTGGTTTTACAGAAGTTTTCACTTGTCTCAGCGTAATAGTTTAGGCATGCATCCAGGTGGACAAAGATCCCAATGTAGAAATATGTCTATGTTTATACATGTAAATCAGCAGTATTACCAATTGTATTTAAAGGTCAAGGTTGTACAGTCCATTACCTTCTGTAGCTGTTATGGTTGCTCATGTTTTTCTAAAATCAAAAAACCTTGTACCAGTGAATCTCTCATATGTTTGCCTTACAACTCTCAGCTTTACTAGCGGTGGAACTCTCTTCCTATCATTAGCTGCTAGCGCTTAAACTATGCACATTCATTACATAACAGTACACCTTATAATTTGACTAGTGACCAAAACCACTACAAAAAGTAAAGTAAAAATTCAATTATTTAACCATGTTGTTTAATAATTACACATATATTTTATCTAGCGCTCAGTATTTTTAGTTCTTATTTCGTAATATTAACAAGATTACCTCTTGGTTAACAAATAAACAACAAAAATGCTGTGCAAAACAATAAAGAACTAGTAGTAGATGGTGTAATTACAAGCAGTTTACCGCTAGAAATGGAACTATATAAATTGATAGCCATTTCTCATTATATGAGGCCAGGTTTATCTGCTGATTTACTACTGCTGAGTTTTTAGTTCACATCTGTAAGCAATCTACATCTGCTAAAAGTAATCAAGGTAGTTTGTAATTTAAAGTTTTATTTCCATAATATATAGCAGTATATCAAAAAGTTCCAGTCACCAATAGTCAAAGAAGCAAAAATCATTTAAAAAGTTATAAATATTTTTCGGGAAGACAGTTCACATGCAGCCTTCAGTTTCCAGTGTCGAAATTTCCCATCCATTTTGTGGGAACGGTTTTTAGTCTACAATATACAATAAAAACAAAATAATGTAACAATGCATTCAGTGCCTTTAATTTGTTTGTTATTTTTTAAAAGTTTGGATGTTCATAGGAAAAAAATGAAGTTTACATGAGCCACACACTCTGTGATATTTTTGTTCCAATCAATTTTGTGTGAAGAATTTATTGCTGCTGGGTTAATTTTTTCATTAATTAGGTACGAGTGTTCTCTGCAACAGCTGAAAGTTCAGTGCAGTTCAAACCCTAGAACCTGCTTCAACACCGCATTGCGCTAGTGGTCAGTCACATTAAGCATTGCACCGACTGTGCATCCTTAAAAAAGAGCTTCGCCAGTAAATGGTGTTTGTGTACTGGACCACTGGACACAGCACACTCACCTATGGCCAACGAGATGCTATATATGTGATACTTTTATTGGCCATTATTTTTCAAAGAAGAACTTTTTTATTGATTTCGAAAATTATCTTAACAACAACGTAAAACCCTAAAACACAATCTGAGTTCAGCTTTTAAAAGGATAAATTATACAATTTTTAGCAGGGTGTGCAGTGAATAGATTATTATATGCTACAAACGTTTAACTTACATATTCCAAATCTGTTAAACTTTCCAATTCCACCAAACCTTCCAAATCCACCAAACCTTCCAAAGCGTCTGAATCCAATGGTGTTAAATCTCCCAAACCTGTTGAATCCATACCTGTTAAATCCAAACCTGTTGAATCCAAACCTGCAGAGATAAATTATATGATCATTATAGTCTTGCGTCATTTGCGTTTGGAATAATGCTGAGAAGTTTTATTACTTGCTCTTTTTTAGAATTGACATAATACTCGTTACCACAAGTTAAGATTAATCCTATTTTAAAGTTTTGATACTTTTAGCAAAAAATTCTTAATAGTTTATGTTCTACATTACCCCAGTTTCCTGTAACCAAAACCTCCACCGATACCGAAAGCTGTTGTCTGGTGGAGAGCCAGACAAAGAGCAACAAGGATTACCAAGAACTTCATGTTTTTTGAGGTTGGTGAGAGTTGGAGCTGTAATAATATATTTGTAAGTTATGAAAAACACCGTTCAGTCAAGTTGAGGGAAATCCAATTATCTTTTTAAATATTTTCACCAACTATATGATTTTTATATTAGCAAAGTTTTGTTATATTACATTATGTATACAATACAATAACTCACCTGGATTTAGCTGTAAGGTAAAGTGACAGAGTAGAGAGTAAAAGTAAAGCTGCTGCTTTTATACCAAACCATGACAAGCATACATCAATCTTAGTTACTCATTGTACAAACACATGCCAATTATTTAATTAATCAATAACACAGGCAAAAACTAATTGTTATGAGGATCAAACATCTATTCATGTCAAAACCTCTAGTGAGCCAATAAAATGGACAGGAGGTTCGGCAACTGATTGGATGGGCAAACGATATATTTTTTCTACAATAATTAATGGCTTCCTGACCCATCCATAGCACCACTTCATTTTACTATTTTTTAGTCTAAAATCTTCTCAAAAAGTCTTGATCACTCCAAGCATAGTGTGATTGTGACATGAAATCATAATTTATACTTTTTTTCTCTGACTAAACTTTATTAAGGATCAGAGATTCAAGTAAACTATAGAACCAACTATAAGTTCCAAAACAGCATACAACTCATATTGCTTTAATTTTGTAGCAAAGTTAACTGATTTTAATTATGGAGTTTTTACTTTTCCTATACACTTTTTATAAAAGAATTTACACCAGCGCAACCGATCAACAACAAAAAAACGTAAGCAAATGGGGGAAATGAAATAGTTATGAGTAGTAATATATGAGCAGATCTCCCTACCAAGTGTTTTTTTGTGGATTTGATCTTGGGGGTTATGCAATGAGTTACGTCGTTGGATGAATTCGCCGAGTTTATATTGTATTTCATTTGAGAGGTATTTGAGTGGCATTTGAGTGGCATTTAAGTGGCATTTGAGTTTTGATTATTTTTTACTTGATTTGAACTTATACGGCATATAGATTTTGAATGTATGGCACTCATATGACAACATTTTTGATGGAGTTGTAATTGCCACTGAATTGTTTTTGTATATGATATAACCATCTACAACGCTATAGTTATTGTTATAGTTTTATTATTACATAATAAGTATTACATTATTTGCTTACTGGAGAATGTAATAAAATATATATATCATAATAAAGTGTAATAGGATGAATATATAGTGTTAAAGTCTTTAAAAACTTTTTAATTTGTAAAGTATTTGATGACTTTACAAGAAATATCATCACATTCAGGTTCAATCACGATGACAAGATTTTCTTCAAGTTTAAGTTTACTATCTTCCAATATAGATAGAGAAAGTTTTGAAAAATCCTCCAAGTCATTATAAATAAAAACTCTATAAATCGATGGTGTTGAATTTGTAATTGCTGCTGAATTGTTTTCGCATATGATGTATCTATCACACACACAATCAGTAGTTGTTTCGATTTTTTCATAATTGTATATAGTAGAGTTTGTAGGGCTTGGGTGTTCCAAAATTAAGTCGACTAAACCCAGAGCTTGTGGAAGAGATGAAATTGATGGTGATAAAGCTGGAACTAGTGACTCGTTTGTAATTTTTGTTGTCGTCGTTGTCTGCGGATTTGTGGTGATTGTTGAAGTTGTTCTTCGAATCGTAGGTAGTAATGCCTTGTCATATAAACGAATGTAATTTAAAGCTTCATCGGTTTTGCAAACAAAGTATTCTTGAGGCCACATATCATAAGTGTCACAGGTTCTACGTTGGAGAGAAAACTGCATGAAACATGTGAGTTTAAGCATACGATATTTTAAGTTTTTTCCTAAAATATGAGTTGCTGAATTAACCGCTTCCATATTAAGAATTCCTGAAAAACATCCGGAAGCTGTTTGAGATAAAGTGAATGGTTGAATCTCTGTTGCAAGACAATAACCGCTTAGGATTGGGAATAATAGAAGATAGATTCGATATTTCATTTTTATTCAGAGAGAGAGATACTTTTAACCTAGTTTATGCTTTCATCGTCTAGAGTTAACTGTCTTGCATTTCAGTGGACTTTGGTTAATATGCTCCAACTAAAGTTCTATATATATAACTTTGGGATCGAATTTGTCTTTGTTATCTCCTTGACATGTGATGCTGATGATAATCTTGTTTTGAATAGATTTCAAACTTTCAAAACTCGAAAATGACAAATTTACACCTTCAATACCATTGATGTTAGTGATGATAGTAGCTATTTTCGGCTTCTCGTTGGTCAAATGATTGCATTCCACACATGCAAAGTTGGTTGTCTCAAACTCTTCTGTTGGTGGGCAAATCAAACGTGAGGTGTTGGATTCAAATACACATAATTCATCATTCCAAAATAGTTTTGTATTTTGAGTAAGACCTTCCGTATTATTTTTAACCCCTATTGCACATTCCTCCTGATTCAGAGTGTATTTTGTTGGCGTATTGCAGGTCAGGGTATCTGTAGAAGTTCTGCTTTTGCAGATCCAAGAAGCGTTTTGAGCGATAATAAAACTGCAATGTAAATAGTTGGAAGGATAGAGTCTCACACAGTTTGTTCCATTTTCATCTTTATATCGAATACTCTTTTCAAAAGGTGAAAAAAATAAGACATCATTTTTTTCCATAACTCCATCTATACATTCATCGATTTCGTCGGCATAAAATACTTCGCTGACATTGAAACTGTCGAAACTCGAAAATGTTGAATTCACACCTTTGATTTTACTGATGTTAGTGATGTTAGCTGGATTTGATTCCTCATTTACACCTTCGATATCATTGATGGTAGTGATGTTAGCTGGAATTGATTCCTTGATATCTGTAGAATCTTTACGCTTACAGATCCAAGAAGCGTTTCGAGGGATGAAAAAACCGCAATATATATAGTCAGAAGGATAGAGTCTCACACAGTTTTCCCCATTTTCATCTTTATATCGTATAGTTCTTTCAAAAGGTGAAAAAACCAAGACATCGTTTTTTTCCATAGCTCCAGCTAGACATTTATCAATTTTGTTGCTATAAAACACTCCGCTAGTTTTGAAACTGTCAAAAGTCGAAAGTGATGAATCTTTGATGTTAGTGATGTTAAATGGTTTTGGTTCCTTGTTGATCGAATGATCGGAATGAACACATGGCATGCATGCAAATTTATATGTCATAAATCGTCTTCTCATTGGACAGATCACACGTCCGCCAATGTATTGAAATGCACATAAATTCCCATTTCGATATACTTTTGTATTTTGAGTAAGTCCTTCCGTATTATTTGTAATACCTAGTTCACATTCCTCTTGATTCAAAACGTATTTTGTTGAATTACCACAAGTTGTGCTCTTGCAGATCCAAGAAGCGCTTTGAGGGATGAAAAAACCACAATATAATAAGTCAGGAGGGTAGAATCGCACACAGTTTGTTCCATTTTCATTTTTATATCGTATAGTCCTTTCGAAAGGTGAAAAAGCCAAGATATCATTTTTATCCATAACTCCGGCTATACAATCATCAATTTCATTGCTATAGAATACTCCACTAACATTGGGAAATGTTAGTGCCAGTAGCAAGATGAATACGCAGCTCATTTTTTAAAATGTTTTTGCTTTCAGTGTTGAAAGTTGAATACTTTCTTTCTTGATGTTCTTTCTATTTATACGTAAGTGGCTAGTGGCTTGTTCAGCTCTCTCAGCTGATTTTGAAGATGTAAAACAATCTCATCAAAGTGGTTACCAAAATGTAAGTATGGTTCCAATCGAGATTGAGACAAAAGAACATGTGTTCCTGTCCAGCGAAATGAAGTCAAACCTCTTAAAATCGAAATATCTATCAAATCACCCAGATCAGCATCTTTCAAACATTGCTTTATATCAATCAGTTCGATTGCTCTTTTGAGATCTTCAAAATTCATCAACTTGTCTTGCGGACAGCATACTTTTGGATCAAAGCTCCTAGAACAGTTTAAGCATTCGAGAGGATTTGCCCTTGAAATACAATTACAGCTCAAAAGCATGCTTTGTATTGATTTACGAACTAGATTGAATCCTAACACAAAATAAAATACTTCTTCGGTGATGAGTTGAACAAAAAGAGGATTCGAACGCTCTAAAGGAATGTGTTCAAAATGAGTCCTTATGAACTTAGGAACAAAATCAGCCAATGTAGCAATTGACTTGAATCCTTCAGTTTTTCCACTCATGTTTCTTCTGTAGTTCAGAGATAAATGAAGCAACATTTTTTGTAGCAGTTCTTTTATGAGTCCTCAGATATACTTGTCGAATCAATAGGTATTATCGGGTTGACTGAGTCTTCTTTTTCATCAGGAGTATAAGCATATGGATATCCTTCTGCTATCGCAAGTAATTTATCCTTTAGACGTTGATAAGCCAGCTTGCTCTGACTAGTAGGTAATAGGTAGGGATTTAATCGTGCTCTCAAATTTGTTAACATAAAGGGAGACTTCAAATCATCAGAGGAAAGATCCAAAAAAGCATTAATCCATTCATCATGCACCAAAAAACCCATTTTAGCGTTTTTCAAAACTTGTCTTCTGTCAATCCAGTCGATAGCATCACCCAATTCTTTTTTGGTGGGTGTAGCACCTTCAACCATTTCAGCATATCTTTTACAAGTGATACATTTATCATCAACGTGTGAACAGTAACAGTTTAGTAGTGATAGATTGGTTGCTTGCTTGTAAAAGCTTCCTCCTAGTGCACAGTATACACATTCTTCCGTAAAATAAATCCTCAACATTTCATCAGAAACCTCAGCCAAAAAAGTCTTAGGTCCTATAGCATCGGAAGCTTCTTGGTGAGCAAAGTCTTCAACGCGTAACATATTTGTTGTTAGCCCGTTAAATTACAAAACGCGAATGATTCGTTTTCAAATTGAAATACCTATTTAATCATTCATTACTTTTTCTTTTTTTGAGGTTAATTGTTATGCTAACTCATGTAGATCTTCATAAATGCTTTAATTTCAACCTGACAACCATCGATTGGGCAAGGTTTTACTTCTGATGAGCATTCAGTAAGTGCTTTTTCCTTACACTCACTACAGTAAATGAGATGACCGCATGGAAGAGAGATATGATTTGCAATTACTTTTTTTTCATGTGACTCAGACACACATTGAGCGAGTTTGCTTTGCTTAGGCTGATCTTTATCTTTTTTTAACGAATCAATTGATTTAGCATCATTTTTTAACAGTGTTGACGAATTCTCAACAGATGTAAAATCATTTTCAAAAGTATGTAAGGCTTCAATCATAAAACCTATTCGCTCAAAAGGTTTTCCATTTAACACTAAAACTTGTTCGATATCGTTTTGACTGTATCCTAGTTTTTTGCAAATAAGTTTCATTTCTTTGGTGTCATTGTTGTGCGTTATTTGTTTTACTTTTTCTCGATATTTTTCAACCCGTAGCTTACACCTTTTGCCTTTTTCCGTTCGCATGTAAACATCCTCAACATACTCTTCACCTTTACTGCTGAGTAAAAAATTACAGTCTGGGAACCATCGACAGTGTTCCTCCCACGGTAGATCACTCTCTTCCCATTCTTTAAGTTCACCTGAGCAAAAAAAGCATTTTACACTATCTCCGAACTTAGTATAGTAGAAACCTGCATTGGAAAGGAGTTTCATGGAGACTTTACCCTTCCATTGTTTGAAACTGTCTTCTCTAGATGTTTCAGTAGCAAAACGCGGTGTACCAGCACGATCAATTGATATACCTAGAGATAATACTTCTGCAGTTAAATCTCCTCTTCTAGTTTTTTGTTCTTCCATCGTATAACTTTTGACAATTGAGATGTTTTTCATTTCATCTGCAAGTAGTTTCCTAGGTCTATACACACGATTGTGAGTGTTAAATCCTCTAACAAATCGACAAAACGGAAAACTTTTAGCATGTTCTTTCATCGGATGTTCATCTTCATCCTTCCAGTTTAGTAGTACCCCTTGGCAAAAAACACATCAAACAGCGTTGTCTTTTTCAAGGTTATAGAAACCAGCTCCAGCCATGTTTTCACCACAATGTTTACCTACTCGTCTCCAATTTGTAAGAAATGATTTTCTTCGATAACTTTCATCAAGCATTAAAGTCTCTCTTTCATAAAAAGAGAGTTCATTGTAAATGAACTTGAAAAAGTCCGTTGGGGAAAGTTGTGCAATAGTTTTTTGTAATTTTAATGACAAAAGACTACAGTGATTATCCGGATAAGTTGCGACGACATAAGTTATTGCAGTGGTATCAGGAAAAGTTCGTTGTAAAAACAACGACGAAGTAACGAGTAAACTATCATCTATCCATTCAGCGCAGTCTTTAGTATTTTCAAAGCAATTCCGAGTTTTTTGCATTTCTCTTTTTTCATTATAAATAGTGTTTGCTACATATCTGTTGTTTGTTACTCGACACATTATTTATATATAATATAAGTAGTAGCTTCAGTTATTACTCAAGTTGAAGTTTTGTTGGAAAGTTCTTTTCCTTTGATCTAGTTCGTTGTTATTCTAAAAAAAAAATGATAATGCTTTATAGCAAAAAATAAAAAAAGACTAAGGTTTCAATTTTTTTTCAATATACTTGAATTGATTACTATTGTAATAGAATGTAAATACTTACATCAGAAATGAAGACTTGTCTTTCTTTGAATTAAATGAATGATATTCCTAGTTGGTTGAACTTGAGCTGCTTTCTATAAAATTCGGATGAAGGAGTACTTTTTTCATTTTGAAGTCCTGAAATAATAATAATAAAACATAATTAAAACTTACAACATTTTTTGATATCTTAAATAGTGAATAATCTTGTTTTTTTCAGAAAATGTCTTCACGTTTAAATTGATTACAATTAAAACAAAATATAGATACTTACATCACAAATGAAGACTTGTTTTCTTTGAATTAGATGAATTATACACATAGTTGTTTGAACTTCAGCTGTTTCCTATGTAATTCAAATGATAAAGAAGGAGTGCTAGTAGTAATATATGAGCAGATCTCCCTACCAAGTGTTTTTTTGTGGATTTGACCTTGGAGTTGAGACAATGGGTTACGGCGTTGGATGAATTCGCCGAGTTTATATTGTATTTTACTTGAGGGGTATTTGAGTGGCATTTGAGTGGCATTTAAGTGGCATTTGAGTTTTGATTATTTTTTTACTTAATTTGAACTCATATGGTAGCTAGATTTTGAATGTATGGCATTTAAGTTTTGATAATTCTATACATAATTCGAACTCATATGGTATCTTGAGAGAGAGGAGAGAGGAAAAGAGGAGAGAGAGGAGAGAGGAGATACATCTACATTGAATAAATACATTGATTAAAAATGAAACAATATGTGAATATATACATTTATTGTATAATAAGTAGGGATACATAAAGAGAACATATTAAATATTGTGAGCTTGAAATAGTTCCAATATCATTTCAAATGAAAAAATGGATGATGAGAGATTTTCATCCGTTTGTATGTATCTACATATATCTGATTGAAAATGATATAATAATTCAGTAGTCCATTGTATTGAAATCAATTTTTGAGTGAGCTCTTTATTCCACACTTTTCTTTGAATTTTCTTTAAGTAATCATTAATACTGACAGTTTTTGACATTTTTACAACTGTTTGAAAATTGTTTTTAGTCATATGCTTAAATATTTCTACTGAATTGTCAACGTATTTATGTGTAGTGTATGGCCGGTATTGTATCGGTGAAAGTTCTCCATGTAAAGAAGCTACAGTTAGCAAATGCTGTGTCATACATAATAATATAGCTTGTAATGTCAAGCGATATCCAATCTTTTCCTGTACTTCAACATTTTCTTTAATATAGCTATGATATATCTTTGGAAGGTAGTCTTTGATTGTGTATCTTTTTGAACTCATAATGAACTAAAATAAAATGTTAAGTATTAGTATATGATGATTAAACAGTGTTGTAAAATAATTACATTTTAACTTTTATTAAATAATTTTTCTATTAATTCTTACCTTATCACCAAGAAATCAGCTGTAGTAGTTGATGAAATCAGTTGTAGCAGTTGATGAAATCAGTTGTAGTAGTTGATGAAATCAGCTGTAGTAGTCGATGTTTTATTGCTGGAGAGAATGATTTCTATGCAGAGAGAGCTGTTCTTATATAGTATAAGCCACTCCTACTCATTTAGCTTATAGCCATTAAAAACACTCACGCGAAAACTCTATCTGAATAGTGTTATTCGCGTGAAATATCCCTGTTTTATTCGCGTGAAAATAAAAAATTTCATTCCCGCGAAAGCAACGGTTCCCATTCGCGTGAAAATAAATGATATATTCCCGCGAAAGCATTGGTTTGTATTCGCGTGAAAATAAAATTTTTATTCCCGCGAAAGCAATGGTTTCCATTCGCGTGAAAATAAAATTATTTATTCCCGCGAAAACATTGGTTTGTATTCGCGTGAAAATAAAATGTTTATTCCCGCGAAAGCATTGGTTTGTATTCGCGTGAAAATAAATTATTTATTCCCGCGAAAACATTGGTTTGTATTCGCGTGAAAATAAAATGTTTATTCCCGCGAAAGCATTGGTTTGTATTCGCGTGAAAATAAATTATTTATTCCCGCGAAAACATTGGTTTCTATTCGCGTGAAAATAAAACGTTTATTCCCGCGAAAACAACAGTTTCCATTCGCGTGAAAATAAATTATTTATTCCCGCGAAAACATTGGTTTGTATTCGCGTGAAAATAAAATGTTTGTTCCCGCGAAAGCAACGGTTTCCATTCGCGTGAAAATTATTTATTTATTCTCGCGAAAACATTGGTTTGTATTCGCGTGAAAATAAAATGTTTATTCCCGCGAAAGCAACGGTTTCCATTCGCGTGAAAATAAATTATTTATTCCCGCGAAAACATTGGTTTCTATTCGCGTGAAAATAAAATGTTTATTCCCGCGAAAGCAACGGTTTCCATTCGCGTGAAAATAAATTATTTATTCCCGCGAAAACATTGGTTTCTATTCGCGTGAAAATAAAATGTTTATTCCCGCGAAAGCAACGGTTTCCATTCGCGTGAAAATAAATTATTTATTCCCGCGAAAGCATTGGGATGTATTCGCGTGAAAAAATGTTGATTCATAGGATTTAATCAGTGCAACTTTACCTATTTAAGAGCCACTGTTTTCACACAAAAAGCATCCAGTTCTACAACGGCTAGCGGAAAAGCAACATCTACTAAATCTTTCATTGCAACAACTAGGAGCTCATCTTCTTTATAAAGGTAAGAGTAAAAATATTTATTTTTTGTTAGCTAACACTACTAGCTGAAGGTTTATGATCTTTATGATCTTTTAAAATTAATTACGAAAAATTAAACAAAATGTTTTGTTTTTTTAGAATGAATACTCAAGACGAAGGAAGTCAACCGATGAATGAAGAAGCAGGATCCCAGCAAACCCTTTCCCCATCACCTTCTCCTATCTTTGATATGGCAGAAAGTCAATTGGTGGTTGATGAACCAGAATCCCAACAAGATTTTACTTCATTCACATCTCCTACTAACAAGCTGTCTTCAAAAAGAACATCGATGAGGAAACGATCTTTCATTGATTTGACAAAAGATGATATTGAAACTGGCTTGAAGTGCAAAAAACCAGCTTTGTCGACCGTTGGAGACGAAACGCTTTTTCGTCACGCCAGAATACCCTTTCAAGATGCTGGAAGTAATGAACTAACTACTCTCACCTACAAGAGCGCCGGGTTAATAAACTCTCTCTCTCCAGATAGTCTAGAAAAACTTGAAGAGTCCATGGAAATCTGCGAACTACCAGTACCAACGGTTATGGAGGTGTTGTCTGTTGAATTCCGTGATGAATCAAAGTGTGTCATCATTTACAACTACCGAAAGGATAAAAAGAGAACTCGGGTGAAGAGTGATGTTTCAACCGAAATAGGACTGCTTGTTAATAAAGCTAAGCAAACATGTCCAATTGTTTTAATTTATATGGGTGAAGGAAAGACAGGAGATGCGATTTTTCGTACTGCTGAATCTCAAGGGTGTAATCGAAAGATCAAAGATCCATTCAACTCATTGTACAACAAGAGTTTGAGACAAATACAGGCTTATTTCACTGTCGCTCACCTACACGATTTTCCTACAGGAAGTGTTATAGCTTATGAGAATCCTGGAATGCTAAGAAAATGTGATACTCGTTGGAACAAGACTGCCGATATTATAGTGGCTAATTACAGATGCATGGTGAATGGAGAGCTATTGATTGGAGATCTTAGCATCCCTGCTCAAATAGCTTCATCTGTGGTGGCTGAAAAAAGCGGTGTAATCGTATTCAAAGGACTAAGACAAAATACGAACAACATGATTTCCTATGATATCGTTCTACTCTCAGCTCTTCAAGCTTTCATTCAAACCTCAGAACTGTTTGATACTTCGCTGCAACACAGCTGTCTCTCCTACTTTGATGAAAATGAAAAAGAGAATTGTCCAGAACAGTACATCGAAGTCTTAATCGATAACACAAAGGATGTGACTCATCTTCGATGATGGTAAGTTTTATAGCTATTTTAAAAAAAAGCACCGAAGTATTTTTTTGTGAAATTAATTCATATAACTATGTATGATAGAGTCATTAGTTACTATGTCTTTTAGATATAGCTAAAGAGCGCTCCTGAGGAAGAAAATGAGAAGAACTTATTTATTTCTTGCTTGAAACATTACAAAATAATAGTTTTTATAGGTTCTGTAGTGTTTAGCGCAAAATAATGAGATAAGTTGTATTTTATTCATTTTATTTATTATAACAAATAAAAAATCAAGTATAATAATCTATTTTAACAATTTACTTAGTAAATTAGTTCCTTGTATATGTACTCCATCTATCCCTTCTATTGCATTATCTTGAATGAACTCGAAGTTAGGATATGTCTGTATGATGAATCTCCGTATTGAGTGATCTCTCATCTCACTATCTCCTATATCTCGTAAACTTCTAACAATTTCATCCATACTCCACCCTCTACTTCTCAGTAAACAAAAGTATACACAATAATCGCCACATACAGTTGACAAAAAACTTTGTAGTTGTGTTTCATTACTTTGTATTGTTTCATATCCTCCATGAATACTTAGTATTTCATTTACATCCGGATAAAAGGAAACAGAACGTCCAAACGAGTCAAAAAAATCCACCTCTGAATCATTAGCGTACACAGCCAACCAATGCTCTCCGGGTTGATGAGAATAATGGGTGTTGAATACGAAACATCCTGTTGGAAAATTGCAAATTTGCTTCCAAAACTGTTCTCTAGCTCCAACATGAATCCCTACGCTTTGACATAAAACGTCTGAAGATAAGATCGAATGAATTTGTATGGTATTCATCTGTAACTTTCTGTTTAAAGCACTGCGTCTCCTCCGATAGTTAATTGAAGAATGCTATCCATCTCCAACACACCGTCTTTTACAAAGTATGCTACCAGGGATAATCCATCTGTCGTGTTAGCGCTAAAACGAATTTCCACACTTGTTGTGACATTTTTCATAGAGTGAAAACCTTCTTTAAGAAAATCACCAGTCAAATCAAATCCGTAAAGTGTAGTACCATCAAGGTATTGTTCTTTCGTAATACCAAGACTATCGCCTTCAAGCAAAGTTCCGGTAGCGTGTAGAAACTGATGATATTCTCTTCCAAAAATTCCTCTAGCATAATTTGGTTCAAATCTCCTTCCAATTGGACAATCACCAACTCTCAGTACAATACTATCAACACTAGCATGCTGCATTCTATATGGATTCAAGGCGAAACGTCCGTTCATTGCGTTGTGATCAACTAAACCTAAATAAATTTGTTTAGGTTTTTGTTTGTTTTCTTCCAAAGTGATGTCGATCTGCGCAACACCAGCACGAATTCCATATAGTTTTATCCGTTTTCGATCAACAGGATAAATGTAGTTGTGACCTTCCAATGCCAAACTGAGTTGGGAGTTTTGTATTGTAGGATTCACCTTAACTTTACAAAGATGAAGTTCAAATTTATCAATTCTAATCTTTGCCCCTCCTGCAGGCGCCTCATTCGCAGCAAACAAAGCTAGTTTGGCAGAGGCACGCTCAAACTCCAGCTGCATAGTAGGACCTGGTATTATTAGTTTTTTCTGCTGAAATAATGCGAGATGAGGTTTTCCAGTTAATTCTATTGTCTTTCCACCTATGATTAGAGCTCTCCTCTTTTTCTTATCAGCGGTTTTGTGATCAGTAGCGTCTTTGCTAGTTGAATCATCATACAACCATCCTTCCATCTTACCTTGATATTTCTTTCTTTCTGCACTGTTTTCGAGTAGTTGTGAAAAGTAGGAGCGTAAACCGTAGTTGTTAGCGTATTCAACAGTGGTTCCTTCTATCGACATTTTCAACTCACTGAATAATGTATGCATTGAATCCCCCATCCACACAACTGCATCATCATCATCACCTGCAATATCGCTTCCATCATCTTGAACAACCGTGGCTTCAACTTGCAGAAACGAGTTGTAGAGATCTGTGTAATGTTCAGTGCTCCCTGACAAGGTTAACTCAATACTACCATAAGGATCTAACCTATCAGGTCTGATGACAACATATTCCGATCTTTCTACCGATATGTTTGTTGGTTCCGTAGCAAATACATCCAACGTTGGATTTATGTTGTAGGAAGAACCTTCCAACTTATTACCTGTTGTTCCATTTAGGCTAGCCATCTTTTGCGAGTGATGAATGCTTGAAGCGTTACCGCTTAATGAATATAGATATCAAGCTCAGCTGTCTTTATACCGGATTCTACTGCTATTAAAATATACCACGATTACCAACACCTCTCCTCTTCTTTCCACCTCTTGTTTTTCTCCTTTTCATTCTATCTGGACGGACTGCATTGAGCACATCTCCCCCCAGATCATTCAACTCTGCCAATCCCCTCTTCTTTGCTGACGCTGCAAAACTTTGACCATCGATGACATCACGCGCTACATTTCCACCTACAGACAATGCTCTTTTCCCCAAACTAATTGCTCCTCTTTTCAGCATTGGTGCTGCAGATTTAAGTAAACTTGAAAAAATACTACCAAGTCCATTTCCTCTCATATTAGGCATCACTCGTCGTCCACTATACACTCCAATTCCATTTCCAGCTTGCATCTTGTAGTACTCATCAAAAAAATCTTTTGAATCCTCAGGGGTGTATCGTACCAAACTCATTATAATTCTTTCTCTCTATAGTGAACCGTCAACACAACCTTTCCACCATCAAATGGTATTCGTTGACCGTCGTCACTCGTTATAAGTACTTTAATCATATCACTATTTAGTGATGAAGCATCAACATAGTGAGGATTTTTAAATTCTTGATACACAACACTATTCTTCTTTCCTTGAACTGGAACTACTCTCAATAAAGGTACATTCGTATCTCCTACCATTCTATTATCAACAATGTTGGAATAAACATACAGGGATGTTAAACCGGAATTTATATCAGGGGGTGTGATATTATTGTATCTACCACGAGGGTATGTAGTTTTTGATTCAAATCCAAAAATATATGCTATATCTTTGGAAAAGCTTATGGCAGTATCAGGATCACTGTTAGTTAGTAAAGCGGTGTTGGTGATCTTGTTGTAGGAGATGGCGAATTTCTTGTCTAAATCCATTTCATTCATTCTCTTTCGTATAATCTCCTCCAACTCCTCTATACTATCATATCTTCCATTACCGATTAGGATGAAGGACTTTTCGCTTTTACCAGAGACATTAGTCTTTTCTAGATATATTTTCCCTTCGGTAACATTCTTCCAATTATTAGAATAAGTCATATCTAGCAGACCTACCTCCCATTTACCGCCATTGATAACCAAATATTTATACAGTCTCACTGTAAATTCGGAATTGTTATTATCAGGAAACTCTTCACCACTAGAGTTTGAGGGTAAAGTTATCAGCATCGACATTTTCCCAACGTATGATGATTATATCAAGCGTTGTTTCCTTATAAACTATTCATCTACCCACTCATTGAACTTTTCTCCATAACCTAACCACTTAACCAGAATCTGTCTTTTACCTCTTCTCATTCTTCTTCCCAGTATCTTTTCAATTCTGAAAATCGTGGGTTTTTTTACTTTTTGCAACTCTTTTTCGTAAAAGGTGCCATCAATCATCTCCTCAGCTAAATCTTTCACCCTATATACAACAGGTTTTTCATCAATAAGTACATCGGTGATTATAAAAATCTCAATCGTCCAATTCGGGGTGTATCCTCTTTCAAACACTCCTCTTGCCTTACTTATTCTCACATAATCCCCAACCTTTAGTTTTGCTTCTTGAGTTAAACTATGTTCACCTCCTTCATACACACGATTCCATACAAGTTCTTGATTTTGAAAATTCACATCATTTGGTCTCATACCTATAGCACCATGAATTGTGTTGTTGTATGCATTAACCATTTCTGGTAAAACATCAATGTATCTATCGTCATCCTTATATGTCAAATATCTATATATCTTCTCTTTTAAAGTTCTGTTAAAACGCTCCACCATTGATGCCTTTATCGTTTCATTTTTGGTTGTAAAGCGCTTGATCTTTTTTTCCGCCAGCAGAGTCTTGACATTGACGTTGTCAAACTCTTTACCTTTATCAGATTGTAAAGCTTTATAGTTTTCCCCTTCTAGTATTCTTCTCAATCCTCTTGCTACTACCGGTCCTGATTTGTTGATGAGCGGCACAGCCCAACCTTTTCTAGATAAAGAATCAATAGCAGTCAGTAAAAATGCTGTATTATTATTTTCATCTCTTCGAGATCGAACATCCATCAAATCTACCTGTAGCTGCTCCCCTATTCCAGCTACAATTGTAGGACGACGCTTAAACTTGGTTACAGCTTTTTTATGTAACGTGTAGGCATCCTCACCGCTCAACCATTCACGGATTCTTTTTTCTCCCTCTCGTTTTCTACGAGCTTTCAGTAAAGCTCTAGCTCCTCGTAGAGATGTATGTAATGCAGGATTGTAATACAACTCTTTTAGCGTGTCGATGTCCATGAATTAGTACCGCGAACGACCAACTTTTTCTTCTGAGTACGTGTTCGATGCGGGGATTTTCTGACAGTTGTGATTCCTTCATCAGTTAGCAGACTTTTAAATCTACTGTAATTGGTATTTCCCGATTGTATTTTACCTCCTTCGGTTAGAACGTCTCGTAGTAAAGTTTTGGAAGTCCTAGGATTCAACCAATGTTCTCCAATTTTCAGTCTGTTCTTCTCCGAGTCGAATCTACCAATTTTACTCAGATTATTCAACATTCTGACAGCGATCGTTTGATCACTCTTTTTTGTTGTTAAATCAGCTGCTTTTTTTTCAAAATCTTTTAAATTTTCGCTTTCACTATCGTGCTCATCTTCTCCATCAGTAAGAAATGTACTTCCTAGTAAGGTTGTGTCTTCAGTATCAAACAACCTTCCTTTTATTAATTCCATCCCAATATCATCATCATCATCAACCACTTTCACTGATTCTAACTCATTGTCTTTATCAACATTTGGTGAAAAGACATTAGGTTTATTATCAATAACTGTGCTATTGGCCAAAGGAAAAGTAGACTCTGTCTTTTTTTTCTTAATGAGATTCCAACTATCCTTTTGTGTCTGGTTTTGGTTATTTTTAATCTTTTTGACATCAGACAAATACCTACGTAGGTTTTCAACATTTTCATCTAACTTTTCGTATGAGGATAAGTCAGAATCATAAGCCGTTTCCAGTAGATCATTTCGCTTTCGCTTCATATTTCTCACTGTTATAGCTTCCATAGGATTATAATACAATGGAGGTCTGGTTTTCTCTTCCTTTACCACTGTTTTATCATCCTTTCTTTCCGTTAATCTATAGTATTCATCTTCAGTGAGTATAAAATTACGTCTGGAGAATGTTAAAGGCTGACGATTCATCTTTTTATTGATGATAAAACAGATACAATAGGTGTTATAATAGCATCCAAAAGATTCCCTCTACCACTCTGAATCAAAATTTTACGCTGATCACCAACTCTCCCTCTACCACTAAGTTTATGTAGCTCCTTCTTGTAACGCTGCAACTCAATAAACTGCTCAGAATCAAGAGGAACATTACCTAATATAATATTTTTAACACTTTCTATCAATGATTGAAACAAATCTGAGTTGGCCTTTTCGACTATAGCGATTTTTCCTTTCTTACTCAGATCATCCAGAGCTAAAATCGCCATTCTATTTCGCATCATTCGTGTTGAGAGTTTCATCTTTATCTTCTCCCTCCGCCTAGCACACTTTTAAGTAACCCAGGAACTATATTGCTGATGATAGGTCCTAGTAGAGCGCCTAAAAATCCTCCTTTTTGCAATACAGCTTTCTTATCATCTAACGTTGATTTTCTTACTAAAGCGCTAATATCCTTCACGTTTCGCTGCAACTCATTATACTGAGATGATGTCAATGGTATCGTTCCATTTATAATAGCTTTAGCGCATTCCATTAGAGTCATAATAAACTCCTTTTTGGCTTTGGCTATAACAGACTTTTGAATAGCAAAGGTTGTATTGTTGAGCGATAACAACACAGCTGCATTTTTTGTTAATTTTTTCTCCAAAGCCTTAGACATTATAATGCTTTCGTGTTGCGTCGTTGAATAACAAAATATGATTGAGGTGAAGTGAATAGTAATTGTATTTATATCCTTTTACTTGGGTACATATAATATCATAGGGAGAACTGATGTAAAATTTCCCAATAGTCTATGTTGATCATTCGTTTGTTGAGTCGTATCTATTCGTAAATAAGAGTATGGTTTCTTTGTCGCATCTTCAAAAGCCTCTTGTACATATTTTATTTTTGATGGAAAACATTGTCGAGCCAAATAGGAAATAGAAGAAGCATCTCTAGGGTTTTTAAAAAGAAAAAAATAATGACTATTCAAGGAAATTGTACGATTTCCTTTTAAAAACAGATTCTGAACAATAAAAAACACACTTATGTTCAAATGATGACTATGTTTTGTATACAAAGCATTAGCATCGGCTTTACCAGAAACTTCATCCATGAGATCATCAATTATCAGCCATCGATTTTTACCATCTCTGGGAAAACTCACTGTTATATCTATCATGCCTTCATGAAAAATCACTCCTGATACATCATCAAAGGCTTTTTGGTAGGCTCCATAACAGTAGTGAATCTCTGTTGGTGGAGGGTGTGCTATAGTCTGACTAGCTTCAATCATTCGAAAAATCGCTTGCGTCTTTCCCGATCCAGTTGGTCCTGCAATCATTGCTGTAAAAGGAGATTGCATCCTCGGGTCATATTCTTCAGGTTTCCCATTCATCATAAAAAGATGTTCATCAATCAACAGTAGTTTCATTTATGATTCCAACAGGAGAGTTTCTCGCTTTTTGTATTTTTTCCATAGCTTCTTCATACATACTAAACTCAGTAACACCTCCAAAAGTGGAAAACCCTACGACAAATACCAAAATTATCATAATTATCAACGCTTTACGCTTCATACTCGGTAAAACATCTATCATATCACGTTCAGTACCATCAATAGTATCAACTTCATTCATCAGTCTCATCTCAACATCATCCTCTGTCGACATCTTAACTTCCAATAACCATACAATCTTATCACGTTTTCATTTATATACAATGTTAAAACTATCAAAAAAATCAAATGCCATACATGCAAAATCTATATGCCATATAAGTTCAAAATAAGTAAAAAAATAATCAAAAACTCAAATGCCACTTAAATGCCACTCAAATGCCACTCAAGTACCCCTCAAATGAAATACAATATAAACTCGGCGAATTCATCCAACGTCGTAACCCATTGCATAACCTCCAAGGTCTAATCCACAAAAAAACACTTGGTAGGGAGATCTGCTCATATATTACTACTAGTGCTGTAGTAGATGATGATGTAGTAGATCTTGTTCCTTCAGTTACTAACAATGAAGTGAATGCTTTCTGTATGAAAACAGTGCTTCTTATATAGCTTAAGTTGCACCGCTATGAATCAGCATTATTTTCACGTGAATGGAAACCGTTGCTTTCGCGGGAATAAATATTTCATTTTCATACGAATGGAACCTGTTGCTTTCGCGGGAATAAATATTTTATTTTCACGCGAATACAAACCAATGTTTTCGCAGGAATAAAAATTTTATTTTCCCGCGAATACAAACCAATGCTTTCGCGGGAATAAAAAATTTATTTTCCCGCGAATACAAACCAATGCTTTCGCAGGAATAAATAATTTATTTTCCCGCGAATGGAACCTGTTGCTTTCGCGGGAATAAAGATTTTATTTTCCCGCGAATACAAACCAATGCTTTCGCGGGAATAAATAATTTTTTTTCACGCGAATGGAACCTGTTGCTTTCGCGGGAATAAGAATTTTATTTTCCCACGAATACAAACCAATGCTTTCGCGGGAATAAATAATTTATTTTCCCGCGAATGGAACCTGTTGCTTTCGCGGGAATGAACATTTTATTTTCCCGCGAATACAAACCAATGCTTTCGCGGGAATAAATAATTTATTTTCACGCGAATGGAAACTGTTGCTTTCGCGGGAATAAATATTTTATTTTCCCGCGAATGCAAACCAATGTTTTCGCGGGAATAAATAATTTATTTTCCCGCGAATGGAACCTGTTGCTTTCGCGGGAATAAGAATTTTATTTTCCCGCGAATACAAACCAATGCTTTCGCGGGAATAAATAATTTATTTTCCCGCGAATGGAACCTGTTGCTTTCGCGGGAATGAACATTTTATTTTCCCGCGAATACAAACCAATGTTTTCGCGGGAATAAATAATTTATTTTCCCGCAAATGGAACCTGTTGCTTTTGCGGGAATAAGAATTTTATTTTCCCGCGAATACAAACCAATGCTTTCGCGGGAATAAATAATTTATTTTCCCGCGAATGGAACCTGTTGCTTTCGCGGGAATGAACATTTTATTTTCCCGCGAATACAAACCAATGCTTTCGCGGGAATAAATAATTTATTTTCACGCGAATGGAAACTGTTGCTTTCGCGGGAATAAATATTTTATTTTCACGCGAATACAAACCAATGTTTTCGCGGGAATAAAAATGTTATTTTCCCGCGAATACAAACCAATGTTTTCGCGGGAATAAATAACTTGTTTTCACGCGAATGGAAACCGTTGCTTTCGCGGGAATAAAGATTTTATTTTCCCGCGAATACAAACCAATGCTTTCGCGGGAATAAATACTTTATTTTCACGCGAATGGAAACCGTTGCTTTCGCGGGAGTGAAAATTTTATTTTCACGCGAATGAAAACCAATGCTTTCGCGGGAATATCGCGTGAAAAACTGCTGAGTCATAGATATATTATAAAGAAGGTTTCACGAGATGTTTTTTCATAGGGTTAATTAGTACAGCTTTAGCTATTTAAGAACCACTGTTTTCACACAGAAAGCATCCAGTTCTACAATAGCTAGCAAAGAAGCAACATCTACACAGCAACTACTACATTTACTTGAAACTATAGAAAGACTTTCATTCAATAAGGTGAGAATCACTAAATAATTCTTTAACATATATTGATAAAAAACTTCAACTAGATTTGCTATAATACTTCAGAAAGTTAATTTTATGTTTTAATATTTTGTTCTTATTAATAAAAGATCAAATAGTTTCACCATAATGCATCAGAAAAATTATTATGGTTTTGATTATGTGTTTATTTTATAAATATCTAGTTAGTTTATTCTTTTCAAAATATTTTTCAAATTCCAGTCATCTGTTACATAATTTTTACTCTCTTTTCAGTTCCAACTTCTGACTGAACGCTCTGAATATGAATGAAGACCGTAATACATCATTTCTCTCAACATTCGAACCATACTCTGATGATAAAGAAAATATCCCTCCTGATTCACATATAATAAGAAGGAAACTGAACACAATTCGACCAAAGCAATGGGATTCGGATAGAAATAAAACGATTGACTATACTTGGACTTTGAAAGCACCATCTCCTTCTCATCTTTCCTGCTTGTCAAAAAATGCTGCTAGTTTGCTCAATTCTTGCGATACCAATGACAGAGTAATGATTGGAAGGTTTCAACCACTTCACTTAAATCAAACACCATCACTTCTCGAGATAATCTCCATCGAAAGACCAACTGAGGATGTATATAAAAACTTATGCATTATCCGCTACAATGTCGAAACATTTGGCAACAGACGACAAGTGAGGTCTATGGTGAGAAATGAGGATTACAACAAATTAGCTCCAACACAACCAGATGTTCCAAAACTGGCGGTTGTTATGGGATTCGATTCAGACAAGCATCCAATCTTTCACCCTATCAACTTCCCATCCAATATTTCCCTTGAGGAAGCTAAACAGCTAAGTAGATTAATAAAAAAAAAAACACCTACTCAGTTGATCAGTATGGTTCGTATCGCAACACTCTCTCAATTTGCTGTTGGAAGTGTAATCAGTTTTGAATCTCCTCAAATATCAACTCAGTTAACATTACCTAATGGAGAAGTGGTGATGGATGCGCTACTGGTAAACTACAGATGTTTGCAATATGATGGTTTGATGATGGGAGTTCTATATATACCTGAAAAACATGCTAGCAACGTCAAACGAATTGGAACAGGAGTCATACTTGTAAGAAATCGTGAAGTTAGTAGATTTGGTTATCATCGACATGATATAATCACATTCACAGCATTACAAGCGATAGAAACGGCTCAAAACCTATCCAACAAACTTGATGATTCCAACCAGATGAAGTACTTTACTACAGATGAGGTTGTTGAGAACAAGGTCTTAGTGCTTTCAATGGGAGTGGGAAACACATCTTCTACATCTTTGAGAGAACCAACACCCCCTGGTGAAAACTATATTCAAAAAGAGCATGTCAGACAAGACAACATAGTGAGTATTTTTTATTTAATGTAAACTAACTGATATAAGTAATACTTCCAATTAGACAATATTTATTTATAAAGCAATTATTTTTTGTTTTGCTTTAGATAGAAGAGAGAGAATCAAAAACACTTGATGAAAATTATGCTCAAGAAAAAACAAACCGAACAATATAACTTGGTGAGTTACTTCCCTTTACTATATAATGTTAACTAACCAATGTAAAAAGAACTATAATTCAAATTCATGTAATTATTTTACATTTTTGTTTAATCATTCTATACTAATACATAACTTTTTATTTTAGTTCATTATGGAATCAAAAGTACATAGAACAGAAGTCTTCCTTCCTAAGTTATAACATCAGTACAACAATGACGACATTGTAAAGAAAAAGACTATCATCCATTGATTGTCATTACAAGTTGTAGTGTTTTGTATTACTTAGTATTTACTAACTCTAGCTATATTATACAAGAATATTTTGCTACTTATTATGTAATAAATGTATATAATCATATATTGATTCAATGTAGTTATATCTCCTCATTCTTCTCTCCTCTCTCTCAAAATATCATATGAGTTCGAGTTATGTAAAAAAATTATCAAAACTTGAATGTCATGCCTTCGAAATCTATATGCTATAAGTTCAAATTAAGTAAAAAAATAATCAAAACTCAAATGCCACTTAAATGCCACTCAAATGCCACTCAAGTACCCCTCAAATGAAATACAATATAAACTCGGCGAATTCATCCAACATCGTAACCCATTGCCTAAACTCCAAGATCAAATCCACAAAAAAACACTTGGTAGGGAGATCTGCTCATATATTACTACTGTTATGGATAATGGCAAAATACGATCGAATTTTGTCATTATTTGTAAATAATTTTTTCCTAATTCCACGAATAGTCTTGAAGTTTTGATGGCTTGATGCAAAGACTTACTGAGATGAGAAAGCTAAAAGTTAAACAGGAAGTGTGGTCTGATAACCTTAAATAAAATGCTAAAGCGGTGAGAACTGCAAACATTGGAAAGCTTACAAGTTCTTTTTCAAGTATTTTGCAAGTAAATAGTGTCAGAGGTTTACATGAGATATTAGTGTCCCCGCCCCCCCCCCCCCCCCCCGTCCAACTCCCCCTACCGTAAAAACCACCTGGGTTCCCCTACCTGTAATAATGACCTTTAGAGAGACCCGAAGCCTTTTCCCTCGTTCCGTACACTTATCTCATCAGATTTCAGGATACCGGCTATACCGGGCCAGTATAAACCCTGTATCCAGCTATAGAACATAAAAGAGTTTACCCCGGGACAGATGCTGGGCCAGATCCCAGGCCAGTGTTGAAAATGACTGGTAGTGATACCCTGGAGCCCTAGAAACAGAACGCCCTTGGTTATACAGATACCAGAGCGGTACCAATGGAGAGAGCAGAGACTAGGAAATAGGGACTCCATATAAGGAGTGGAAAGTTTCCACTACATCCAAAAGAGCGGGAAGGTAGCCCAGACCCTCCCCGTCATGTGCACACCTTTCTTATTGGCTCAATGCGTTATTGTATTTTGTATCGTTGTTTTCTAATCATGAATATTTTGTATCATATTATATTATTGGCTCACTTCTAATAAGAGGTGAGGTTTCCTGCCCTCTCCTATATAAGGAGCTGCTGCGCATGAGAGAGGGCAGAAGTCTTGTGGATTGTGCTTATAAATACCGTTATATTGTGTTGCTAAATAGATTATGGATGAAAGTATTTACTCGCAAATCATTGTGTAGTGTGTCTGGGTCGTGGACCCCGTGCAGTCGCTAAAGTCTATTCGGAATAGACCCCGAAGTGTATCACCAAATGTTATTGGTTAGCAGTAGATGTCATTTTAGGTACCACCTTCCATGCTTTTCTGTTTTATAATTGTAAAAAAACTATTTCGCCATCCAGTTGAACTGCTTTTTCATTTCTTTGGGTGATTTCGTGTCCACGGATGCCTAAATTTAGTTATATCTTTTCAAAAATTCAGCGAAAAGTCAAATTTCTGTTAGCCCAAGCCATGTATAGTGAAAAAATTTTAAAAAGGCACCAGCGATGGTTGAAGTTCTTATGCTACAGATGAAGTCATCAACTAGTGGTATAAGTGTGCTTGCTATACAACTCAGCTGTTGTCAAGGTTACCACAAACATCACTACTGTACTAGTTGTAATAGCATTGGTGATTGGTTGGTGTGGAGAATGATGCAGTTTAACTGCTGTATAACTTCACACTGGTAAAACTATCGTCAACAAAAAAGCATCAGCATTTCCGGTAATCGCTTTGCAGAAGAGTTGCCCATTTTTTGAAGCTATTATAATTTGATAAAGGTGTTGCTAAATATATTTTATTTAACTCAGCAGGTGAATGTTGGACAATTCAAATTTAATCTAACTTTTGACTCCAATCTTTAAAATTTTTTATTATATTGTCAAATAATTGCGAGAGTAAAAGCGTAACCATCAGTTACAGAATCAACTGACTTCTCAGTTTTTCCATGACACCTTGCCACTAGACTATTTCATACTTGGTAGAGTGATAAATTCCACCTTTGACCTTCATCAGTTTTGGGAGTAATACTCTACCTTATGTAGGACCAATATCTTTCTCAACATGAGAGTGAAAAATCTGCTCAATTTTCTGGCAGCTTAAATAGTTGCAAGGCCATTACTTTGTCATAAATTTTTACCGAAAAGACCCTAATCTCTGTAAAACACTCGGTGAGTATATTTGTAAAATTGGTTTATCAAAAAGGAGGTGAGCTACAGAGTAAAGTTAAATCTTTATTTTCTTGAGTTTAAATGAAGCGCAGGTAGTCAAAATACTTATGGTAATAAGAAGTCGTCAGTAAGGACCAAGATGTAGACCCTTGTTTGCTGGGGTAAAGGCAGCAGCACATCCTATCATTCTGACTGACTCATTGCTGTTAATAAACTTGATGCTGACCCAAACTTTTGGAAATAATTGAGTAACAACACATGTTCTTTACATAGGATATGTACTGGTTTGCAATCTTCAGATTACAAGTCATGGAAAGTGTCTGAAATGTGTTACTGATACTAGGTGGCTTCTTTCACCATTTACTTGGTGTCAGCACCTAAATAGGTCTACCTAGTACTCAGCCGTCAATGGAGGCACCTCTAAGAGTAAGTATGGACTGATAGTTTCCACCAGTACATTGCGCCAAAATCTGCTACAATATCAAATCAAGGATCGATAAAAACAGCTGAAATTCAAATTAGGTTATAAAAGGCTAAAAAAGGGTAATTTGAGCCTTGATTAGTGTACATTGAAGATACCACAACCATGTAAAAAAATAGAAATTAAAAGGACATAGGAAAGAAATGATTTAACTGTAGAGCTCTACTTCTGTCTACAAATCTGACGTAAATATCATAAAACTCTTAAGCAATTTCCTGTCTTAAAAAAAAGTCAACAAGAATATATCTGGTTAAATCATCGATGGAAGTGGGCCTGTTCATCACCCAAACGTCTGATTTAATACCCACATTTCCCTTTTGTAATGAAGCTCTTCACCTTCCATCAGCCAGCAATCAGACAGATGGTTTCGGTATTGTGGAACTTGAATAATGTTTCCTCTTTAGGTTGTTTGATTAATCACTCTCTGATAGAGCCACAAAAACAACATTGTTTTCTGAAATATTTGAAATAATTCTAAATGATAAAGTTATTTTCCATTGGCGTTCTTTTTATATCACAAGTGAGCTACCAATGAAAACAATTTTCTGAAAAGCTGTTGTTAAGCATAGACTTTAGAGAAGAAATAGCAGATATTAAATGGACTATAATTTCCTTTAGCTAACACAAGAACTAGCTGATACAGATGTGTTACAGATATAAACATCTCCACAAGCGGCTAAAGTGCAACATGTGCCAAAATCCCTTTCACTTTAGAAAAACTGAACAATTTACTCTATCTATTTTAAGCATGCCATCGGTTTAATTGATGAGTGCCAACACTTTGTGCCAATTGGCACCAACTACTGCTTATGAAAGCACTAAATTGGCTACTGTCCAACTCCAACTGTGAAGCTCTCCTATACCATATTCATTAAATACCCAGCCATGTAATGTTTGGTATATAGACATCGTCGTATGTACTCCCTTAGTTTTCATTTTGCACATTTTGTTTTTATAAAGCACAAGTCTTGATTATTCGGCATACGACGAATCAGTCAATAACATTCACTGGCGAATTATTCCAATTTTATTTTAGTATTTGAACTTCCGCTTGAACAGATATTGTTTGGTAACAATACTACAATATTAGCAAATTTCAAGCAATTAACTAACAATCATTTTCGACTTGAGGTTATTGTATTCTTCTGCTATTATTTATTTTAGTTGGTATGAAGAATATGATTTTTAACCACGTTTAAAGCTAATTATTCTTTCAGTAGTCTGAATTACTTGTAGCATGTTATACAACAATGTATGTACATTTCATGTCATATATCTAGTACGGTATCTTTTTTTAAACTCAGTTCAGAAAGACCATTATTAGTCAAGTGGATTTAATGAGCCAAATTAAAAATGCTGTTCAAATGTAAGAATAAATTTTGTTAAAGGAAAGTCTAACAGCTAATTGTTTAGACAAAGTAGTTCCTAGTGTTCTGGTTTGTGTAAGGAATTATTTGTCAATATGTGTTTGACTAGTGAGTGAACTTTGCAATACATGTATAACTCCATCTAAAATGCAAGTAAAATACAGGAGTTATCTGTTTTAAAAGTTGGACAACTCCAAAAATCAATGGAAAAGTTTACGAGTGCTACTGGTGTGGGTCGAGGTGTCCAGTTGAAGTTTACATTGGGTCGAGACGACTTGGTACCTTACAACGGTACTCAGTCATTTCATCCAAAACCCTCATTGGCTCTCACTTTTCAGCCCCTACCGATCAAACTAACTTCCATTTACAGGATAATTGGAACCTCGACTCAATAAACTTTACATGATTTGTTGCCAAATGCTGTTCTTTAGTTCAGAATTGTGTTTCCAAACAATGCAACAAAATCAACACTATTTTTATGACTGATGAATTTAGCGTTTCAGCTGAGCATTACCAGACACAAATCATTGCAGCGCAGGAAACATGCAATATATTTTGTTTGGTTCCTAATCATACTTTTTATCCATTGGTGTGCATTGAATAAACACAATGGTTTTTCATCAGTGAAAGAGAATTGTTTTTGATAAACTTGTGCAAAGTGCATGTTTCTTACTCACATATTTCAACTCGCCATTATCATCGCGTTATTAATTTTTCTCTTATGAATTTCAGGAATGAATTCTGTGTGAGAGATTGTTATAAAACATCAAAAAATCAATAGCGAGTGTGTTAAGAGTATTTGAATTTTTACGAGGTGACTATTAAATAAAACTGCAGACAACAATTTTATTAAAACAAAGCAGCAGTAAAAAATAACTTGAACAAGAAGTAGGCTTGTGTTGTATTTAGAAATAAATTGAATGAAACCATAATCAGGCATTAAATTAAATCATTGACTTAAATTTAAAATCACAATAACCTGCGCATAATCATTCCTTGACAAACAAAATTTTCTCAGAGAATGTTGATAAAACTTGGCGCATGTGCAAAAGAATTCAGATTTTGCATTTTCACCAAAATAAAATTTCTTATTCAAGAATCTATAAATAAACCGAAACCTGTATGTGCATACAAAGTGGTTTTGTAACAAGCATAAACAAAATGCTGACTTTCTGTTAAACCAGTTGAAAGTTTTCAATAATTGAGTGAGTCGGTATAATGAACAATAAAGAGGACTAATAAACTGTAGTAAAACTTATGAAATTGTGTTACCAATAATAAAAAGAGGATAACTTCAAGTTTGTTCACTTTTAGTCCAAACTAAAATGTAGGGTACCTATGTGGCAAATTTTTGTGATAAATGACAGTCAAGACCCTCACCCCCACCCACCCCTTGCTTCAGATTCCCCTACACTCCTTCCCCTATTCCACGGTGCCAGTTATATGTTGACCCAGGGTTCTCCCTTTACAGTATACATAAGCTATCCCTGGTTAAGGATACTGGTTATCCCAGGGCTTATCCCAAGTCTGTACTGACCCTGGGTCCCACGTATACTGGGTTATCTCGAGCCAGTAACCCAGCCTAATCAACAAAAATGGCTGGAAAGGGTAGCCTAGGACCCAAGGAGTTGGATATCCATCATTGGAGAGTGAAAGCAGGAGACACAGTGCAGTGGAGTAGAGACTAAGAAACTAGGAATGCCTTATACGGACTGGATACTTCCACTACCTTTAAGAATGGCGGGAAAGCATCCAGGAGCCGTTTTGCCATGTGCTAGTTCTTCTATTAGATTGTGTTGTTTGTATATTTTGTATAGTGTAGGTTGATTTGCTATGTACTTGTTTTACCGGATGTAATTGGTTCAGCTCTAATAAGGAGTGAGAATTCCTGCTATTCTCCAATAAAAGAAGCTGCTGAACATTGAGACAACAGAAGTCTTGTGGATTGTATACAGGTATTATCTTATATTGCTGAATGTAATAACCTGTTTGTTCTCTGAACCTTGGTGTAGTGTGTCTGGGTCATGGACCCGGTGGAAGTTGTTAGAGTCTATTCTGAGTAGACCCCGAGTGTTAGAGTGAGAGAGGAGTGTGTGCAAGGAGTGTACATGGAGTGTATGCTGTTATGTTGGTGGTAGAGAACAAAAACCTACTATACAATTACATGCATGTATGTGTGTGAGTGTGCATGAGTGTGTATTCTGCTCACACACTCATGCTCACACTCACATTGCAGTTTTGCCTCTCACAATCATAACAATGCAGATACTAATTTACAGATAAATATAACAGAATAATGTATTGTAATGGATTCCGGTCTGTTACCACGGACATCCACTAGTCTCAAGTATTGTTCCTCTCTCCAGAGGGGACACTGTGCTGAATGACAGTGACAACTGTGCAGGGTAACCGAATTACCCAGTTAGGCAAGAGCCCATGGCTCAGACAAACAGTACAGCGTAGTGCTTGCATAAGTGGCTTGATTCTCAAAGACAAGGTGCTGGAGGGTGTTTAGTCCTCTAGGTTGGCAACATGAGAAAGAACGCAAAGAGTAAGACAGTGTGCTCTCCTTTTATAGGAGAGCTAATAGGTACAAAACATATAACAATCATAGCACAGGAAACAAACTAGCCAATACAATCAATTATATAAATAAGTAGCCAATCAACAATGCAATACGGTTAAATAAGGGAGGTGCCAAGTGGCAAAGGGCGGAGTCCTATCTCCTATTGTCCAATCAGTAGTCCTGCAAGGCTCCCAGGCTGTATATAGAGTAGGGTCCATCAAGTTGGTAGTCTAGGGGTAGGTACTTCCTGTTCCTGACCTTGACTGAGCTCCTACATACTTTTGAAGATCCTCATTTATGTCGGCCATCTTGTGCCGGCCCGGTACAGCTATACCGGGTCGGTAAGGGGTCAATACCGGCCCTGCAGGGGTCAGTACCGACCCTGTACACGATGCCAACGGCACAGTAGGACTTTCCACCCAAACAGCTGTTAACCGAACGCTGTGGGTTGAAGTATAGCGCATTGTCTCGCAAGGTTCTAGATTAAACGACCTGTTCACTACTAGTGTTCATCAAAATCTACCACATACCTCTCTCCATTAAAGTCATAGCCTGGCTCTAATAGAAGAATATCAAGAGCAGATATGTGTGAGGGTAACACCTGTACCCAGGTTATATATTTGATTATATATATAGCCGGGTACTATGCCATGAGATGACATAGCACCTCTCTCCAGAGAAGGTTGCTCTTGCAGGTGACCTCCCATGACTCAACTCCTCCTGGATCATAGGGGAAGCTAGCAATCAGCTCCTTTTTTTCCTCTACGGGAGAGCTTGATGCTTGTACCAATCGTATGGTAAGCTTGGGCGTCATGTTCATTTGTGAGCGTGAGTCTACAGCAACACGTGCATTACAAGTTTTATGCAACATGTCAATGGGCTGCCTATATTGCAGCGGGGCTTGCTGTACCATAGCGTCATGTATGGGTGTGAGCAGTGGCCCTGGAAGTTCTAGTGGTGACAGAACCTTCCTTATCTCAACTTTAAGAGACCGCCATTCCTTTTCTAAGGAAAGCCAGCGCCTTCTCTCCTCTTCCCACTGTACCGTGGGGGTGCAAGCAACATCCCGTGCCGAGGTGTGGTGCACTGTGTTGTGTGGCACTAAGGTTGGTGGTGAAGAGGTCGTAGGACGTTCACCCTTAGTCGCCACCACAGGCTTTCTATGACGGTACTGTCTTAAAGGATGACAGCCACCTGGTGCGCTTGCAGTCTCTTGGAACTGCGTTTCCTCGGTACTTGTATTGGACGGGGTGGTTTCTTCATTAACTATACCTTGGGAGAGGACCGGCTCTTCACCTAACTCCGGGGTTTGCCTGGTAGGTAGTTCTGTCTCAGTAGAGTTGGGCGACGGGTAGTTAGGGAGGTATGCATCCGGCAGCAAGTTCTCCTTCACCGTCTTTATTATCAATGAATGGGGATCTCTATACAGCTCAGCTGTGGGTATCGCCAGTACTTCTGTGTCTGCGCAGTTGGCTGATAGACAATTATCAAGGCCTGCCCCCTGCAGCAATTCTGCCTTGTGGTCCTCAAGCTCTATGCCCTAGTAAGCCGCCATGGCTAGCTGGGGAATTGTCATGTCACTGTCACTGCTAGGTACGAGTGGCTGGTCTGTGCTGCAGAGTTGTTTACAACCTTGTCTCACTCTGCCCGGCTTAACAGGAAAGGTTTGAGTACTGGGAGGTTTTGGCCACTTCTCTAACTTCTTTAGACGGTCAGCTACAGTTATTCTGTTAACTGGAGGTTGTCGGGGAGTTCCTTGGGGTAGTATATTCTTCTTTGTAGGGGTTGGATGGCTGAAGGGTGGCTGCCTCTTTTCAGCAATGGGGGTCTCTTCTCTCCATTGCATGGGTGTAGCCAACGGGGGGGGGGGGGGGGGGGCGGAAACACTGTTTTGCTCCTAGCTTCCATAGTTTTTGCCCGATCCGGCTCAAATCTTTTGCCATCTGCTTGTGGTGGGGGGCTCTTCACAGCCTGGTGTACTCCACAGGTAGTTCTCTCTACAGTGGGTGGTTGTATGGGGGCGTTTTCTTCTTCAGGGGTGTAAGGGGGATCTCCGTCAGTTTTGCTTGTGCTAGACGAACACTATCATTAAGTGGCCGCCCGTGTTTGTCCGTGCAAGGCAGCACATGTCCATCAATGATGGCTTTGAAGTCTGGAAACTGTAGGGCACACTCGTGTAAGGTGAGGAACGGCATGCCAATAATGGCATCTTTATTAGTATCACTAATGACAAAGTTAACGCTCGTTCTCAGTCGACGAAGCTGCAAGTTCACTTGCAGTGTACCGTAAAAGGGGATCCTAGATCCGTCAGCCATGAGTCCATGCACCTCACTGCACTGCAACGTGTTCTTCAGTGACTGTGGCAGTTGCTGGTACAGGTGTCTTGACAGCAAATTGGTTGTGCAGCCCGTGTCAATTAACAGGGATGCTGGTATACTGGCTAACCTTCCAGCCAGGAAGTAGCTGGCTTGGTAAGGTCGCTCCAACGGTGGCGCTTCTGTTTGTGTTCTCCTGGGGGGGTTGTCCACTCATCGCCAGAGTTACAGGACTAAAAGGGGGTTGGTGAGTTGTCCGGCTACTGTCAGTCTGCGTTCTCCTGGGGGGTTGTCCACTCTTCTCCAGAGTTCCAGGACTAAAAGGGGGTCTGTGAGCTGTCCGGCTGCCATCAACGGGCGTCTGTGCTCTCTTGGGGGGTTGTCCACTCTTCTCCAGAGTTCCAGGACTGTATGGGGTATGAAGAGTTGTTTGGCTTGTCCAGTGGTGGTTGGTTGCTGTCTGTAGTGCCTTGAAAGGTTGTCCACTCGCCTTCTGAGTTACAGGACTGTAAGGGGTTTTGGGAGTTGTCCAGCTTGCCCAGCTGCAGTCAGCTGCCGGTGGCGCTACTGCGGGCGCCGGACGTTTCCCATCTGTCTGGGGGCATCTGAAAATCGAACTGCGCTCTGAGTTCGGGGGCAGGTGCCCATCATGTGGCCTGGTTGTCCGCAGCCCCAGCAGCGTGTTGTAGGTGTTGTCTCCAACTGCGGAGGGGGAGCTGCTTGTCTGGCCGCTCTTAGCGACCGTATCTCTTCAGTTCAGAGCTTCAGGCTGTCCATAGCTGTTGTCATGGGATCCGGTATAGCAGGTGTGGGAGTGTGGTATGTCTGCTGCACTGCAGTAGTGGTGGAGACACGTTGGGATGGGCTCTTAGCAACCGTCCTCATCCATTCCTCTTCCTCCTTGTCGGCATCCTCTTCCAACATCCGTACATGAGCCTGGAGCTCTTCAAAAGGTGTCTTTATTTGCATGTACTCGTTGCCAGCCCTGACTGCTTCAGCTATGTCAACGGGCTGCATGGCCAACAAGTGTCTCTGCAGGTAAAAATTTCCAACTGTGATTCAAAAGATATCCAGCATCATCCTCTGCATGGGTCGGTGAGGTAGATCAGCATACTCAACGCGCACGAGGCACTCTACTTCACTTGCATGTTCTTGGAGTGACGTCTTGTGTTGGCGGCGCAGGCTGGTCAGCCGGGACATAGCTTCCCTTGGTGTTAGCCCAAAACGTGCTCGTAGTGCAGTAAATGTACCCTGCAGATGTGGAGGCTTTCCACAGTCCAATGCTTTACCTCGTAATGCATCTCTCAAGTACAACATGGCCGTGTTCTCTGGCCATTCATTTATCTCTGCTACTTCCATGAATCTAGTGATAAAATACTCGACGTCTCCTTCACTGTCAAACTTTGGAGCCGTTAAAGTAGCTGGTGCATTGCCTTGGTTGGGCCTCATCATGGCCGTCAATTCTTTGGTCAATCTGTCAATTGCTGTAGTTTCTGGGTTGCCAGCTAGTGCTCGACTGGCGCTGAGTGCTCTCTGGGTGGCCATCCTTTGCGGATAGAGGAGTGATCTCAACTCAGATCTAAGTAATGGTCAGTACAACTGGATCCCGGGCCGGTCTGAGGGTGATCCGGGCCGGTATCAGTGTTTCCAGTGGCTCTATCAGATCTAGAGGTTGTTCTGGTGGATACTGTGACAGTATCTGGCACTCCGTAGCTTGTAACAACTGTTACGAAAATTCTTGTACTGCTGCAGGGCGGAGCAAGCTCTACGAGCCTACAGGCAGTAGTGTAGGGACACTGTAAGTGGATACAGTGCCGGGGTCAGTGTTACCAGCTGAGTAGCACTCCAAGCTGAATAACCTTTGGTAGCTGAGTCTGTATAGCTGATACACGACTCTCTCTTCTTTCTGTACAGTGCCGGTATCTCTATGTCCAGGGCGGAGCGAACTAAACGAGCCTGTAAAAGATACGGTAGCGTCTGTACTGGACTGCTGCAAATGGAGCAAGCTCTACGGTTGATGCAGACAGCCTTTAGTAGGTGATACTGTGCCGGTATAGCTGCTGCAGGGCGGAGGGCCTCAACGAGCCTGCAGAGAAATCCGGTAGGATCTTGTGTCAATTGCTTCTTCAGATCTACTCTTTCGGTAGATCAATCTTCTCCTCTCTCCAGATCTACACCCGGTAGATCAATCTTCTCCTTCTTCAGTGGTAGCTGGCCTGCAGTGCATTCTCAGGGCCAGAGGGTAGCGTGAAAGAGCACAGCGTGGGAAGATACCGTTTATCCCACCGCTGCCACCAATGTAATGGATTCCGGTCTGTTAACACGAACATCCACTATTCTCGAGTATTATACCTCTCTCCAGAGGGGACACTGTGCCGAATGACAGTGACAACTGTGCAGGGTAACCGAATTACCCAGTTAGGCAAGAGCCCATGGCTCAGACAACCAGTACAGCGTAGTGCTTGTATAAGTGGCTTTATTCTCAAAGACAAGGTGCTAGAGGGTGTTTAGTCCTCTAGGTTGGCAACATGAGAAAGAATGCAAAGAGTAAGACAGTGTGTTTTCCTTTTATAGGAGAGCTAATAGGTACAAAACATATAACAATCATAGCACAGGAAACAAACTAGCCAATACAATCAATTATATAAATAAATAGCCAATCAACAATGCAATACGGTTAAATAAGGGAGATGCCAAGTGGCTAAGGGTGGAGTCCTATCTCCTATTGTCCAATCAGTAGTCCTGCAAGGCTCCCAGGCTGTATATAGAGTAGGGTCCATGAAGTTGGTAATCTAGGGGTAGGTACTTCCTGTTCCTGACCTTGACTGAGCTCCTACATACTTTTGAAGATCCTCATCTATGTCGGCCATCTTGTGCCGGCCCGGTACAGCTATACCGGGTTGGTAGAGGGTCAATACCGGCCCTGCAGGGGTCACTACCGACCCTGTACACGATGCCACCGGCACAGTAGGACTTTCCACCCAAACAGCTGTTAACCGAACGCTGTGGGTTGAAGTCTAGCGCATTGTCTCGCAAGGTTCTAGAGTAAGCGACCTGTTCACTGCTAGTGTTCATCAAAATCTACCACAACATGTAGTATCTGTATATATGTTACAAAGAACATATGGTTTTATTAAAAAGCTTCAACTTCTATTAATTTTCCTCATCTTTGAAGGCAAAAGTTCTCAACTGCCTAAGTTTTGATTAATAAATCAATTGTTCAAAACCAAAATTTCGTTAACTTGGATGGC
This sequence comes from Cryptosula pallasiana, assembly GCA_945261195.1. Taxonomy (NCBI): domain Eukaryota; kingdom Metazoa; phylum Bryozoa; class Gymnolaemata; order Cheilostomatida; family Cryptosulidae; genus Cryptosula; species Cryptosula pallasiana. Next base: position 15,346,487 of record OX183135.1, on the reverse strand, counting down.
GAAAAAACGGTATCAGCAAGTAACAAAACGAGTTTGACTGTTGGCACAGAGGTAAGCTAGTCAAACTGCTGGTAGAAGGTTAGCCGACTAGTGTAGTGGGATGCTGATAGAGTGTTTGATGACAATAATTGACGCGTTTGGCAACAATTTCTAGCTTTTAAACACTTCAATCCCTCATCAAAATAATACATTGCATACTTCAAGCATACTGTAATATCTCTTGAGGGAAGTTTACTGAGTTTGAGTGTGGTTATAATTATGTGCTTTTATTGATAGTACACTCGATTCTCGTAACACTAAAATAAATGTAATATTGATAATATGCAAGGCAGGTGGACAAAATAAGGTTTGCTACTTTGACACATCAAACAACAAAAAGAAACAAGTCTCTCAGGTCAAACAAAATGATCAGGTTTTTGTACTAACTTTAAAATAATAACGTTGTAAAATCTGTTTATGTTATAAATACCTTTGTGGTTCTATCCTCGGTGAGATATTAATATTATAGTTACTGTAAGTTTTCAACGAGGTTATGGTAAGTAATGTCTGATGATAATATCATAAGATGGAGCCATGATTAAATCTGCTGCCTGACAGCTCGAAGGCTCTAGTAGTGATGAATCTCATAACAACAAAACAAGTCTATTGCTACTGACCGCATAAAGGATAAAAGTAACCGAAAATCTAAACATAAACAGTGACAGCCCACCTCATCAACGAATACACAATTACGTTCCCATCATGGACCTAGATCCTACTTCACATAAATTTATGTTATGCAACGGTTATCTAACATTTTAATCAACGTTCCGGTTTTTATGTAACTTTTTTCACAGTTCACTGTTATTTTATATCTTGATTTAAATAATAGATTTTTGCTTGTTATTGGACAAGGCCATAATTTTTACTACACATACCATAGCGTGTGAACCTATTGTTTTTGCTGAACAAGTTTATCAATGCTGTACTTGAGTACCAACTACTACATATGTATACTAAATGTATGTGTGACCACAGGTTAAACAAAGAGAAGTGAGTACAAGTAACAAAGTAGTAGTTGTGCTCTTTTGGATGTGTAAGCGACTCAATAATTTATGTTCAATGGCAATAATGAGCAATAAAATAATTTGTTTATAAACATGTTAATAAAAATTGATCATACAAGCATTATTTATTGCTTGCAGCATGCTATGGAGATGTGAACTGTTATAAAATGAGACAACAACAGCTCCCACTCACTGAGTCGTTATTTTAAATTATTTGCTTCACTATATTCTTTTCCTCTTTGATTTGAAGTAAATATTCTAAAAAATTAGTTGGTGCATGGAAAAGACTATCAATTTGAAACATTGATATGTCTATGAGAATAATTTAACAAAGCAACTACAGAGAAGATAACCCCCACAGCCAACACTTGTTAATGCATGGCAGGGCATTATCATAGACAAATATAACTGCTAAGCATGCTTGATTATAGTAACTAATATGCCAAAGCAGGCCGGCATTTGTAAAAACAAGCATATCAAAATAAACATACATAGCAACTTGGCTTCCCACATTCACTAAATTATCTGGTGCATCAACGACATACAAACAGTATGCAATGAATATTCACTGATATACTTTCATTCAGAGAGCTATTTGTTGTAGATGGAGTGCAAGATAGGCACATCTCACTAGGCCTGATGAGTTGCAATAGCCTTTAGACTCACTTTTACATCAATGGCTGCTCAACTACCTAATGTACGTTCTAAAAACACTAAAAGAAAATGAAACGAATCGAAAATACTTTCGCACACTTTCTCCTGTTACTAATGAGTCATTCTACTTTTTTTAGCACTCGGTTAAACCAAAGATGGGTTAACTGACTGCTTACAAAACTTGAGTTGCTTGGACTTACTTTCTGATCTGGAAAATAATAAATTGATCAGAAGAAAAAACAGAAGTTTGCAGGCGCACATTTTTTTTAGCAATTTTCTGTAGCAAAAAGTGGTATGATCTGGAGTTGTCATGCTGCTTCTCTCATTACCAAATCATAGACATCGCTTTATAAATATTACAATAATACTAAACCAGTACAGAAATCGACATTGGTTGTCTGCAATAATGGCATTCAGCACAATGATGAATGATGATGGGGCACATAAATATGTAAAGTTGTCTTCTCTTGGTACAGCATTCAGCTGGTGTATTTGTGTACAAATTTTCCATCGCATTGAAAACTGTGCAGCGTTTTTTTTGGGTCAATTGGTTCAAGAATGATTATTTTAGCTGTTTGAGTAAATGAAATATTACAGTAACACTGCATTCCTCTTACTATTATTTTAGTGCTGCATCTATGAATAATATACCAAGTGGTTATTGCTGCATCATTGATGTGTGCTCTCTTCCCTAGTATGAAATGATTGGGAGATGACATTGGAAGCTGTGTATTAGTCAGGTTATAGCAAAAAAAAGTTGTCTCCCCTTGACTCTGTATAGTAGCTTTTTTGAGATGGGCAGATGGCCTAAGGTCTTTCTCCCATTATTCACAAGTTGTTTTACTGTGAATGAAATAATAGTTATGTTATAGGCCGTTGACTGCACCAATGGATATAAAGACACTGGCTCAAAATCGTTTGAAAAAGCTGTCTCCCCTTGGCCGAGTATAGTAGCAATTATTTCTGTTTTATGTCGAGATGTTTTAGCTGGGATAGATAGCTTGAGGTCTTCTTCATCCTAACATGTTGTTATATTATTGTAGCACAAAGTAATACTCTGTAGGCATCTCCATTGACACTGGACCTAAACTCTGCAGTTTTCATGCAATCAATGGTATAACGTTGTGCTTCGCCTTCCTGTGACAGATCTCTGATGTCGAGGACTGTCTAATTGCACTTTTTAGTGATGCAAAAAGCTATCTTACCAACAGTGAGTGGTGGCTTGGATTTCTTGTTTCTGGTAGTTGTACTTGCTGTAGATTCTGCAAGTGGCCAGCTTCACAAATTTTTGCAAATAAATCTAACAACAAAAAATGTTTGTGAACAGAAAACTTTTTTTCGTGTACATTGATGAAACATTTTTTGCACAGAGAGATAGCCTGAGGTCTTGTCTCTGATAACATGCAAGCTTTTTTGCTGTGAGTGGATTACAAACAATGCTATAGGCCATTGATTTAATGCATGTATCTGAAGGTGTTGGGAGGCTTACCAGTGCAACTAACTAACATCACGTATTTTCAAACTGACGTGCATTTACATAACATAGCATTGCGCGTGTTCCAAGTGGTTTAGCTGCATACAGGCTCATTACCTTGGCTAAATAGCTCATTTCTTTTAGTTGAAATTCACTGTCTTGAGGTATATTGCTTCAACCAGCAGCCAATTTGAGTCAAAAGCACTAATTGCTGAAAACTATATGCATATTTTCAACATTGCCAACTGCAGTCCACCATTTTGTGTATGGACGAGCTGAATGCAATTTGTTCAATATAAACATTTCTAAAAATTCCTATCACTTACAAATTGCATCGAGAGACTTACTTTAATATTTCTGCTCTAAAAATATTTATTTTATTCTTATTATGCAAACCTGGGTGTCACAGTTTTGGGATTAACCGTTTGGAATTAGAAGATCTTTTAGAAGATTATTTTAGTGTACATAAAGCTGTTAGCCTTCTATACAGTAGTTTGCTTAAAAATCTCAATTGCAAAAAGTTTTAGGTATCATATCATGTTCAAGTTCGAGTTTTTGTAAAAAAAGGTTATCAACTTGCTATTTTCACTTTTACCTCTTAGTTTAGTATATTTAAGGTAAAGTAAGTTACGAAAATATGTCTGTAAGCTGTTACTTACCAAATAACTAGCAAAGATTCTTTGATCTTATCATATTGGCAGCTTTCACTGGCAAGTGTCAGTAGATGATTGTTTGGGAAAATCTCATCTGATGCTGCATTAATTATTTTTAAAAAATGAGCATTTGAAGTCTCCCATGTACATCAAATGCATTCTAGCAGTTCTCGAACAAGCGTATTGTAGTGGGTTTTTAAGACCACATTGTCTGTGCTGAGGTCCCCCTGACAACTACAGAGTGTCAGGCATGCCTTCCTTGAGTCTGGTGCTGCCAGAAACTTTGTGAAAGGCAGATATTAACTCTACGGGCCCTGCAGCTATCACTACCAGCCCTGCCTCTATCATTACCAGTCCTGCATTAAAGAATGGCTCCGGCCATTTCCATATTTATCTGATATGTCATTGATATGTCCTTATGAAGTGCTTCAAATACCAACTTTGTCAAAATTCAATTTATTTCTATGTTTTTTTAACAACATTAATAACAAGCATGTTGTGAGTGTTGTCTCCCCTTCGAAATCTTTTGGGAAAACATATGACGTACGCAAGTGTATTAGCGACGCTAAGCTTTTGTTTTTACTACTAACTGTGCCGCTACTAGTTTATCAATCAATGAGCCAGGTCACTTGTACTGTTATCAACGATATACTGTGGTAGATTTCAGTGCACTCTAGTTGTAAACAGGTAGTTTACACTAGAAACCTTGCGAAGCAATGCGCTAGACTTCTGCCCACAGCATTTGGTTAATAGCTGTTGGGTAGGAAGTCCTACTGTGCCGGTAGCATAGTAAGCAGGGCCGGTATTGACCCCTGCAGGGTCGGTAGTGACCTCTACCGACCCGGTACAGCTGTACTGGGCCGGCACAAGATGGCCGCCTTAGACGAGGATCTGCAAAGACGTCAGAGAACTTAGTCAAGGTCGTAAACAGGAAGTGCTTACCCCTAAAGTACCAACTTAGTGGACCTAATTCTATATACAGCCTGGGAACCCTGTAGGAGCCGTCATTGGACAATTAGGAGAAAGGACTCCGCCCTTAGCCACTTGGCACCTCCTTGTATTATCTTGCATTGCATTGTGATTGGTTGAGTATTTATATAATTAATGTAATTGGTTCAATTACTTCCTGTGCATTGTCTCTTATATGTTTTGTGTTCATTAGCTCTCCTATAAAAGGAGAGCTCCCACTGTTAATCTGTGCATTCATTACAATGAGCCATAGCATGTATTCTTATATTGCTAAACACCTAGAGGAATAATTACCCTCAGGACTGCTTTGTAATAAAGCCATTACTACAAACACTACTCGGTACTGTTTGTCTGAGCCATGGGCTCTTGCCTTACCGGGTAATTCGGTTGCCCTATACAGTTGGCACTGTCGGTCAGTACAGTGTCCCCTCTGGAGAGAGGTAGAATACTTGAGACTAGTGGATGTCCGTGGTAACAGACCGGAATCCATTACATTGGTGGCAGCGGTGGGATAAACGGTACCTTCCCACGCTGTGCTCTTTCACGCTACCCTCTGGCCCTGCGAATGCACTGCAGGCCAGCTACCACTGAGGAAGGAGAAGTGATCTACTGGGTGTAGATCTGGAGAGAGGAGGAGAAATTGATCTACCGAAGTAGTAGATCTGAAGAAGCAATTGACACAAGATACTACCGGATTTCTCTGCAGGTTCGTTTGAGTGCGCTCCGAACTGCAGCAGCTATACCGGCACAGTATCCACTACTAAAGGCTGTCTGCATCAACCGTAGAGCTTGCTCCGTTTGCAACAGTCCAGTACAGACGCCACCGTATCTTCTACAGGCTCGTAGAGTTCGCTCCGACCTGGACATAGAGATACCGGCACTGTGCGAAAAGAAGAAAGAGTCGTGTATCAGCTATACAGACTCAGCTACCAGAGGTTATTCAGCTTGGAGTGCTACTCAGCTGGTAACAGTGACCCCGGCACTGTATCCATTTACAGTGTCCAGACACTACTGTCTGTAGGCCCGTAGAGCTTCGCTCCGCCCTGCAGCAGTACAAGAAGTTTCGTAACGGTTGTTACAAGCGACGGAGTGCCAGATACTGCCACAGTATCCATTGGACCAACCCCTAGATCTGCTAGAGCCACTGGAAACACAGCTACTGACCCGGATCTAACCTATACCGGCCCGGGATCCAGTTGTACTGATCATTTCTTAGATTTGAGTTGAGATCACTCCTCTATCTGCAAAGAATGGCCACCCAGAGAGCACGCAGCGCTGGTCGAGCACCCGCTGGCAACCCAGAAGCTACAGCCATTGATAGATTGACCGAAGCATTGACGGCTATGATGAGGCCCAACCAAGACAATGCACCAGCTAGGCTAAAGGCTCCGAAGTTCGACGGTGAAGGAGACGTCGAGTACTTCATCAGCCGATTCATTGAGGTAGCTGAAATGAATGAGTGGCCAGAGAACACGGCCATGTTATACCTAAGGGATGCATTACGAGGTAAAGCATTGGACTGTGGAAAGCCTCCACATCTGCAGGGTATCTTTGCTGCACTACGAGCACGTTTTGGGCTAACACAAAGGGAAGCTATGTCCCGGCTGACCAGCCTACGCCGCCAACACAAGACGTCGCTCCAAGAGCATGCAAGTGAAGTAGAGCGCCTAGTGCGCGTTGCGTATGCAGATCTACCTCACCGACCCATGCAGAGGATGATGCTGGATATCTTCAGCACCACAGTTGGCAATGCTTACCTGCAAAGGCACTTGTTGGCCATGCAGCCCGTTGACCTTGCTGAAGCAGTCCGGGCCGGCAACGAGTATATGCAGATAAAGACGCCGTTTGAAGAGCGCCAGGCTCATGTACGGATGTTGGAAGAGGATGCCGACGAGGAGGAAGAGGAATGGATGAGGACGGTTGCCAAGGGCCCATCTCAACGTGTCTCCACCGCTACTGCCGTACAGCAGACACACCACACCCCTACACCTGCCATACCGGATCCTATGACAACAGTCATGGACAGCCTGAAGCTATTGACAGAAGAGCTACGGTCGCTGAGAGCGGCGAGACAGGCAGCTCCCGCTCCACAGTTGGAGGCAGAGCCTGCAACGCGCTGCTGGGGCTGCGGACAACCAGGTCACATGATGAGTACCTGCCCCCGAACTCAGCGCGCAGCTCACTTTGCAAACAACCCCAGACAGACGGGAAACGGCCGGCGCCCGCAGTAGCGCCACCGGCAGCTGACTGCAGCTGGGCAAGCCGGACCACACCCACAACCCCTTATAGTCCTGGAACTCTGAAGAAGAGTGGACAACCTCCCAAGATACAACCGACAGCAACCAACCACCGCTGGACAAGCCAAACAACTCCTGATGCCCCGTACAGTCCTGGAACTCTGAAGAAGAGTGGACAACCCCCCAAGAGAGCGTCAACACCCGCTGACTGCAGCTGGACAACTCCTGACACCCCGTACAGTCCTGGAACTCTGAAGAAGAGTGGACAACCCCCCATTAGTCCTGGAACTCTGAAGAAGAGTGGACAACCCCCCATTAGTCCTGGAACTCTGAAGAAGAGTGGACAACCCCCCATTAGTCCTGGAACTCTGAAGAAGAGTGGACAACCCCCCAGGAGAACACAGACTGACAGTAGCTGGGGAGCTCGTCAACCCCCTTACAGTCCTGCAACTCTAGGAGAGAGTGGACAACCCCCCAGGAGAACACAAATGGCAGCGCCACCGCTGGAGCGACCTTACCAGGCCAGCTACTTCCTGGCTGGAAGGTTAGCCGGTAGACCAGCCTCCCTGTTGATTGACACAGGCTGCACCACCAACTTGCTGTCGAAGCATCTGTATCAGCAGTTGCCACAGTCAGTGAAGGACACGCTGCAACGCAGCGAGGCACATGGACTCATGGCTGACGGGTCTAGGATTCCCTTTTACGGTACCCTGCAAGTAGACTTGCAGCTTCGTAAGCTGAGGACGAGCATCAACTTCGTCATTAGTGACATCAATGAAGATGCCATAATTGGCATGCCGTTCCTCACCGTACACGAGTGTGCCCTACGGTTTCCAGACTCCCATGTCATCATTGACGGACATGTGCTACCTTGCACAGATAAGCACGGGCGGCCACTTAGTGATAGTGTCCGTCTAGCGCAAGCAGAGCTGACGGAGGAACCCCCTTACACCCCTGAAGAAGAGGACGTCCCCACACAACCACCCACTGTAGAGAGAACTACAGGTGGAATGTATCAGGCTGTGAAGAGCCCCCCGCCACAGGTAGATGGCAGAAGATTTGAGCCGGATCGGACAACAACTGTAGGCGCTAGAGGCGAAACAGTGTTCTCCCCCCCGTTGGCTACGCCCCTGCGCAGGGGAGAAGGGAGCCCTGCTGCTGGAGAGAGGCAGCTGCCCTTCAACCATCAACCCTCTGTTAAAAGATGCAGAGCTGAAGCAAGCAAGCACCACACAGAGGCAGGCCATGAGAGCGCTCAACTGTGTCTATACCGGAATTCCCACCACCCGCCTAGTGGAAAGGCAAGAAAAGCAGTAAACAGACCCAAAAAGACTGCAAGGGAGGTGCGGACCACATCACGCTTGGTTTCAAAAGAGTCCCCAGGAGCTCCCCGACGACCTCCAGTGAACAGAATCACTGTAGCAGACCGTCGGAAGAAGTTGGAGAAGTGGCCAAAAACCCCCAGTACCCAAACACTTCCTGTGGAGCCAGACAGAGTGAGTCAGAGTTGTGAACAACACTGCAGCTCCAAGAAGCCACTCATACCCGCGAAAGTCATCAAAGGAGTAACACTCACTTACAAGATGTCCAAACATTGTCTAGAACTGAGCGACGCAGAGGATCTGCTGCTGGACTTGGATGACTATCCGCCTACCCAGTTAGAGAAAGAGCTGGAGACCATGCCGACAGCAGAGCTGTACACCAAGCCTGAGAAAGGGAAAGCTGAGGAGAAGGAGGAGGAGATCCAGCTAGCTAAGAAAGGAACAGAGGGTGAGCAATTAAATGCGGCATTTTCAAAATGGTTGTTTGAAAACTGCACGCCACGAGATCCGTTAGCACTACGGAGTGGCAGCCAGCCTAGCTATGCTAAACCTATACCTCTAGACTTACCATGCGCTGGTGACAGTAGAGTATGCGCTCTCCCACGAGTTGGGACTGCTGACACCCTTAGAAGGGCAGTAGATAAAAAAGAGCGGGAGATCAAGTGCCCACCACTTGATGCTGCCTGCCTGCCGGCCCGGGATGACTCCCTACCGGCCCGGAGCACCTCTATACCGGCCCGGGGCAACCCTATACCGGCCCGGGGTCCTCCAGAGATTCAGTCAAGAGAGACTGAGAGGCTACAAGGCATTACTTACCCTTGTAGAGCCTACCGAAGGAGAAAGCCTGTGGTGGCAGCTAAGGGTGAACGTCCCACGACGTCTTCACCACCAACCTTAGTGCCACACAGCACAGTGCACCACACCCCGGCACGGGATGTTACTTGCACCCCCACGGTACAGTGGGAAGAGGAGAAGAAGCGCTGGCTTTCCTTAAATAAGGAACGGCGGTCTCCTAGAAACAAAATACGGAAGGTTCTGTCGGCGCTAGAACTTCCAGGGCCACTACTCTCACCCATACATGACACTATGGTAGAGCAAGCCCCGCTGCAATACAGGCAGCCAATCAACACGTTGCATAAAAGTTATCATGCACCTTGTGTTGTAGACTCACGCTCCCAGGTGGACGTGACGCCGAGGCTCACCATAAGGTTGGTGCAAGCACCTAGCCCTACTGCAGAGGAGAAGGCAGAGGAGACCGAGGAGAAGGTGCCCGACCCAGTTACACCTACGTTGGACGACGAGCCAACCACCTCGTGGAAGGAGGATGGAAGACGGAACCCCACAAGATGGCGCATGCTGCGCTGGGTCACCTCGGAGACAGAGGAGCGGGTGGAACACCTGTTGCAGGAGGCTGTGGACTACACGTGTACCAAGTGTAACTACCAGGCCAGGAACATGAGGCAGCTCAGGGTACACACGCTGCAGCACTATCTAAGACATTACTGTCGGTGCCACTACGCAAGCGAGAGCCGCGACGCGGTGTACTCCCATCAGAGCAAGTTTGATGCGCCAGGAAATGCTATGCACTACCAGAAGACGGGGATCATATACACGGTTGATCGCCCTAGCTACTCCCGTTTCTGTGAGTTTGTTAGATGGAGCAATGCATCTAAGTTCAGGCGATGCCAGCCCACACACCAAGGGGAACCAACTCCCAAGGTGCCTGTGAAGAAGCGACTGGGCTCTCCAGTACAAAGGGAAGCGCCTAAGAGGAAAGATGAGAAGAGAGGCAAGTTCACGCCAACTCTTACCGGGTATAGAATACCCAAACGGACAGCTAGTCCACCTAGTGCAACTTGCCCACCGGAGCCAGAAGTCGCCAGCACTGAGCCAGGAGAGGTGGACGTGCCCAGACCGTCACTTCATTTCCTACAACACAGTGACCGTCTAGCCACACAGATAGAGGATCACGTCACTACTCTGGAGAAGCAGCTGGGAGAGCTGCGGAGGCTGCTGATAAGCCAGACTCTGTCGGAGGGACAGACGACTGTGGCTAAAGCCGAAGCGCGGCTTGTCACTACAGAGGTTGAGCGGTTGCGCCAGCAAGCCACCAGCCTGAGGGGCGCTCTCTACTAAACGAGACGCCAGACACTGTATATATGATATATACTCTTGTTCTGTTATATATACCTGTTATGCAATCAAATATATAACCTGGGTACGAGTGTTACCCCCCACACATATCTGCTCTTGATATTTTATTATTAAAGCCAGGCTATGACTTTAATGGAGAGAGGTATGTGGTAGATTTCAGTGCACTCTAGTTGTAAACAGGTAGTTTACACTAGAAACCTTGCGAAGCAATGCGCTAGACTTCTGCCCACAGCATTTGGTTAATAGCTGTTGGGTAGGAAGTCCTACTGTGCCGGTAGCATAGTAAGCAGGGCCGGTATTGACCCCTGCAGGGTCGGTAGTGACCTCTACCGACCCGGTACAGCTGTACTGGGCCGGCACAAGATGGCCGCCTTAGACGAGGATCTGCAAAGACGTCAGAGAACTTAGTCAAGGTCGTAAACAGGAAGTGCTTACCCCTAAAGTACCAACTTAGTGGACCTAATTCTATATACAGCCTGGGAACCCTGTAGGAGCCGTCATTGGACAATTAGGAGAAAGGACTCCGCCCTTAGCCACTTGGCACCTCCTTGTATTATCTTGCATTGCATTGTGATTGGTTGAGTATTTATATAATTAATGTAATTGGTTCAATTACTTCCTGTGCATTGTCTCTTATATGTTTTGTGTTCATTAGCTCTCCTATAAAAGGAGAGCTCCCACTGTTAATCTGTGCATTCATTACAATGAGCCATAGCATGTATTCTTATATTGCTAAACACCTAGAGGAATAATTACCCTCAGGACTGCTTTGTAATAAAGCCATTACTACAAACACTACTCGGTACTGTTTGTCTGAGCCATGGGCTCTTGCCTTACCGGGTAATTCGGTTGCCCTATACAGTTGGCACTGTCGGTCAGTACAGTGTCCCCTCTGGAGAGAGGTAGAATACTTGAGACTAGTGGATGTCCGTGGTAACAGACCGGAATCCATTACAATACTATCGTTGCTGTTATGCTTCAGCAATTTTGGCGATCCAAACAAAAGTCTAGCGTTCACTAAAACACTTGCGTACGTCATATGTTTTCCCAAAAGATTTCAAAGGGGAGACAACACTCACAACATGCTTGTTATTAATGTTGTTGAGAAAACATGGAAATAAATTGAATTTTGACAAAGTTGGTATTTGAAGCACCTCATAAGGACATATTAATGACATATCAGATAAATATAAAAATGGCCGGAGCCATTCTTTAACACTACCGGCCCTGCAGCCAATCTATACCAGGTCAGGGAGGAAAGAAGGAACGTAGCCTGAGAGATCAGACTAATCTCAAAAGATGCAGAAGCCTGAGTCCCCTGTATAACCATCATCAGATTTGCCAGAAGCCGTGAAAGCCTAACAACTCTACCTATATCGCACCATCACTCCCTGGTCTGTGACTCAGCAGTATTGCTCTGGAAGCTCCGCCTCATACTCAGACTTAACCTATCTGATAAATTGCTAATTATAATCTGTCTGTTGATTGCATATTTATGTCCAACTTATTTTTTCATTTGTTATCTCTATAATTATGCCAATAATTTTCTGTACCTCTGCCTATAAAAGGCAGAGTTTTGCTTACAGTCCTTGCACTTGTATCAGGATGCTGCTTGTGATTGCACCAAGTAGAAAGACACTTGGGTTGTTGTAAAATAATAAAATGATTATTACTCTGAAGCACTGAGTAGTGAGTCTGAGCCGTGGGCTCTGTAACAGTTGTGGAGTCAGAGATACTCCTCTGTTGGAGTTGTTTGCTAAATAACCTCTGTTAGAGAGAGGCTTTGTTGGTGGTATTTTGGTCGGCTCCCCGAAATCACTAAAAAAATATTAATACTCACTCGTATTTTTCCATTTGATGAAGAAAAATTGAGTCAGCAAAAAGCTTGGTAAATGATAGTAATGTGGTGAACTTTAGTAGAACACATGCGCTGCACACTTATATCAATTTAGAGGTGACTCTGTCTGAAGCAATCAGTCAGACAGACCTCCCAAAGTGATGACTCAGAGATCTATCACCTCAGAAGAAGAAGGAAAGACCTTTCCGGCCCTGCAGCTAGCATACCAGCCCTGCAAATACTATTTTGGCCCTTCAGCTTTACTTACCGGCCCTGCAGTGACCTTTACCAACCAGGTAGTGCCCTTTATTGGCCCTGCAGTGACCTTTACCAACCAGGTAGTGCAAAAACAATGAAAAATCATGACAACTCTCAGCAATAACCAAATAATAGTAATAATTTTCATTATTTATTAAAACCCAACATGAAAAGTTATTATGTATTACCATTCTTATTTCAACACGGTTAATCACTGATTGATAAGCACAGGTTTAAATAATTTGGAAACAATTTAAGCTAGATATTGATTTGTGTTTGCGAGCAAAAACAAGAATATTTTGGAGAATAAAATTTAACAAATGACGCTGAATGGGCTTGAACACCTGTACTGCTTGTGGTTACTCTTGCACGTCATCAACTACACCATCAACCGCTGACTGAAACAGCACAGCTTTGAGACCCACATTTTTCCTAAACATTACAGGTAGCAGTATAGTTCTACTTGCAAAGACTTTTCACGTGAAAAATTTCCACCACTGGGAATCGTACCTGAACCCCTAAAACAGCAGGCAACAAACTTAGCCATCGAGCTATAAAGACATGTTGCTGACACGTAATCTAATTTAGTAAATACTGCCAACTGCTTTGCGATAGCTTTACTTTTTACAAAAAAACGGCTTTTTGAGTGCCCGATGCTTTTTCTGTGCTGGGTCCACACAAGCACATGCTTCACAATTGTCGATACCACATGCACTCATGTTACTTCATATACTCATGCTGACTTGGCACCTCCCTTTTGGCATTAGTTGTTTTTACGCGAAAAGAAATCCCTACCTGGGAATCGAACCCAAACCCTGCCAACAGCAGCTCACAGTGTTAACCAGTTAGCAATGTTCATAAACAGCTTAAGATAAAAAGAAGGGTGTAGGGCCTACATACAAAAAAACTATTTTGGGGTGCAGACATTGCTAACTACTTATCAAACTTTTTCAAGTTTTTCTCAGATTTGTTCAAGTTGTCATATGAATACTATTTGTGCTAAAGTTTTATAGGAAAAAAACATTTCCTTGGTGAAGACAGTAAATGACAAACATTTCTGTCACACATTGAAGATAGTGTGGGCTTTGACTCTTTCACCAAAGTTCAGAATTCTGACGGATGTTCTTCTGAAAGACGGTTACAATGCACTCACAACCATGCAATATTTATGCAAATCGGAGTAACTGCCCCTGAGTTATAGTCATTTTTTGGTTAGGAAGACCTCTTTTGAAAATGGAATAGCTGTGTTGGCAGTATTGCGAGAAATTTGAGGTCTCAAATTTTTGAAAGTTCAAGCATGGGGCTATGCTGCCTAATATTTTACTTGTCACTGACTAGTTCCATTCTGGTCTCAGAAAGCATTGAAAAGTGCTGTTTCTGTTGAGATTTTCAAATTTGAAAATGGAAAAACTTGAAACTGTTTAGTACGATCTCTTTGAAGTTCGAAATGGTATGTTGATACCATAGTTTACACTTTTGCAGCAAGTTTCAGTGCAATCGGGCTGTTGATTTTCTAACGGGAAGCGGTTTTAAGATGAAAAATGATTTTTTCATCAAAATCCAAAGTGGCAGCTTCCAAACAATTTTTTTAACACCGTGTAACAATGTCGAATCAGAAGGTTAGCGGAATGCACCATCTTTCAAAATTTGGTATTTTTCTGTCAATTGAGTCTGCGTTTTTTTGGTTACTTTGATGCTTTGAAAAACGATTATTCGCCTGTTTTTGCACTTGAATCGCGATGTTCTGGAATGTTTTGTATTTTTTAAAACCAACTTACTTTAATACCCGATGCCTATCAATTGTGTCGCAAAAAAAATTATAGCTTTATTTATAACAGTTCTTAAGAAAACGTGGCTACAGTTCGGTAATATTTGCCGCGAAAGAATGGGAAAAAAATAATAAAAGCAGCAAGAACATTAGTATTTTAGATTCTCTAAAATACTAATTAATTGAAATAAATGTTAGGTGAAACTGAAAAAAAAAATGTTCTGTTCAGAACAACAGACATTACAAATGATTAATATTAACGCAGCAACAGCTAGTGGATTTACTAATAACTACCATAGACATGGTGGATAGTTGTGAAATAACAGACAGCAATATCATTAGTAATGTTATGGTTATCCTGAAAAATAAAATTTGTCTATCTCTCTCACCAAAGAGCAAATGCTTTTTTGACCAACATTGTTTCCTAGCGTGTACGCAACCATCTGCCAAGAAAGGGCAAAACTCCTACATGAACAATTTTTTGAACAAAAATTGTTCTAGTGGGTACACAGCTTTAGGTTACCATTGTGCTGAGGGAATTTGTGTTTTCTTTTTATATTTTTCATTTCTGCGATGGATCTGTTTCTTTAAAATAAATAATTCTATTGCAGGAAAAGTGAAACTATTTTTAAATACAAAAGTGATTTTAAACCATCACTTTCAAGCTGTGAACCACCAGATGTAGTATTATTAGTAATAGCACCTTTTGTCACTATGGCTAGCAAAAGTAATGAAAGAATTCCAGTTTGTAAGTAAGTAACAATTAGTATGTAATATAGTTGTTGACAAAAAACAAATGAAAGTCAGTTGTATTTAATAAACAGCTGTGACAGTTCACCAATAACAGTATATGCTATCTATCAGCTCAGCGTCAGTAGATAATACTTTATTGCCCCTTCTAATTAAAACTTCCATCATAATTGAGTAAAAAAGGAGTAACATGGATCAATAAACGAAGTTGGCTGCAATAAACTTTTGATAAAGAAAAGGTTGTCTCGGTAATATATGTTGAAAGGGATGATAACTCTTGATAATTGTCTTCTATCTACTGCCTAATGAGAGAACCTCCTCCATCTTCAAACCCAAAAAGCTGACTGCTAAATTTGGATTATCAAATGCCTTGCTAAGAACTGTACATCCACGTTATGCATACTATAACCTCATAGAATGTGAAGAATATACAAAATCACCCATAATTCCAGAGCAGAAATGTCATTAAATAAGCATATTGTTCACTAAGTAAACAAAACTTTCACCACTTGCACAGCATTCATGGTACTGATTAGCACTTCTTTGCATTACTTTCAACACAATTATGAACTGATAAACCAACGAAAAACTACAAACAACGACAAATAGTAAACAGATAGTATCAAACAATGTGTGGTAGATTTCAGTGCACTCTAGTTGTAAACAGGTAGTTTACACTAGAAACCTTGCGAAGCAATGCGCTAGACTTCTGCCCACAGCATTTGGTTAATAGCTGTTGGGTAGGAAGTCATACTGTGCCGGTAGCATAGTAAGCAGGGCCGGTATTGACCCCTGCAGGGTCGGTAGTGACCTCTACCGACCCGGTACAGCTGTACTGGGCCGGCACAAGATGGCCGCCTTAGACGAGGATCTGCAAAGACATCAGAGAACTTAGTCAAGGTCGTAAACAGGAAGTGCTTACCCCTAAAGTACCAACTTAGTGGACCTAATTCTATATACAGCCTGGGAACCCTGTAGGAGCCGTCATTAGACAATTAGGAGAAAGGACTCCGCCTTTAGCCACTTGGCACCTCCCTTTATTATCTTGCATTGCATTGTGATTGGTTGAGTATTTATATAGTTAATGTAATTGGTTCAATTACTTCCTGTGCATTGTCTCTTATATGTTTTGTGTTCATTAGCTCTCCTATAAAAGGAGAGCTCCCACTGTTACTCTGTGCATTCATTACAATGAGCCATAGCATGTATTCTTATATTGCTAAACACCTAGAGGAATAATTACCCTCAGGACTGCTTTGTAATAAAGCCATTACTACAAACACTACTCGGTACTGTTTGTCTGAGCCATGGGCTCTTGCCTTACCGGGTAATTCGGTTGCCCTATACAGTTGGCATTGTCGGTCAGTACAGTGTCCCCTCTGGAGAGAGGTAGAATACTTGAGACTAGTGGATGTCCGTGGTAACAGACCGGAATCCATTACAAATGTACTGAAAATGAGTTTACCATCAGAAATGCTACAAATAAATTATAGCTATCTGTCATTTCAAGAGTTGAGTTTTATTTACTGATTTATGTCCAACAGACTTACTTTTTACCAAGTTCACCTTTGTAAACCTGCTATAGCTGCTGTAAGTAATCGTGGTAGTTCGCCATTCATAACTTTATTGTCATAATATATAATAGAACATAAAATAGTCTCGGTCATCAATTAATAACAACCAAAAAAGTATTTAAAAAATGATAAATGCTTTTTATGGAAGCCAATTTGAACTGAGCCTCTGTTTTTCGTTGTCTGCTTTTCACATCCGTTATTCCTTATGTGGTTTTAGTATTTAGTCTACAATATTCAATGCAGGAAAGGAGAACTTTCAATAAAAACACGGCAAAAAGAATATATATATACCTACATGTGTGCGTATAATATACTTACAATATCCAAATCTACCAAATCGACCAAATCTACCAAATCCACCAAATCTACCAATGCCTCCAAATCCAAATCTTCTGTATCCAAAGCTGTTGAATCTGCCGAATCCAAAACCGCCTCTACAAAATTAAATATGGAGTTAAACTGCATACGCAATTGTTTTAGTTATATTTTTCACATTTAAAGCTCAGTCCTAGATGTGTTGATGAGCTAAAACTACTAAATATTTATGTAGCATTATACACTCCATTTAAGGTGTCTACTTTTTGTTCGTCACTTTTCAAACTTCTTTGAATGTTCTACCAAAAATTCTAAACTCACCCGAATCTCCCGTAACCAAAACCTCCACCGATACCAAAGGCTGTTGTCTGCTGGAGAGCAAGACAGAGAGCAACGAGGATTACCAAGAACTTCATGTTTGCTGATGTTGGGTAGAGTTGAAGCTGTAATGATAAATTTATAAGTTGGGCAAAGCAAATTTCAGTCAAGTTTAGCGAAAAAAAAATATTTTGTTTAAATATCTTCACCAACTACTGACATTGACTCATGCATATATACTATATCAGCAGAGTTATGTTACATTATATTATGTATACAGTATGTGTACTCACCTGGACTTAGCTGTAAGGTAAAGTGACGGAGTAAAGAGTGAAAGTAAAACTGCTGCTTTTATACCAAACCATGACAAGTGTACATCAATCTCAGTGACTTATTGTACAAAATATTTGCCAATTGTTCACTTAATCAATTACGCGGACCAAAAACAGTTGTTCCGTGGATCAATCGTCTGCTCATGCCAATACTTTTAGTGAGCCAATAATACAAACAGAAAGTCTGACACTTGATTGGATGTGCAATCCAGTTATTTTCAAAAATAATTAATGGCTTCCTGACACACCCATAGCATTACATAATTTTACTGCTATTTACTCTAAAACACTTCCAAGAAATCCTAAATGCGTTTAAAACAATTTGATTGTGACCTAAACCCATTGTCTACAGTTTCATTAATAAAATAAAGCAGTTAGCAGAAAGTCATGCAAACTGTAGAATTATTTTGAAATAATTAACAATCACATTGCTCTACATTCATAGCAGACTGATTTAGATGTAGTTTTTTTTTGGGTTTATTACTGCTGGTGCAAGGTTTTTGTGGAAAATACTACATCAGTTCAACAAATAAAACAAAAATGACACAAGCTGACAAGGAAAATGAGATAAAAAAATTGACAGTGTCCTTTAGATCGGGATAAACAACTATAACACCTATCTCCAAAACATAGACTTATCCGTCTATTTCTTTAGAGTGTTGGAGAACACTGATGATGGAGTTAGTAACATGAATCGCAGCAAAAAAAAGGAGTTGAAACGGTTAGTTAAATAAAACTACTTAATTTATTTTTGTTTGCAAATTCTGATACTTTAAACAGAATCGTTTTGTTACATTGTCACTAAATGTCATTGGTTAGCAGAAGAGATCATTGCAAAGTACGACTTGCCTTTTCTTTTATGTTTTATAGATGTGAAAAAAATTGGGTCATCTAGCTTGGCTACTTTTTTACTTATGTAGATGATTTCATGTCCACATATTGTAATGGATTCCGGTCTGTTACCACGGACATCCACTAGTCTCAAGTATTCTACCTCTCTCCAGAGGGGACACTGTACTGACCGACAGTGCCACTTGTATAGGGCAACCGAATTACCCGGTAAGGCAAGAGCCCATGGCTCAGACAAACAGTACCGAGTAGTGTTTGTGGTATGGCTTTATTACAAAGCAGTCCTGAGGGTAATTATTCCTCTAGGTGGTTAGCAATATAATAATACATGCTATGGCTCATTGTAATGAATGCACTGATTATCAGTAGGAGCTCTCCTTTTATAGGAGAGCTAAGGAACACAAAACATATAAGATACAATGCACAGGAAGTAATGCAACCAATGACATCAATTATATAAATACTTAACCAATCACAATGCAATGCAAGATAATACAAGGAGGTGCCAAGTGGCTAAAGGCGGAGTCTTTTCTCCCAACTGTCCAATGACATCTCCTACAGGGTCCACAGGCTGTATATAGAATCAGGTCCACTAAGTTGGTACTTTAGGGGTAGTCACTTCCTGTTTACGACCTTGACTAAGTTCCTGAACATCTTTACAGATCCTCGTCTAAGGCGGCCATCTTGTGCCGGCCCAGTACAGCTGTACCGGGTCGGTAGAGGTCACTACCGACCCTGCAGGGGTCAATACCGGCCCTGCTTACCATGCTACCGGCACAGTATGACTTCCTACCCAACAGCTATTAACCAAATGCTGTGGGCAGAAGCCTCGCGCATTGCTTCACAAGGTTTCTAGTGTAAACTACCCGTTTACTACTAGAGTGCACTGAAATCTACCACATACCTCTCTCCATTAAAGTCATAGCCTGGCTTTAATAACAAAATATCAAGAGCAGATATGTGTGGGGGTAACACCCGTACCCAGATTATATATTTGATTATATATAAAGTCAGGTACTATGCCATGAGATGACATAGCACCTCTCTCCAGAGAAGGTCGCCCTTGCAGGTGACCTCCCATAACTCAACTCCTCCTGGATCATAGGGGAAGCTAGTAATCAGCTCCTTTTCTTCCTCCACGGGAGGGCTTGATGCTTTTACCAATCGTATGGTAAGCTTGGGCGTCACGTTCATTTGTGAGCGTGAGTCTACAGTAACATGTGCATTACCAGTTTTATGCAACATGTCGATGGGCTGCCTATAGTGCAGCGAGGCTTGCTGTACCATAGCGTCATGTATGGGTGCGAGCAGTGGCCCTGGAAGTTCTAGTGCTGGCAGAACCTTCCTTGTCTCAACTTTAGGAGACCGCCGTTCCTTTTCTAAGGAAAGCCAGCGCCTTCTCTCCTCTTCCCACTGTACCGTGGGGGTGCAAGCAACATCCCGTGCCGGGGTGTGGTGCACTGTGCTGTGTGGCACTAAGGTTGGTGGTGAAGACGTCGTGGGACGTTCACCCTTAGCTGCCACCACAGGCTCTCTCTTTCGGTAAGCTCTACAAGGGTAACTACTGCCTTGTAGCTTCTCAGTCTTCCCTGACTGAATCTCTGGAGGACCCCGGGCCGGTAGGGAGTCATCCCGGGCCGGCAGGCAGGCAGCATCAAGCGGTGGGCACTTGATCTCCCGCTCTTTCTTATCTACTGCCCTTATGAGGGTGTCAGCAGTCCCGACTTGTGGGAGAGCGCATACTCTACTGTCACCAGCGCATGGTGAGTCTAGAGGTACAGGTTTAGCATAGCTAGGTGGGCTGCCACTCCGTAGTGCTAACGGATCTCGTGGCATGCAGTTCTCAAATAACCATTTTGAAAATGCTGCATTTAATTGCTCACCCTCTTTCTCTTTTTCTGCTAGCTTCACCTTCTCTACCTTGGTACACAGCTCTGCCGTTGGTATCGCTTCCAGTACTTCTGTGTCTGCACAGTTGGCTGATGGACAATTATCAAGGCCTGCCTCCTGCAGCAAATCTGCCTTTTGGTCCTCAAGCTCTATGCATTGATCAGCCGCTATGGCTAGTTGGAGGATGGTCCTGTCACTGTCACTGCTAGGTACGAGTGGCTGGTCTGTGCTGCAGAGTTGTTTACAACTTTGTCTCACTCTGCCCGGCTTAACAGGAAGGGTTCGAGTCCTGGGAGGTTTTGGCCACTTCTCCAACATCTTTAGACGGTCAGCTACAGTGATTCTGTTCACTGGAGGTTGTCGGGGAGCTCCTCGGGGTAGTCTACTTTTCTTTGTAGGGGTTGGATGGTTGGAGGGTGGCTGCCTCTTTCCAGCGGTGGGGGTCTCCTCTCTCCATCGCATGGGTGTAGCCAACGGGGGGGAAAACACTGTTTCGCCTATAGCTCCTACAGCTGTTGTCCGATCCGGCTCAAATCTTCTGCCATCTACCTGTGGCGGGGGGCTCTTCTCAGCCTGGTACATTCCACCTGTAGTTCTCTCTACAGCGGGTGGTTGTGTGGGGACATCCTCTTCTTCAGGGGTGTAAGGGGGGTTCTCCGTCAGCTCTGCTTGCGCTAGATGGACACTATCACTAAGTGGCCGCCCGTGCTTGTCTGTGCAAGGTAACACATGTCCGTCAATGATGACATGGGAGTCTGAAAACCTTAGGGCACACTCGTGTAAGGTGAGAAACGGCATGCCAATTATGGCATCTTCATTGATGTCACTAATGACGAAGTTAACGCTCGTTCTCAGTTTACGAAGCTGCAAGTTTACTTGCAGGGTACCGTAACAGGGAATCCTAGACCCGTCAGCCGTGAGTCCATGTGCCTTGCTGCGCTGCAGCGTGTCCTTCACTGACTGTGGCAATTGCTGGTACAGATGTCTCGACAGCAAGTTGGTTGTGCAGCCTGTGTCAATCAACAGGGAGGCTGGTCTACCGGCTAACCTTCCAGCCAGGAAGTAGCTGGCCTGGTAAGGTCGCTCCAGCGGTGGCGCTGCCATTTGTGTGCTCCTGGGGGGTTGTCCACTCTTCTTCAGAGTTACAGGACTGTAAGGGGGTTGATGAGCAATCCGGCTACTGTCAGTCTGTGTTCTCCTGGGGGATTGTCCACTCTTCTTCAGAGTTACAGGACTAATGGGGGCTTGTCGAGCTGTCCGGCTGTCCTCAGCGGGCATCTGTGCTCTCTTGGGGGGTTGTCCACTCTTCTTCAGAGTTCCAGGACTGTACGGGGTGTCAGGAGTTGTCCAGCTGCAGTCAGCGGGTATTGATGCTCTCTTGGGGGGTTGTCCACTCTTCTTCAGAGTTCCAGGACTGTACGGGGCATCAGGAGTTGCTTGGCTTGTCCAGCTGTGGTTGGTTGCTGTCGGTTGTATCTTGGGAGGTTGTCCACTCTTCTGCAGAGTTCCAGGACTATAAGGGGTTGTGGGTGTGGTCCGGCTTGCCCAGCTGCAGTCAGCTGCCGGTGGCGCTACTGCGGGCGCCGGCCGTTTCCCGTCTGTCTGGGGTTGTTTGTGAAGTGAGCTGCGCGCTGAGTTCGGGGGCAGGTACTCATCATGTGACCTGGTTGTCCGCAGCCCCAGCAGCGTGTTGCAGGTTCTGCCTCCAACTGTGGAGCGGGAGCCGCCTGTCTTGCTGCTCTCAGCGACCGTAGTTCTTCCGTTAGTAGCTTTAGGCTGTCCATGACTGTTGTCATAGGATCCGGTATGGCAGGTGTAGGGGTGTGGTGTGTCTGCTGTACGGCAGTAGCGGTGGAGACACGTTGAGACGGGCCCTTGGCAACCGTCCTCATCCATTCCTCTTCCTCCTCGTCGGCCTCCTCTTCCAACATCCGTACATGAGCCTGGCGCTCCTCAAACGGTGTCTTTATCTGCATATACTCGTTGCCGGCCCTGACTGCTTCAGCAATGTCAATGGGCTGCATGGCCAACAAGTGCCTTTGCAGGTAAGCATTTCCAACCGTGGTGCTGAAGATATCCAGCATCATCCTCTGCATGGGTCGGTGAGGTAGATCTGCATACGCAATGCGCACTAGGCGCTCTACTTCACTTGCATGCTCTTGGAGCGACGTCTTGTGTTGGCGGCGTAGGCTGGTCAGCCGGGACATAGCTTCCCTGGGTGTTAGCCCAAAACGTGCTCGTAGTGCAGCAAAGATACCCTGCAGTTGTGGAGGCTTTCCACAGTCCAATGCTTTACCTCGTAATGCATCCCTTAGGTATAACATGGCCGTGTTCTCTGGCCACTCATTCATTTCGGCTACCTCAATGAATCGGCTGATGAAGTACTCGACGTCTCCTTCGCCGTCGAACTTCGGAGCCTTTAGTCTAGCTGGTGCATTGTCTTGGTTGGGCCTCATCATAGCCGTCAATGCTTCGGTCAATCTATCAATGGCTGTAGCTTCTGGGTTGCCAGCGGGTGCTCGACCAGCGCTGCGTGCTCTCTGGTTGGCCATTCTTTGCAGATAGAGGAGTGATCTCAACTCAAATCTAAGAAATGGTCAGTACAACTGGATCCCGGGCCGGTATGGGTTAGATCCGGGTCGGTAGCTGTGTTTCCAGTGGCTCTAGCAGATCTAGGGGTTGGTCCAATGGATACTGTGGCAGTATCTGGCACTCCGTCGCTTGTAACAACCGTTACGAAACTTCTTGTACTGCTGCAGGGCGGAGCGAAGCTCTACGGGCCTACAGGCAGTAGTGTAGTGACACTGTAAATGGATACAGTGCCGGGGTCACTGTTACCAGCTGAGTAACACTCCAAGCTGAGTAACCTCTGGTAGCTGAGTCTGTATAGCTGATACACGACTCTCTCTTCTTTTCGCACAGTGCCGGTATCTCTATGTCCAGGTCGGAGCGAACTCTACGAGCCTGTAGGAGATACGGTAGCGTCTGTACTGGACTGCTGCAAACGGAGCAAGCTCTACGGTTGATGCAGACAGCCTTTAGTAGTGGATACTGTGCCGGGATAGCTGCTGCAGTTCGGAGCGCACTCAAACAAACCTGCAGAGAAATCCGGTAGTATCTTGCGTCAATTGCTCTTCCGATCTACTACTTCGGTAGATCAATTTCTCCTTCTCTCAGTGGTAGCTGGCCTGCAGTGCATTCGCAGGGCCAGAGGGTAGCGTGAAAGAGCACAGCGTGGGAAGGTACCGTTTATCCCACCGCTGCCACCAATGTAATGGATTCCGGTCTGTTACCACGGACATCCACTAGTCTCAAGTATTCTACCTCTCTCCAGAGGGGACACTGTACTGACCGACAGTGCCACTTGTATAGGGCAACCGAATTACCCGGTAAGGCAAGAGCCCATGGCTCAGACAAACAGTACCGAGTAGTGTTTGTGGTATGGCTTTATTACAAAGCAGTCCTGAGGGTAATTATTCCTCTAGGTGGTTAGCAATATAATAATACATGCTATGGCTCATTGTAATGAATGCACTGATTATCAGTAGGAGCTCTCCTTTTATAGGAGAGCTAAGGAACACAAAACATATAAGATACAATGCACAGGAAGTAATGCAACCAATGACATCAATTATATAAATACTTAACCAATCACAATGCAATGCAAGATAATACAAGGAGGTGCCAAGTGGCTAAAGGCGGAGTCTTTTCTCCCAACTGTCCAATGACATCTCCTACAGGGTCCACAGGCTGTATATAGAATCAGGTCCACTAAGTTGGTACTTTAGGGGTAGTCACTTCCTGTTTACGACCTTGACTAAGTTCCTGAACATCTTTACAGATCCTCGTCTAAGGCGGCCATCTTGTGCCGGCCCAGTACAGCTGTACCGGGTCGGTAGAGGTCACTACCGACCCTGCAGGGGTCAATACCGGCCCTGCTTACCATGCTACCGGCACAGTATGACTTCCTACCCAACAGCTATTAACCAAATGCTGTGGGCAGAAGCCTCGCGCATTGCTTCACAAGGTTTCTAGTGTAAACTACCCGTTTACTACTAGAGTGCACTGAAATCTACCACAATATGTCCACAGATGTACAAAGATGATTAAATTTAATCTAAGTTGTAAAAAAGTTCAGCCTAAAGTTGGTAGCCTGTTAGCTAATGCTTTGTGAATAACAAGAAACTTGAAAAGTGCCTAATCCTAGCATTGATTAAAGTTCTTAGGCTATAGATAAAGTCTTGAGATGTTATCAATTAATGTTATAGATGTGCTCGCTACTCAACTCATCCGCTGTCAAGGTTACCATAGACACCACTACTGCATCAGTTGTAATAGCATTGCTGATTGGTTGCTGTGTAGAATTGTTCAGTCTTGCTACTATTTAACTCTAAACTGGTTAAACTTTTTCCCAGAAGAAAAGCGTCAGTGGTTTCCGGTAGCTGCTTCGCATAAAAGCCTCCCTGTTCTTTAATGGTTTTTAATAATTCAACAAAAGTTTCCATTTTATTCATCTCATAATGTGATCTTTGGACATTCCTCATTTATTCTAACTTTTATTTCCAATTTGTGTAAACCTCTATTTTAATATTGAAAAATTGCAACGCTGGAAGCATCATCAAAATGTAACCATTAATCACAGCATTAAAAATTTTTGTCGTTTTTTTGTGATCTTATATTGCCATAAAGTTATCTTTTACGTAGTAGGGTGATAACTTTTAGGGTTAATCTGAAATCTGTTAAAAAAGCATTTGTTCTGTCTAACATATGGACAACTTCATCCTCAGCATGAGACTGATAAGCTTGGTTGAATGTCGTGTAGTGGAAATCATTGCAGGTCTATTATGTACCTGACAAAGTGTTACCAATAAAATCCTTAATCAGAGATTAGCGTTTTCTAGAAGAAACTGTATGTTTGTAAACTGGTTTCTCAGATAAAGGAACTGCTGGGTAAAATTAAATCTATATCATCTTCAGAGATAATGAGCTTTAGGTGGTTGTAATATTTGAAGTAAATTGAAAGTGGTTGGCAAGGAGGGAAGATGTAGTCCCTTGTTTGTGCTAAGGAAAGGCAGCAGCACATTTCATCATTCTGCGTGAGTCACAGCTGTTAAAGCCTATCTACATGTATTAAAAACCATGAATTTTGTCTAAAATGCCGACTTTTTTCAAAGCACATGGAGCTCTTAATCTTAGAGTTGGGAATACACGAAACGTTTCATAACTAAAGAAAAGGGGATTTGAGTTCAAGTCTATCTTGGTTTTTCATCTAGCCTTTTGTTTTACACTGTTCAACAACAAAAATCTGAATTTAGATTTCAGCGTTCACTGCAACTCTGCTACTACTTCGCGTTATGACCGACCAATAGAATAATTTTTTGCTCAATTCATAGTAAATGCCATAAAACTTGTAATTAACTTCTTTTTTTTATTTTGTTTTGAAAATAAGTAAACAGCACAGTTCGGCTATAGTCAGCCATCTATTCCCTGCACCTTAAGATAGTAAAAATACCTGCAAGTACTAAACAGTTGATTTATGTTTGTTTTAGAGTCAAGCATTCTTTTGGCAGAGTTTAACTGCATAAGCAGAAATTTTTAGATTTTGTGTAGTGGTGTGGTTTTATGGTGGCTCATAAAAATGACAGATTAATGGTAAACGATTGCTTTAGATACATCCAGGTTTAGAAAGGTTATACTATCTCTGCATGATAGCAACAACTATCAGACTGATCATAACCCAATTTTTCATCAGCTACATATATTCAATCGCGTATTAGAAACAAATACACATATTAAACGCTTTCTTTGATTGAATTTACAATATCTGCATATTCTCTCCCGATGCATAGGGATATAACCTGTTTAAATATGTAGTGGTGAACAACTGTGAGAATGTGAGAGTTTGGCGTTTACAGTATAAAAAAATAAGATCAAAATGTATGAATGAACATATATTAAAAAACAAATGTTGCTGACTAAAAATACTAGAATGGTGAGGCTTTTGTTTTTTATATATGGGTGAGCAGTGAGAAGTAATTTTTAAATGAAACGCTTTGTCAACAATAATGATTTTTTATTCATCTAATTACAGAGATGAACAAACCAGTTTTGTTTCATATGCTTCTTAATGAACCCGGACCACCATTTCTATTGGTTTTGTGTTTAATGTACAGGCAACAGCTATTCTTATGCCATGAAGGACCAATTAAGGCAGGGGAAATCTAAATTATTTCACAAATGCAAAAAACAATATCATGAGACCGAGCGATTAATGAACTTTGAAGATACCACAATCGTGAAAAAGACTTTAGGCAGAAGTAAAGAAGAAAAGATTTTATTCGTCAAACTGTACAGTTATCTTTAAATCTCACATCAGTACCATGAACTATTAGACAGTTCCTTGTCATGAAAAAATCACTAAATGGTAATATATCTGGCTAAATCATCCATTTGAGTGGGCCTTTCTATTACCCATCAGACATAGACTACCCACATTTCCTCTTTGTAGTGACTTCACCCTTCAACAGCCAGAAATCAGACAAATAAAGTTGGTGCTGTCTAAATTGAGTAATAATTCATTTTTACATTGATTGATTGCTCATCCTGTGATGGAACTTGAAACAGAACGTCTGCAACAATGTTTGAAGTGAACTCAAATTTTTTTGTATCGGTATTCTAAAAAATACACAAGTAAGCAATCATCAGATAAGGTCTTCATAAAGAACTTCACTCAAGTATGGACTCTAGACAAGTAGAAAGGAACGTACGGTAATTTTTTTTAGCTGATACAGGTAATAACTAATATCATGCGGAATAGTGAAGTAAACATCACCAGAAGCATCCAGAGTCCAACGTGTTTCCAAATTCCTATCCGCTTTGTATAAACTAAACAATTTGGTTTCGCTATTTTAAGCAGCCAATGGTTTCACTGATGAAAGTTTTGTCAATTGGCACATAATCTCACTTATGAAATCATTAACTTGGCTACTGTCCAACTCCAATAGTGAAATTCTCCCAAACCGCATGACATAAATGAGCATATTTACTGCATTTTCACACCAAAATAATTGAGGTTTAAGCATATTTAACAAAGATGTTGGCAAGCACCACCTGGCAAAAGATATTTATAGAATGGGCGTTTATTGATGCGATGTCAATTTTCTTTATTTATGGCATTTTAAAAAACGGTGATAAATTTAATCCATTGCCTTTGGTCAAGTTAAACAGTTTATAAATTAGTGTAAACCTTTAATTTGAGCTTTCCTAACGAACTCTATCAAAAATGGCTCAATTCATTGTTTTATTTTGCCAAAATTTTTAACATCTTTCCAAATCAAACAATGGCAACCGACAATAGACATTATTGTTATAGCAGAATGTTAATGAACGTATTTATAGTAATAAATCAGTTTGGCACATTCATCAAACTCAGGCAAACTTACGTTTAATGGTTCATTGCTAATTACCAATTGGAGTATTTCATTTCACCACAATTGCTCCATATAAAATTCCCACCTGCTATTACCTGTGACCACTCTAGGTAGGTGTGTACTTGGAGTCATGATTTCCGTCTCTATGTGCTGGTTTAGCTCTAGTTTACCTTGAGTATTCAAAGCCATAACTTTTCACAGGTTGTGCCATTTTGTTAAAAAGTGATGGATCTGACGTTCCATTTTTAGTTTTGATTGTTCCCTAGTACTTTTCCACAAACTTGCTTTGCCAGGCAGTTTGTATGTAGACAACTTTGTCTCCACCAAGCAGGCTGATCCAACAGTGAGTTTTACCACCTGTCCGGTACATTTGACAAACAAACCCACCAGTGCACTTTGTGGCGTCGTCAGGTGATATCAGAAACCATAAGCTTGGTAAGACTAACCATATGTTCTTACTTTAGAAGTATAGGAATTCAGTAATCACTAATGATAGCTTGAAAATATTTTGTTATATAAATCTACCAACACCGATGCAAACATCTATTTTTGTGAGGAATGGCAAAAATCTTTTTGCTCGTAACAATTTGCCGTCACATATCAAACATCAGAAAGTTTGCACTTCATTTCTCAGACAACTTGTCAACATAGATCAGTTTGACTTCACATTAATCATGCGAGGGTGACATCGCCAATGCTGAATTTGCATGTTTTGATGTTGAAATGCTCTTTGTGTCAAGTCCAGAGGGGGAAAGCTGAACAATTAATTAAAATTTTTTATATAACCATAACTCTTCAGTTGGCAGGATATGCAGTTTATGAATTTTATAATATTTTCCCAGCCAATCACAGCAATTGTGAGATAGTTCATGTTGAGTTCTATTTATTTTGAAGTTAACTTCATGGTAACCACATGTTATTTTATCAAAATAAAAACAAACTTGAAATACTTCAAATGTTTTAATAATACTGTAGTGGATTTTGGGGAGGGGGGGGGGGGGGGGGTCGACCAAAATTTCACCAACAACACCTCACTCCAGAGGTCACCTTCCAATCTACTTCCAACGGAGGAGTATGCCAACTCCACAACTGTAATCAGATCCCATGGCTCAAACGTACAACTCAGTGTTTCAATGAGTAAACCATATTGTATAATACGCCAGCAACCCAGTGTGGTATAAGAACAGCAATGTATCTTGCTGCTTAGAACAGTCTCAAGCAGAATACCAATACAAGTACCAAGTATATTTAGAAAACTCCGCCTTTTATGGGCAGATTAACAGAAAACATATATGCCCAAACAAGGGTGCAACAAATCACCAGTAGCTGGAAGTGATTATACGAATGAAAAGACAATATATAAATGACACATTATGATATTGGCTAGAATAGGATTAAATACGCGAGCCACCTAGAAGTAAGGGGCGCAGCTCCATAGTCAATAGTGCTGAGTCAGGGTGGTGCAATAGTAGCATAGGTTCCTAGCTGTTATGGCTTGTGGTCCTCATCTTTCATCATTCTGGTGGTAGCTAGGCAGCAAACTTGGGCTTCAGCATCTTTTGGTAGTATTTCGGGTTCACAGGCTATTGTCTTCTCTCCTCCCCGACCCGGCATAGGGTCGCTAGTGGCACTGCAGGGCCCGTAGTGCATGCTGCAGGGCCGGCAGTGACTGCTGCAGGGCCGGCAGTGATTGCTGCAGGGCTGGTAGTGTTTCTGCAGGGCCGGTTGTGCTCCTACTGGCTCTCTCGCTTGGTTTTCTGGCTGTGCCAGACTCAATTTAGGGGAGCCTGATACCCAGCAGTTGTCAAGGAATCCTTGCACAGGTGTAGTGGCCGTTAAAATCCACCACAATACTTCACCACAAGCAAGCTAAAACATCTGTAAAATCAAGTTTTTTAACCGAACAAATCTTTTTTTCCTACTTAGTTAAGTAAAAGCCCATTGAAATATTTGTGAAAGCAGTCCTGCAGAAAACACAAAAAATTACTAAACTGCACTTTCGTTTTTTAAATCAATCAGAGAGCAGTAGATGATAAAACTTGACATTTCTTGCGTTCTACTAATGCTTTTCAAATACAATAACTTATTTTATAAAAGTTGTCTCTCAGATAAAAGTTTTTATTCAAAACAGGTCCAGTTGTCTCCACAGTGCTCTACACAGTGCTCTCCACAGTGCTCCATATAAAATTGAAGTTCGAAAAATCTCTTTCAGTTAGGATTTCTATTAAAGATCAACAGCAAGGAAACATAAGTTACGTATTGTGGTAGATTTTTGTGCATGCCAGTAGTAAACTGCTTGTTTGCTAGTAAAACACCAACCAAAAGTGAGCTCAAATTCTACCTCCAGCCCTTGTAAAAGTGCTGTGCTGATAAAATGTATTGTTGTCCCAGTGGCACAGCTTACAGGGCCAGTCTTGACCCCTGCAGGGATGATAGTGAAACCTGACTAACCTCGTATGGTGATACTGGGCCGGTACAAGGTGGCTGCCTTATTTGAGGATCTCCAAAGCTATCTAGGAGCTTACACTAACCTTGGAGCCGGAAGGACCCCTCCTTGGACCATTGGATATTCAACCACAGGCTAGGTATAGCCTCCGGACCCTACTGAGTCCATGATTGGACAATGAAGATAAGACTCCACCCTTTAGCCACTTGGCACCGTTTACTTTCAACATGTTCTACCTCATAATTTGCTAACTATTTTTATATCTAAGGCTATTGCTCTGATTACTTCCTGTGTGTGCATTCTTATATTTAATATGTAAATACCTTACTGCCGGCTCACCTATATAATGACTGGAGCTCTTGAATTTCGTTGCATTCATTCATTCATTCATGTCTTGCCAATCACCCTAGTGGATAGCCACCCTAGGACTTTGGTTTCTGATGAATAAAGCGACTACTCAAACAACACTCTGTGTGCAGAATAATAATAAAACTATGAGATGTTTCAAGACTTGTGTAGCACATTATATATGAAACGGATGAATCTGACCATATATTAACACATTGTTTTACACAGTCATCCAACAAAATTAATGCAACTTGCACTACAAACCAAACCAATGACTGACTTAACAATAATACGTGTGGACTCAGGAAGTTGCCAGAATTTTAGGATCCGTATAATACAAAAGTTTTAGTTATTGCCATAAGAATACCTTAAAGCCAGTAATAATATTGTACAATGATCATGAAACGTTTTATAGTTTATCTGAACCATGGGCTCTGTGCTTGCCAACTGATGTGGCAGTAACTGATCATTAGCTGTCACTGAGATACCGGCACACTGTCCCTTCTTGATAGAGGTAGAATACTTGAAACTAGTGGAATTTTGTGGAAACCAGACCGAAATCCATTACAGTATTTCAGACAGTAGAGAGTGTTTGTAGGACTTTATACATTGCATGTAACTGGAATGAATAGTAACGAGCAATGCTAGTTAATGATAGGCGACAAATATTGTTACAAAAATTAGATGATGGTAAGGATTATTTTTTAATCACCTAAGTTATATGTAGTTTATATGATTATTATTCTCTATACTTTTGTCATTACTATTACTATTTGTAATAAGCTGTGAGATTAATTTATTACGCCAATTCATAGTTACACGTCAAAACATTTGTAAAGCTATTTATGGTTACCTCTTGTAGAACTTACAATTATTAGTAAAGCACTATTAAACGATTACGGTTCAAGACATCAGTGGAAATGGATGTTGGTGACAAAACAGAAACCAGAATCGTCGGCCATCATTGTCTCGGTATATAATAATTAAAAGTAGACAGCATTTCCTTTTTTTTTACATCCGACTATCGAGTTGGATTCATTTGCTACAATAGTTCAACAAACACCGACCTGACCCTGCAGTAAATGTCTTTTATGTTTGTCTGCAAAAATTAGCTTTACAATGTGGAAACGCAGCCTTTTGTAAAACAATCTGAGTGGTCACGGAAATGATGGACAAAACCATAGCATTGGAGCAAAACGTTGTTTTTTCCACATCTAAAAGTTCTGGGCTGACTTATTGAGTCATTTCCTCTAGGAAAACTAATCAAATTAAAATTGTTTTAGTTTTTATTTTAAATTCAAACTCGAACCATCACAATGATTTGTCTGTATAAAAACTACACCCATCAACAATGTACACGAAGGCTGGCACTCAGTCCGCACAAGTGGGTTAGGAAAGTCTAAAGTCAATGGTATACGCAGTTGAATTACCAAGAAAACATAAAGTAACTAATAAATTGATCACTTAAACTTATTCATAAACATGAAAGCCTTGACAAACAAAGTCTTACTATTCCACAATCAAATATTAGGCTTTCTCAGCCTTGTTACCATCATTGGTGCAAGCTAATCATATATCACCTTTTACGTTGATATTAAAATAACTGACTACCACAGCAGATTATTCAGAACAGCAGTGTTACAATATGGGAATTCGAGAATTTCGAACATAAATTTAAAGACGACATTAGTAAACATGTTTTTTATCAGCGGAGTCATGTGATAATAAGGAATACTGCTGAATCATACAAACCATTACAAAAATAGCGCGTATGAAAAAAACCACTAGCACTGGGTGTGCACCCTAAGTTATGTGTAATTTCTTCTCTCTGTAGTTATCACAGACAACTGGTTACTATTAATTGGGCCATTATTCTTCTCAAAATATCTTTTTAACGATAAATGACCATTAAAGCTACGTAATGGATTACTTCCACTATTTCATCAAAGAAACTCCATATAAATATTGTCGAAAAATACTTCAAGGAAACTGAGAATGTTCTTCTTGTGTCTCCAAATTAAACATTTTATTGGTTAATTTTTTAAATGGGTGTGACGAATCAACCTCCTAATTGAGTATAAAAGTACGGCTTGAGCTCCACAGGAACCAGAATCGACTGAGATCTCACAAAACACCCCCCAACTTTGGATACAGCAAATATCTGGCGTGAGTATTCATCAGAGTTGTTTGACTACAGAAACAAAAATGTTGCTTAGATCGTGTGTTGATAGTTTTAGTGTTGTTTTCAGTGGGTTCTTGTTTCATGCAAATATAACTTCCAACCCTCTTTGTTTGTTTGAGTTGATTTGAATTGAAAAAAATTAATCAAATGCTGAATTTCTTTTTTGCAAGGAAGTCTTCAATGAAGTCTAATGAAAATAAACATCACTCGAAACTGATTACTTGAAAAAAAGAACAAATGAGATTATCGTGTCATACGATTATTTTGACAGTAATGTGATCAATTGCATCCGACACATGATCTTTGAATGTTGGTGTTAATTAGCTGAATTCAAGTATATGAGCCTTCATTGATAATTACAGATACCACCATGAAGGTACTATTTGTTATGCTTGTGCTGTGCTTGGCTCTGACATCTGCACTTTATGGAGGACTTGGCTATGGAGGACTTGGCTACGGGAGATTTGGTTATTCCTCAAGATTCGGTTTTGGCGGCTTTAGAGGTTTCCCTTTTAGCAGATTTGGTTCAGGTTTCGGAAGGTTAGTGCCATTAAATATAAAATATTTTTGGCTTCATTTTTTTCTTCAAGTACTGTAATATAATATCTTGATTCTGTTTTTTTTTCATCAATAATGATGAAATGACTTGGATTGAACAGCCGAAAGCTTGTACGAAAATTCGACAAAAGTCAGCAAATTAAAAAATGAAGTCAGAAATGATATTGAGTGTATTGATCTAAAACAAGCTTTTTGAGGTTTGTAGTTGTGCCCGTTGATATTATTTCTTATAATTTTTTATCATCATCCACATGTGTTTGTAGAGGATTTGGGTTTGGATTTGGTGGTCGCATATTCTAAAAGATGAAAGAAACTTCCTTGACAAACAATGTTGGTCAGTGAAGCAGGGAAGAGAGGGCATCTATTTCCTGTTATTTTGAGTTATGCACACTCACTTTTTAAACATGTTATTCATCAGTATTTTTATAGAAACTAGTATAATTATGCACCAACCACCTCAGAATATTTTTGTTTCCACAACTCAAGAGTTACTTGCTTCTAGCTCGTGGTACTGGTGCATAATGTTCACTTTGTGTTCTGTTTTTGTTTTGTTGATTTCTTAAAGTGAATATGCCACGCTCAATACACCTTTATATCATTATGAAGCTCTCGATTCACTGATTTTGATGAAAATTTCCATTTTTACGTATCATCAAGTTTGTGCGAAAACT
This sequence comes from Cryptosula pallasiana, assembly GCA_945261195.1. NCBI lineage: Eukaryota > Metazoa > Bryozoa > Gymnolaemata > Cheilostomatida > Cryptosulidae > Cryptosula > Cryptosula pallasiana. Next base: position 15,312,452 of record OX183135.1, on the reverse strand, counting down.
CAGTTGTTAGTACTTCATTCATCTTTGGATTTGCCTCCCCCATTTATAGGCTTGAGCAGTGTTTTGGCACTGTGCCCTTACCAGTAAAAACACTGAGGAAGATCAAAGCATGCCAAATGTGATTTAGGGACATTGTCAAAACAATGAGTTAGCATGTTGACCACAGGGTCAGCTTAGACCACACAATGAGGTCAAGCAATTAGATAATCAGCGCAAGGAGCCCAGTCAACAAAAACAAGGTTTGTAACTATAAAAAATGGCAGAATATTTAGTCATCACATATTTATGTGGAAGCTTAGGATAAGGAGCAACATGCCAAACAGAAAATGCCTAATTTGTGATTGCAAAGAAGCAATGTTTGGTTTTTCTACCAAGTGGAATGCATTTATCATTTTATCTATCAACATCGTCCAGAAATCAAAGTTTTTAAATCGTCAGCACTGTGCTATAAGCACTTTCTGCCATCAGATTTCACAAATTGGGACACATGGATAGCAAGGCGTCAAAGTGGAGAGACCACAAGGTAATTGGCACATATTTCATCAGTTATCTGCCATAATAATATACTATTATTATCTAACAATCATACGAGTTTGAACATAGAAATGAGATTTTAATGGAACTGTATGTTGTGCGCAAGTTTGCAAGAATTCCTGGACTTCTAATTCCATTACAAGTGAATAATGCAGCAAATTACAATGTTGTATCTGTTTATTTCACAGATTATATTGATGATATAATGACAGAAGCTATGAAATTCCTCAAAACTGATGAGGAAGGGCACAATGTACCTTCACCAATGTCTGTTATGTATAGAAAACCTGATGAGGATCCCATGGGTCTAAAACAAGCCCACACAACTCGATTCGCCAAGCCACGGCCGAAATGCATATAATATATTATGTTCAGCTATTGCATAACATTTTCATGTCATAATGCAAATAACAATTTGTTCTCATTAAATTGCTTCCTATTTACTTACTTAGTCAAACACATCGACGAACCCAACGTATTGTTCTTCTCCGTCATTGAATGATTCACGAATTTTATGCACAACGCATGATGGCAAAATATAACGATTTTGCTGTCTAACAATGCCGTATAAAAGCCTAGCAAGTTGTCTATATGCGGCATGTCTCCGTCTTTTATGTATGTTGTTATTCTCATATGCTGTGTTGCCATATTGCTGTCTGTACGTAAGCCATGCATTGTCCAGCACTTCCCAGACCAAACAGTTGTAGCGAAATCCTTGGTGTTCAGTGATGCAATCGAAGTGTGTCTGTAGTCCGTAAATAGTCACTGCCTTCATTTTTCTCTCTCTGCAGATGTCTAAGTCGTAACAGCACACTCTTTCACGAAATGTGTCCATTTGTGAACAACACTCACAAATGCACCATTCATGAATAACCTCATGACCATTTTCTTCTGCATCCTCAGATTCTTCACTGATGCTATGTCTGCTGTCTTGCTGTAAAATAGCAACAATTATGGACATAATCAGTTGCAATTTAGTTTACTGAGCAAAATACGCATTGCGTCATAATTGCGTGAATCATATCTGTGAATGTGGGCAGACTGCAAGTTGTGATATAAACTGAGATCTAAGAATTATTGCAAACAGCATTGCTAGATACTGACTTACCTCTGGATCGTTGCTATATGGCACAATGTGATTGCATGGCATGTCTAATCCTATTTCCTTTTCTTCCTCATCCATTGTCGATTCAAAAACTCTTTGACTTTTATTATCAGATGAATCGGAATCAAATAGGAATGCCATACCAAAAGTTATATATAAGATGTGAATATTGCTTATAGTGATTTCTTCTCCAAACTTAGCTGCCAGCTCTCTCATGTACTAACTCACACTATCACACCAATATTTGTACTCGATGATGCATCAAATTTTGACCTCTCTGACAGCTGGTCTAGTTGACCCCAGGGGTCATGAATTTTCTGAGATGGCATCCAGTGGGTTGTTGTGGGGGAGTATAGCAACTCTGAAGTCAAAAATTGCCACCTCACATTGTTTATACTTGTTATTTCTGGGTTCTTGGTCAGCACATGTCCTAAGGTCATAGCAAATACTACTATATAATTATATAGTCTTTGATCATAGTACAGGAGACAGAAAGCTTTTGTGGCTTTTAATCGTACTGTCCATAGGGCTATGGTACTGTCAGCAAAACTGCTAGTGTGTTGCCAAGTGGCATAGCTAAAGCAAAGATTGTAGAATACCTATAGTATTATATAGTCTTCGGCTAAAGCAACCACAATCAAGTTGCACTATGTATGTCATACATGCTCTTGCTAGGACATAATGCCAATAATCATAACCTCATTATGACCACAGCCACCTACCTCCCTCTATTATTTTTGGCAAGGTGTCAAGGCATGTGGATTTGCTGGAGAGTTGACAATCCCACAACTACCTTTTAGCTACCTCCAATATTGAAGGTTGTAGGAGCAATCATGAAATATTGGCAGGTCTGGTGCAACATTGCTAGGAATGGTGAAAATCAGCGAATCAAGAGCTTCGATTTGATATAAAGAACCCAAGCGTGTCATATTCACTTTAAGTAATAAAATATGTAAAAAATAAAAACTATTGCAAACTATCGCTGACTTGCTTTTAATGACAAACTCCACTAACATAGAAATCCATTGATTGTTAAATTATAAAGTTATGACAATGCAAAAACCTAAAAAAGCAGACGATTGGATAAAGTCTTCACCAGTACCAACAATAAACTAAAAAATTTTTATGAACTGTTTTCCAATCAATATTAAATTTTTTTACTCTGACACATAAAAACAGTAAGTCAACATTAAGAGGCTATGTTGGTTGATAAAAAAATGATTCATATTAGTAGAATAAAAATAATATAGTTGAGAAAAAAGCCTCCAAAAATGGAAAGCAACACACAAAAGACAAATAGGGTAACACAGTAGCTGATGATGAATCCATGCAACTGCATTGAACCAAAGTACTTTTCTTCTCCCAAAGATATTTCAAGTCAACCCACTCCTACTTGGCTGAGTCTAAACCATAGTTAAGTTTAGGTGGGAACCTTACTAATTATTTTTGGAAACGTCATTTCATGTGCTTACAAAGTTGGCTTGACTTTTCAATTTAAGAGTACATCATATTGTGTGAGATTTCAGCAACAGATAAGTTGTTATACCCCCTGCTGGCTACACCGCTGTCCCTTGAACCCACTCAGCAATGCCCTGTCCATTGGCCCCCTCGGTTATTCCTTTATCCTTTATAATCCCTCGGTAAAGTAAATGTGAACATGAGTTGTTAGTTCTGATCGGCAACAATCTCTCATCGAGTTCTCATCAATAAGTAATTTTAATCTTGTATCCAAACCTGGGACACTTGGGTATAAATAGTTTAAAGGATCTGCTTGTAACCTTTACCAAACAGCTACTAGAGAGTGTACCGGAGACAATAGGGCAAGAATATGGTCTGTCCAAAACTGTTCTATAGTATTGTAACACAGAGTCCACGCTGTACCGAGCTGTACCGAGCTGGCTCAGGTCAAGGGAGCACTACTTTAGGTAGTGTCCACTTTACTATCAACCAGGTACCGGGAAACGCTGTGCTCTGCCGAGTTTAGGAAGCACAGGAGTAATTAGCAAGGCAACCTGCCAGGCCACTAGAGCCTAGGCTGAATTTTTAGTAGGTATATTTGTTAGTATGCCAGTGTAAATACATTTGCACAAGTCAACTTCTCAACAAGAGCGCATAAACAGTTTTGCCTTCACTGGGCATATGTCAACAAATTTATCAAGTAAGATATGCAACTGATGCAGTTGAAAATAAGCATATATGATCGGCTAAAAATAAACAGGCTGAACTGAATATAAAAATATAAATTGCATGCACAAGCAGACGAATTAATAACTAGCAAGTTAACCACAGTAATTTGAATGGTCCAATCAGCTGTCAGTAGAAGGGGAATTTTCTTGATCACCTGCTTCACTATAGGCTGCCTGTTACAGTCAGTAGTGTTATCAACAAACTTGCCCAAGCTTGCTAGCACATCCAAATGACTCACTGTGTAGTCCATAACAAGTGGTTAAATAAAATAGCTAGCAGCAGCGTCACTGGCATGCTACTGCACTAAAGTGGCCACACTATGTAATATATATTACAATAGTGTAATAGACATGTGTCCTCTATCACTAACACAACGGCATCCACTCCGTCTCTTCTTCACACTTCGGTGTCTATCCCGAATAGTCTTTAACAACTTCAAGGGGTCAACGACCCAGACACACTACACAGAGGTTTATACGTGTAATTACTTAATTCCATAATCTATTCAGCAACACAATATAAGGGTATTTAGCATAATCCACAGAACTTCTGCCTTCTCTCATGTGCAGCAGCTCCTTATATAGGAGAAAGCAGGAAATCTCATCCCCTTATTAGGGATGAGCCAATAATACAATACAAAACAAAACATACATGAATAAAAATAAGTGATACAAAATACAATAACAAGTTGAGCCAATGAGAAAGGTGTGTGAATGGCAGGGAGGCTCTGCGCTACTTTCTCGCTCTTTTGAGTGTTGTGGAAACTTTCCATTCCTTACATGGAGTCCTTACTTCCTAATCTCTGCTCCCATCACTCGCACTGCTCCGGTATCTAAATAACGAAAGGTTTTCTGCTCCTAGGGCCCAGGCTACCACTATCAGCCATCTTTAATATTGACCCGGGGTCCTAGCATGGGATACCCGGGGTACTAACCCGGGGTAAGCTCCTCTATGTTCTATGGCTGGATAAAGGGTCTATACTGGCCCGGTATAGTCGGTATCCTGAAATCTGGGGAAATAAGTGTATCGGAGGAGGGAAAAGGCTTCGGGTCTACCTCAAGGTCATTACTACAGGTAGGAGGGGGGACACAGGTGGTTTCTAGGGTGGGGGGGCTGGCTAGGGGGGTGGGGACAGCAAACATATCATGCGCATCTCTCACATACCCCGCTTCACTAGCGAGATGGTCTCTAATTAAAGTATAAATCACAAGACAATAGTTGGTTGATGAACCTCACCGGAATATTATATTTTGTTTTAATCACAGATGTAGCTGAGGGAACTAATTAAATGTCAGCAAAGAGGTTACCGCGTACTTTGATTGCCAGCTGCTGTAGTGAAGCTGCCTCCATCTCAGCGACCTGGTCTTCCAGCTTTATCTCTTTCTTAGCCGTGGATGGAGTGTGGCTGTGGAGTAGTACTCGATGAAGGGTACGTTGGTCACTCTCTAACTCGGTGATGATTTGATCGATTGCTTTGGGGGCGACCTTTCTCTTTTCTGAAAACCGGTGGGATGGTTGGAGGTGGGGAAGACTCTGGGCGGGGGAGTTGGTACGGGGGGTACACTGACTGGAGCGGGATGGGATGTGACTGTGGCAGGGAGGTGTAGTGGGCCTGTAGTAGGGGCGAGGGGTACAGGGGTGGATGCTGACTTTTTGGGAATGCGGTAGCCAGGTAGTGGTAAGGAAATTAATCACTGTATAGTTGCTGAGGGGGGCTCACCAGAGGGATAGGGTGCCATAGGAGAGTGCAGACGCTTGGCCGGTCAGGTGGACGATGATTTGAGGATTACGGCTTTGACAGGTATACAGCTTCCGAACGCAGGAGAGTTCTTCCACAAAATCTTGAGTACGATCTTTGGCCCACCGCATAAATCATGCCAGCTTTTGGTGGTGCTCGGCATCTCCTCTATCATCCGGCCTACATTGATGACTGTACACAGCAGCTCTACTTTCACTCGCAAAGGAACACTCACAGAAGTGCTCGATGTAGTGTTGTGCAGCACGCACTGCCAACTGTTGGCTGTTTCTAGCTTGGTAATGGCATTTATGACATTTGTAGTTGTCGGCTTTCATGATGAGACGTTGGATCCGGTCTTTGGCTCTCTCTTTTACCTACTTGAGCATTCGCCATCGGGCGAGGTTGCAGCGTACTCCTATAACGAACGTGGCAAGCGGCTCAGCTCTGAGTGTGAGTGGTGGGGAAGTGGTGCGTATGCGTCTCACTGTTGGTACAGTCTCTACTTCTACAAAAAGTGATACAGTGTTACGGCATGTTCAGTGGGAGAAGGGGGAGGAGAGTTGTTTGGGAGAAGGTACTGATCTTGGCTACCTAGGATGGGGGTGGAATTTCGACTGCTGTGTTGGAAGTGGGTGGAGAGCTGTTCTCTGCTACTTTCATCAGTTGCTTTTTAGGTGGTGACTTAAGGGACAAGGGTGGGTGGCCAGGGGTGAACTTTTTTAAGATGGTCGAGCTCTCCCTGGCTGGGGTAGCTGAATTCCAGGCCGGGTTAGACCCAGGGTCACTTTTTGAAAGCTGGGGTCAGTTGGGGGGACGGGGGTCTTTTAGGCATTGACTGTAGCTGCGCCAGGGGTGAATTGACGATACGGGGATGGCAACAGCCTTTAGCAGGCGGTGAAGGGGTGGAGGGAGAGGGGGAACTCGTCTAGGTTAGAGAAGGGGGCTGACAACACACAGGTAGTTAGGGCTAGTGGATTTCTGGCGGTAGAATGCTCAAAAATCCAATTGTTGTAAGCAATTAACCTACTCTCTTTGTTGTTGTTGGTGGTTGCCACTGGAGAGTTGGTGGGTAGAGCACTTCCATAGTTGGAATTCCTAACAATTCATCATCACGGCTACTGGCGGGAGGGGAAAGGAGGGCTGGTATTCAACCAAACCTACTTCTAGCAGTAGGTGGTCGTCGTCATCTGCTTCTACTTGCCGGAAAGATTGATCGGTTTTAGCTGTCATAGCTTGTAAGTACTCTGTTAGCAGCTGCAGTAACCAAGCGGACTGCTCAGTAGTAGATACTGATTGCAAAAGAACTGCGCTGCCTTGGCTGTCTGGCTCTACACATTTTTGTTGTAATTCTTGACCCTTATGACTTGCTGCAGTAGGAAAAATCAGGGGTGTCGTTGGGGGGCTCTACTGCAGGGGGGATCAAAGTTTGCTGAGATTATGGTAACAGGTAGAGCAGGCTCTAGCAATTCTTTTAAGATTAGCCATTGGGGTGTGGGGGCCTCAGTCTTGGTGGTAAAAGCTGTTACTTTAGCTAACAATCTCATTTTTTTTCAATATTGCTCTTCTAGCAATTGGTCATCTTTTGCAGCCACTTGGTAGAACCAGGGCTGTCCGTAGCCTTGGGGTGGTCACATATTACGTCTAGGGTGACCTGTAGGTGCTGGGGCTATGGTAGGGGGCATGTAACTAGTGGCAGGGTGACTCTTGCATTCACTGTAAGGCCTCCAGCTCAACCAGTTCTTGTCCAATTTGGATGATTTTTGCTGGAGGTGTTAGGGGGAGTCTCCTCTGTTGGCTGTTGTAGACTAAGTGCTATTCCCTCTTCAGGGGAGGGGGGGAAATTGGGGGGAGGGTGGTGCCATATGAGGATTCTGAGGCAACAGAAGGTCCAGGAGTGGGAGGGGAATATCTTGAAGGGGTGGACCCCTTCTTCTGCAAGGGGCAGCACCGCGCATGTTGGGGGCAGGTTTGCTCTAAGGCCGCCGGGGCTCATCCGTAAGGTTCTAAGCATGCCTTATATGGTTTGAGGTGGCTGCCATTTTGTACAGATCATTTTCCGTGCCTGCTGATGAGATAAGTGAGGTTGCTGTATGCCTCCTTGATTAGGCACGGTCTGACGAACTTGGGTTGTACTTTGGGGTTCTCACCCTTCCTCCATCTCTTATTTTCTAACCACTCTTCATTTGCAGTTCGGAATAGTGACGGCTCCTCTCCGTCATCTCCTCTCACTCATTTCTACTCCATTCTCAAAGTCTTGTGGACATCCTCTAGTCTTTTTTGTAATGCCTGTGCGTATTCGTGCACTGGCAAGCACTCGAGTAAGGGGGGTGGTAGGTTAGCTGGTCAAGGAGACGCAGTTCTTTGCCCATCATGAGAAAGTTCAGCATTTCAACAGTGGTAGAGTGGGGGTGGGGGTGGTATTGGGGGAAGAGCCAGGTGCAACCCTTATGGCTGTCTTTTAAAGAGGAGGGAGCGTAGTGCATCTTTAAGCACCCGGTTCTTCTGTTCCACAACTCCTTTGGCTTGAGGGTGGTAAGGGGTAGTCCTGGTCCTCTCTACCCCCAGAGGTTGTATATCTCTCTCATGAGACTTGATTCAAATTGAGCGCCCTGATCCGTGTACATCTGTTTGGGCAAGCCGAAGTAACTGAACACGTGTTAATCTAGGGTGGTGGCAACTACTGGGGCTGTAGCATTGAGGAGGGGAAGGACGTCTTGCCAACGTGTGAAGCGGTCTGTTAAGACGAGGATCCACTTATTACCTCTGTTGATCTCAGGGAGGGGGCCAACCAGATCTACAGCTAACTTCTGCTGCGGCCAAAAGGCATGCATCCACTACCGAGCTGGGTTGGGCTATTTCCCCCGTGTTTTGCTTGTTGGCATGTCTCGCAGTTTTTGATAGCTCTCCTCACATCAGCAGTCACGCCCGGCCAGTACCAAGTGAGATTCAACCTCTTTAGGGTCCTTTGGATACCTTGGTGGGCCATGGCATGGGTCTCCCACATTACCATGCCTCGCTGACTGGAGGATGGGGGGGGGGGGGGCGGGGAGGCACACAGCACACCAACAAGATCTGTTCTGGCCGGCATGGTGTATATCTAACACACCATCTGGTTTGAGTTGCATGGAGTGCCTTCTCTTATTTAACTGGCGCAACTCGTTGCTTCCAAGTTGTAGTTGTTGGGGGTCTACAGGAGAGTTGTTCTTGATGGCCTCATACATGACTGCCACAGGGTGACTGCTGGTCATCCGAGCTTCCATCTAATCTGGATCAAGGGATGGAGGGCGTGGACTGGTGACAGCAACCACCCGGGGATCCAGTGGTACAGGGTGAGTTGGTAAGGATTGGGGTAGGGGTAGAGGGTGGCTGGGGGAGGGTCTAGAATACCTTTTCTTTAGTGGGTCTACCATCTCTGGCTTTGATGTGGTTGCACTGTTTGCAGTTGAAGGGACAATGCATGCTTAGCCGGTCTGTATTTCCGTGTAGGTGTCCACTATGATGCTCTATGGTAAACTGGAATTCTGATAAGGCTTTAACCATCTGGCCGCTTGGCTAAAAGGTTCTTACCTCTTGCATAGCCACATGAGGGAAGCGTGGTCAGTCCGAATCTGGAATGGTTGTTTGTACAGTTAGGACTTGAAGTGTTTGACTGCTTTAACAACAGCCAGCAACTCTTTCCAAGTAATGCAGTAGTTGCACTCTAGGGGACTCGGTGTTTTACTGTAATATTCTATGACCTGCTCTTCGTCATTCTGTATTTGGGAGAGAACAGCTCTGACTCCGTCATCATTGGCATCTGTGTCTAAGATGTAGGGGCTGTTGGCGTCGGGGTAGTCGAGAATAGAGGCGGAGACCAATCCAGCCTTAAGCTGCACAAAAGCTTCTCTCTGAGGGTGCACCCATTCCCACAGGATGTCTTTGCAGGTGAGTTTGGTAAAGGGCTTGGCCATGGGGGAGAACCGGGGGAGGTACTGTCAGTAATATCCGACAGTGCTGAGGAACTCCTGTAATTCTATGAGGCAGGTAGGGGTTGGCCAATCCTGGACTGAAGCTATTTTCTCCGGGTCAGTGGAGACACCACGCTCACTGAGAGCATGGCCCAGCTATCGGACTTGGGATTGCAAGAGTTTGCACTTGCTTGGCTTAAGTTTGAGGTCAGCTGTCTTGAGCTGCTGAAGCACTTCGGCCAGCCGGTGCAGATGGGTTGGGAAGTCAAGGCCAATGGAAATAATATCATAGAGGTACACGGGTAGTGGTTTTCAGTGGAGGCCATGGAGTACCCGTTCCATGAGCCTCTGAAACGTGGCAGGGGCAGAGGTGAAGCCAAAGGGGAAAACCCTCCATTTGTATAGGCCGAACCGCGTAAAGAAGGCGGATTTGTCACTGGCATCAGCATCCAGGAGAACCTGCCAGTATCCGCTCACCAGGTTGAGGGTGCTGAAGTAACGGCTGCCTGACAGAGTGTCCAAGCTCTCGTTTATCCGAGAGAAGGGGTATGGGTCTGGCTGTATCAGGGCATTCAACTGCCGATAGTCGATACAGAATCTCCATGAGCTGTGCTTCTTTTTTACAAGCACCACTGGGGAACTCCAGGCACCGGTACTAGGTTCTATCAGCCCTTTCTGCCCTTACCCCTCTTTGCAGAGGGCCTAGTCTATCGGGGTGTTGTCTGATGGGCTGGGCTCTAGGCTTCAAGGAATTACTGTTTGCCTTAAGGTTGATGCGACCCATATTGTGGTCTTTCTTGCTAAACTCCTTATCGAAGGAGTGTAAGAGCTCAGCCAGCTGAAAGGGACTCCTGGGGTGTGTGGAAATTGTCTAGGGCTTTCGTATATAGCGCCTGCAAGTGCTTGGGGACGGGGGAGAGAAGAGAGGTGATGGGAAGGGAGTAGGTCCACTTTCTTCGACAGGTAGCACCACGTCACTGGTGTGTATGCCGGTGTACTTGCCAATGATTTTCCCGGCTCCCAGGTCTAGTTGGTGGTTAGTCGGGTTAAAACATCTCACTAGCAGGTGGTGCTCTGCATCAGGGATGTTGAGGCTGGCAGCTAGAGTTGGAGAATTTGAGATACTTTCTAATATACCCAGGAAAAAGTGTGTGGGGTGGGTGACCTTGCATAACACCTTTGCCTCTGTTTGTTGGGGAATGTTAGTGTTCCTTGCCACCTCGCCACTCGTGTGAGCACTCTACCCTGTTGGTCAGTACATGGAAGTTCTTGGCCATCTCTTTCAATGACTGAGTGGTCAAACTTCATTTGACACTGATGGGATGTGAGGAAGGGCATACCCAGGACAGCATCTTCATTAATCTGTCCAACTACAAACGTAGACTAGGTTTAGATGTCCCGTAGTCAAATGGGTAGATGCAGGGTGCCAAAGATGGGAATGTGGGATTCCTCTAACAGGATGCCACTGGTGCCACCTTTGTGTAGGGAATTCCGGGTGGTAGAAGACAGCCGGTTGAACATATGCTGTGACAATAAGTTAGCGGTGCACCCGGTGGCAATGAGCATGGACACCGGATTTCCTTCTATCCGGCCGGACAAGAAATAGCTTGCCTTGTAGGGGCGCTCAGACGGGGCATAGAGGAAGTCTATTGGCTCAACAGCAGAGGACCTAAGGGCAGGGGGAGGGTGTCTTTCCCAAGGGTGGGATAGCTGTGCTGTAGTTAGCGAGGTTGGAGGTGGTTGGGGGCGGACTCTTTTGTTGGAGGCTGGAGGGGCCAGTGCAGTTCAATGTCTTTTGCTTGACAGTACATCCGGTGACTGCGGTTAGCTTGTAGAGCGGGATAGGCCAAGGTGTGTCGTCAATGTCAATGCCATAAAACACTGAAAAACCTCTCTAAATGCATGTCAAAAATTAACTTCTGTTCACAATTTTGAAAACTTCACTCAAAACAAACCTGAACATTACCAATCAAACAAGCATTACTAACTTGACCAACCTTTGAGGTCTCATTAAATTTTATGTAATTCACTGATGGAACAATTTGATTTGGGAAAAACATTAGCATATCATAACCATATTTCTGTTATTTAGCATAATAAGAACTACCTTCAAAAGAAAGTTTGAGCAAAGTAAGAGTTGTCTCCACATTTTGTGAGAGGACAACTGATAAACTTTGTAGTGGACCATAAGATCCCTGCTGGCTCATTGATTTCCACTAACCTAAACTGTACATTCTCAGATGTATTATTGCTGACAGCTTGTTCTATCTGTGCCTCACTCACATCTACACCAATTATCTCTTTAAAGTATTCTACTAGACCACCAGTAGACTGTCCAGATCCACAGCCAACATCTACTGCTAGATCAAGTCTTTCTCCTTCTACAAGTTTCTACAACATTCCATATGGATATACTACTACATAGCTTACAATAATAGTATTTATGACATATTTATTGAACAAAGGACAAACAAAATTATAGCGGTTCGTTATTCAATGCATAGTGTATAACATGAAGCATCAACTTAGATATGCATAGCTATTAATTGAATTTTTATAGATTACTCAATCGATCACAAAGAGGATAACCCTTAATTTTTAATGTGATCAGGAAAAATAAAAATGGCATCCTTGTAAGCCAATATGTTTTGTAAATATGTCATTTTATATAGTATATTTTCACAATGGCAGTTATCTCTTAATGCTTATGAGGATATAAAACCGTTTTGTTAAAATAAACAAACTAGACTTGCTTGTTACGATTTATTTATTGTTCAGTTTTTTTGTGACCGATGAATAATATAGATAAATGGTTATTGATTATTTTTTTATTCTGTGAGCTACTAGGTTGGTATTAACCAATGCAGGGTCGGTGAGTGTTGTATGCTCAAAAACCACTGTTCTGTCCATCCAATAGCGATATAATTGATGTCAGAACTATTGGTAGTTGTGTGCACAAGTGTAGATGTCATAAAAATCCACTACACACCTCTATCCATTAAAGACATTAATGACAAACTTATTTAATAATAAGTATTTATACTAAAGTAATGTGTGGGCATCCGGGCACCAAGTGTGCTATTCTTAATCCACAACATGTTCTTATAGTCCTGATACCGCTGTAGTCCTTCACTCATGAAGCGGTTGGTAGCTACTACTGCCGGCTGATAAGTGAGTTCTCCTGATGCTCTTCCTCCGGGGGTCATAAGGAAATCTGAGAACAAGTTTTGTTGCACAGAGTGCTGCCATAGCATCTGATGCATAAACAGGGAAAGAGCCAGCTGGACACTGCTGGTAGCTTCTTTTGTCTGGGATATTGGCAGTGGCTATGCCAACCGCATAGTTTATCTTTATCGTTGGCTCTTGGAAAAGAGTCTCAACGAAAGGCGAAAGTTGACACCGTCATTGGTTCTCTTAGCTGTCAGGCTCTCTGTCAGGTACAAGTGAAGGCTCTATCACCAAATCCTTGCTTGGCACAGCCAAAAGTCCTTCCTCTTGTGCCTGTGTAGAGGGGTTTGTTTCTGCCAAATTAGCTTCAAACAGTGGCCAGCTCCAAGCAATTGGTGGCAAGTATCTCACCAGTATCAGACGAATGGCTTAGTAGTGGCTTTAGGAATGTTGCTGATGATTTGTCGCTTTCACTATTGGGAAATGAGTAAGTAGGGGATGGGGGGGGGGGGGAGAGGGCTTATAGGGAGAAAGTTGTAGGAGTCCTGACTGTTCCATTCATAACTCTTTCAATGGAGTCAGAGTACCTGACTTACGGGTTTTGACCATTTTCCTTTTCTCACTTGTCTCTCTCACTTAAGCATCACATGGAGTTGTCCTCTCTCCAACATGTAACATCATGTATAGATATGCTCACCAGTCACTGGTGCTTCCAGAGCAACCTCTTCTGGTCCCCTTTCTTTTGTGCTGAGGGAATTTTCTCAATCCACAGCTGACAGCAGCTCAAAGGTAGTGGGTACACTTTTCCAACATACGCTTGAGCTGTAAATGAGTTTTGCTGCATCGTACAGGAGAACTTCTGAGTGGGATTCTTTGTAGTTTGGTGGAGATGGAATTCTACAGTACCCGCGGAGGATTTCCCAGCAGCCTCCTCTGCCATGAAAACTGTTGTTGGGGGAAATACATCCCTATAAGGGTGGGGGTGGAGGGGTACAGTTCAATTCTCGGCTCAGAATCGTGTCATGCTTGTAAAAGTCGGACATTATCTTTCTGTGGATGTCTGTCATCTTCCAACAGAATATTTGAGGGAGCAGATTTGGTGGTCCGCTGCATTCTGGGGTAAATCCCCAACAGGTGTCCAATCTTTTCACAACCCAAGAATGGTTGCATGGGTGTGGTCTCTACTGAAGGGATAGCAACAGTCATGCTGTCATTCCTTAACAACTTTATCTCCTTCATCAAGGTCTGCAAGGTCTCCATCACCATTGCCGTAGGGTCTTTGATAGTCATAAGGGAACAAAGCCTCTGTACTCTTCCTCTTTTTCTGTCTCATCTCTTACTTCTCACATATGAGTTTTTATCTGCAGCCATTCATTGCTTGTCCTTACTGCATCTGCAAGATATGCTGGTTTCATCTCCAGGAGGTGTCTCTGAAGGTGTGAGTTCTCTATGATGGTGTTGAAAGTGCTCATGCATGGGTTTGGGGGGGGGGGGGAAGTTGGGGTATGCTATATTGTGGTGGATTTTTATGACCACTGTCTGTGCGAAAGGTCCCCCCTGACAACTGCTGGGTGTCAGGCAAGCCTAAACTGAGTCTGGCACAGCCAGAAAACAAGCAAGTGAGCCGGTAGAAGCACTACAGGCCCTGCAGCATGCACTAACGGCCCTGCAGCATTCACAACCGACCGTGCAGAGGTACTACCGGCCCTGCAGCATTCACTGTTGGCCCTGCAGCATGCACTACCGGCCCTGCAGTGTCACTACCGACCCTATACCGGGTCGGTGAGGGAAGAAGGGCTGTAGTCTGTGAACCCAAAATGGTACAGAATATGCAGGAGCCCAACTTTGCAGCTTATCTACCACCGGAAATACCAAAGACAGGGAACACAAGCGGTAAGAGCCAGGAACTCGAGCTACCTATTGCACCATCATGATTCAGCATTATTGACTGATAAGTACCGCCCCCTCACTTCTGGGCGCCTTGTACATTTAACCTTATATTAGCCAATACTGCATTATGATAATAATAACTCACCTTTCTATTCGTGAAATTACTTCCTGTCACTGTTGATTTGTTGCCCCCTTATTTGGGCATATTTTTTCTCCTACTCTGCCTATAAAAGGCAGACTGTCCATTAATCTTTGTATTGTATTGGGATTCTGCTTGTGAGTGTACCAAGTAGCATTATGAATTACCGTTATTATACTTCGCTGGGTTGTGATTGTATAATAAACTATGATATACTCATTGAGACATTGAGTTGTGCGTTTGAGCCCTGGGCTCTGAGTACGGTTGTGGAGTTGATATACTCCTCCGTTTGGAAGTTGACCTCTGGAGTGAGGTGTTGTTGGTGGACATTTGGTCGGCCCCCCAAAATCCACTACAATATGCACGAGATATTCAACTTCATTTGAGTGCTCTTGAAGGGATGTGTTATAAAACCTGTGAAGGCTAGTTAGCTTCGACATCGCATCTCTAGGGTTACACCAAAAGGTACTCTCAAAGTAATGAATATTTCTTTTAGGCGTTGGAGGTTTTCAACAGCTCACAGAGATGCACCCGGGCTATATTTTCTGGCCGTTCATTTGCTTTGGCTACTTTGATGAAACAGGCTATGAAATATGCTACATCACCCCTTCCCTCAAACTTTAGAACCTTAAATGCAAAATGGGTGAGGGCATTAGGTGGTGACATAATAGCTCGTAGCGCTTGCACCAAGTAATCCATGGAATTTAATTCTGGGTTTGCAGCAAATGCTATGTTCGTATTGTTAGTTCGATGGTCAACCATTTCTGTGACAAAGAGGAGCAATTAAACTGTAGCCTAACAAATGGCTGGCAAACTGAACATTGCGCCAGGATCAGCAATACCAGTTTTTAAAGAAACTGAGCCATAACAGCTGATTCTCATCCTGTACAATAATGTAAAAGGTGTAGGTTAGAGAGAATGGTGTCCTACCGCTGTCACTAATGTAGTGGGTTTGGGGGCCTTCTAATCTCCTAACTAAACACTGTCATCAACCAAACTCCTAATTCACTGGCACAGTCAAGTCGATAGCATTTGATGGCCTGCTGCCACCAGTTACTTTTCTCCTAGAGGTAATCCTGCATCGGTACAACGCTGAATATAAAGTGAAGGGAGTAATCTCAACTCCAAAACAAGCAAAGGGCCCTTTGCTCAGATGCATTACCAGTGCTTTTGAGCGAAACCAATTTATTCTTATTCAAACAATAGTGGTAGAGTATAAGCTCCAATACAGTACAATGAGTTATGGCAAAATCTCTGCCTTTTATAGGCAGAGAACAGGAAGTAAAACAGGTAAGTACCCGATGATACATAGGTAGCACATATTGTAACAAGTAAGTATGCAAGCTATAAATACATGTATAAGCGAATTAAATGAGGTATATAGAATTGAATGTAAGTGGTGCCCAGAAGTGGAGGGTGAAGTCATGAGCACACAACCATTCCTGGGCATCTCTACTTCCTGTAGCAGGTTTACTAGGGTTTATAGGCTTTAGTCCTGGGTTTCTTCAGATATATAGACAGGCATTAAGTGAATATGGTTTTCTGAGTTCTTTGAGGCTATTTTGGGTCCTCAGTCTATAGTGGCCATCTCACCGCCGGCTCAGTCTGCCACTTTCCAAGGTTGGGGTATCCTGCATCCTGATGCAGGGTCGGTATTAACCAATGCAGGGTCGGCGTGATCGATACGCTCAAAAACTGCTGTTTTGCCCATCCAATGGCTATATAATTCATTTCAAAACTGTTGGTAGGTATGTACGCAAATGTGGATGAAATAAAAATTCACTCCACTCTTTACTTTTTTGTGTAAAGACCAGGTGTGAGTTTATCACATTTACTTTAAAGTTTTTTATTCTGTAAATTTAAAAAAATGATCGAATATTTAAACAAGTAAACAACTCGAAAGTATTGCTGACAGTCTCTTGCTTGACAGACTTCAATTACAGAGGCATACATATATTGATTTAATTGTCTAGCCATGGTGGGAAAAAACATGAAAGCCTGATGTTCAGCTATAGAAACTGTGACTGTCACTAACAGTCAATGCAAAAATTATTATATTTTTTATGCATTATAGTTTAATCATCTATTAATACACATTTTCTGTTGGTATTATTAAACAATTAAGTTTGCGTGAGAGTCGATTAAAGATAATTAGGAAATCTTAAGGAGTTCTCAGGACTTTTGGATTGATAGATGTCATCCGAACACCACCGGCTTTTAAAAAAATTGCTAGCAATATTCAGTTTCACAATTTTTTCCATTTTACATGTCTGAAATAGCCATTGTTCACGAACCCAACAGACAACCAACGATTGGCAATCAACAATTACCAATCAACAACTGACAACCGACAACTGACAATCAACAACTGACAAGTGACAACTGACAATTGACAATTGTTTATTGTCAGTTGTTGTTTGTTTGTTGTTGATTGTCAGTTGCTGATTGTTAGTTGCTGAATGTCAGCTGTTGATTGTCAATTGTCGATTGTCAGTTGTCAATTGTCAATCATCGACCGTCAAGTGTCGATTGTCAGTTGTCGATTGTCAGTTGTCGATTGTCAGTTAATGGTCATTTGTCGATTGTCAGTTATAATTGCTAGTTGTCGGTTGCTAGTTGTCGATTGTTAGCTGTTGATAATTTAATTGAAATAAAAGAGTAAAAGTAGGTCTACACAGTCGTATTATCAAGCGTGAACAAGTTTAGGATCTTCTTATTTCAACTTATCACGTTCCTAATAGTGCAGAAGATTGGCTGAAATAAGCTTTGGGCTGATTTCGCATTTGCCGCAAGGTTTTAATACCTCGATTAAAGAAAAGCAAGGTTTCTTGCAGGAATATAAATAATATTTACAATAGTTAGTATAATACACATATATCAAATGTATGTTAATAAAGATTATTATAATTGATATTGTTTGCTTGTTGAACTACTTTTTGTAACTTACTATAGTTATATATATACCAAGTTTATATTTGATACGTGCAGACGTATCTGTGGCACCGTACGCTTTACATAATATGTAAATGCAATGTTAAAACCAATTAATGCAGCTGTCTGTGCATCAGTTTTTTTGTTTTCAGCCTTTTTACATGGGTTAACAGTGAAACCAATGATGTATCTGTTAAATATATTTCTTTTAAACCGTTACCCAACCTATAAATTATCTTCTAATGGTTATTCAATGCAAATCTGAAGTATGCAAACAGACCTTCTCTAGTGCCACCAGTATAGACTGTAACAGTTAATTAAAATTCTTATAAACATCTGCTCAACCTCCCCACTCTTCATTAATTAACAATTTAATGCAGATCTTGTACTACAATAGGCTAACAAATTTTCTATAGTGCCATCAATATATAGGGCAAGGGCTGTCATCTCTACAATGTAATGATATGTCAGATAGCACATTAGTTTTTGTGTTATGCTGTATGTGCTGCCGATCATCTTCTTTGCTTTAGCAACCAATTGCCTAAAGCAAAGGAAATAACCAAATCAGATTTATCAACTTTTCTGTTCTGTGTAGTAAATAGTGCAGCAACCCATAATAGGCTTTGAGGGCTAAGATAACATGAAGTTGTGATTGTGACAAATAGGAGGTCTTTTCCTGTATCAAAAAGTTTTGTCCGACTTACTTGTTAGAATGCTGCAGCGAGAAATCACAATTGTTTGAAAATTTTCTTTTTTGGACTTGTGCATGGGGAACAAAATCAAATGTAATAGCACCCAAAATTTTCCCATTTTGAATTCAGCAGCAAACACAATCAAAATGAAGCATCATTATTCATTTGCAGTTGGTTAAATCAATAACAGCTATGGGAGTTTATAATAGAGACGAATTGTATGCCGTTACATTAACATATATTAGCGATAAAAAATAATTGTTCATTTTTTTAACTGTTGCAGTTGTAAAATAGTATCTATTGTTATTAAATTATTAATTTATTAACTACCAGTTTTCATGACATGGAATGTTTGTAAGAGAAGACAACTCAAGTATTTAATTGTTTTTACTGATAACTAGGCAACAGTTTTCAATAGTAGTGTGAGTGGGAGTTTTCTCATCCATCATCGATTGTTTCACCAAGTATAAATAGCTGAGCTGGTGGGATTTCTATCAGTTGAACTTGAAACAACAAGGACATCTCACCTTCACTTTACATCAGTGAGTACTTTGTTATTGGCAATTTAGAGTTTGAGTTTTTAAGAAAGTCTATTTGAATAACTTGAAACAAGAGTTTTGTGAAGAAAGATTTTGTCATGGCGATGAGCAGGTTTTATGAAACCAAACAATCAACGAGAAAATGTTTAAATACAGACTGTGTATGGTACAAGTGAGCTTGCAAGTTCCATTTAAGTTTTACTCTACATGAAATTGATTGTAGAAGTTCTGTCAACTTTTACAACAAGCAGGCTTGGTTCATTCCAAACAAATGTTGCCTTTCATCTATGACACTCAAGGCAGCACAATAAAATTATTTTCAAGTTTTTAATTCTCAGTATATAAATTCTTTTGCTAATTTAACTGAAAAGGGGAAAACATAATGTATTTTCGCCAGAGACGCTAAAGTCATCAAGACAAAAATCTTGGTTGTTTGCCCAAATTACTTTAAGATATGTATTACTACCTGACTGACAGAGACCACATAGTTCAGTCGAGTTTGGGTGTAATCTCAAAGACTACACTTACTATCTAATGCTTATGTTTTGTTTTCTTTCTAGACGGGAAATCTCAACAACTGATCAAACCATGAACAAGCTTGTCGCCACTTTATTTATTTGTGTAGTGTTTGCCTCACTCAGCTCTTCTGTCTCTGCATCTGGTCAAGGATTAGCTGAGTTACTCGCATCAGTTGCTGGAGCAGATCGCAATGAAGGAACTGGTAATGGAAACGGTGAGAATAAACCAGACAGTAGGGTAGCTAGGACAAGTAATGTAGTGATTGGTAAAAAAAGATAAACCAAAGAAAGGTTAGTACATAGTGGCATGTAAGCATAAAACTACAGTCATGCATGTGATTGTGACATTTACTGAGTTGAATCCAAACCAGAGACATGAAACAAACTGTGTGTTTATGTTTGTTATTCAGCTACAGTCCAAACAATAGAGATAAGTTTCCACCACAGACTAAAGATTGTCTAAAGTATTTATCTTTCATCAGTGGAGACCTGTCTAGGGTCTCTTGATTGGATGATTGTATATCATACTGTTCACTTCTCCGCTTGGATGGCTTAATAAATATATTGTTTTAGTTGTGTTTTATCCAAATATAGTCATAAGGCATGGCAGATGTTGCCTTCATCTATAATGAAACTGGTGTTGCTTAGCAACATGCTTCTTACCTAACAAACAGTTGTTAGTGTTAATATCAAACTGCAACAACATGTAATACACTCCATTGTGTCATATCTCACAGGTTATGCAATTTGTCATGTTTGGTTTATGGCAGAACTATTTTGAGTTGTACGTTATGCGGCAGATCATGCATTTTCTTTTACTCGGGAACCATGAATACTGGTTTTTATAGAAGCAGTTTTGTTGTGGGATTCATAAGTGTAAGAACTTGGAGGTTATCGAGGCAATACAACTGATGTTCACTAAGCAATGTGATTGGTAATAACGAGCAGTGCCGATGGGGCCCTTACAATGCAATGCGGCCAATGTTAGTTAAAAGACTCATTCTACTTAACAATTTCAGTGTCCTTTGACAACAAAGTCAAACTTTCCACGCTGCCACGGTTAATTCTGTGAACCAAAGAGCTCACAAACAATACTTGTAACTAGCAGAGAGTTTGCCCGATAGTTTAAACTGGAGATAAAAAGTTGATTTGAAATGATTTTTATGCGAGATAATTTTCAAACTTTGTAGTTTCAGGTTATTAATCTGATTGTATTACATCACAGCAGTAACTCTCCAGTAAATCAAAATATTACGCAAATTTTACAATGAATATATGGTTAATACTGCTGCCAATTAGTCTTTCACTTTTTTTATCTGCAACAGCATTAAGGTAGTAGGAAAGAAGTTATGTCAGTATTTTTGTGTCGAAGAAGTTACTTAGCATCGATGTGCATTCATATCCTTGAGTTTACATAACTCTTTGCTTCAAATATAAGTGCTTTTTTGTGCATAGATTTATTCAAAATTGATTTATTTTCTAAAAAAAACCTTGTAACTAAAATAAATAAAGTAGCCTTGAATATTCGGTAAGAGAACTGAAACCTTGAAACAGAATTAAAAAAACACTTTCGAAAACCTTGTTCTGATCCATTCACACACAGCTCACCACATTTCACATAGCACTTCTCACAACCAACTGAATAAAACTGATGACTGACTTGCAAAGTTATTGCAATTATTCACAGACATTCCACGTAATCAAAAAGACTTATTGTAACTAAGCCGAGCGTTATCCACAAAACATAGTCAGCAATAATCTTACCCTCTATCATTTGCATAACTTGACAGTATGTTTTCACACGATATTAACCATCTACGATATTATTTGAGTCCAAGCTACATTAATGTGAAGAAGGCCCAACTCTCTTTTCACTGCCATCCATGTTTACAAAACTGAATTTTTTTCCTACACCACCACATACATGTATCTTTTCTATTAAAGACACAAACTGTATTTATTTACGTCATAATTCCAGAACACAAGTGGGTGGTAGCTTCATGTTTAACGTTAAATATCTTTGGTTAAAGATCTATATGCGATAAATATATGTGTATGACACGCAATAAACATCCTGTGTGTATGGAAATGTTTGTGTCTTTTCAGAAGAGGTTATCTTTAAAGTTACCTGCTTTTCAGCACAGCCACTCCGTCTTGCTGGACACTAGACAAGCACCCATTATAGCCAGCTCTAGCTGTTCAGCAGAGAGCTTCTGTAGATTCAGCAGTCGTCTCAGCTCATGTAACTTTTGCTCCAACTTTGTGCAACTTTGTGCCTCTACAATACCAGACAAGCTGTCACTGTTCTTAAGTGTCTCCACAAATGGCTGGGGCACAATCGGTTGGTCTTCCTTGTTGGCTGGAGTAGCATCTGTGTCTTACAGATAAACAAGGGGAGCAAGTTCTTGGTCAACTGCTCGTTTGGGTATTTTGCATCCAGAAAACAGTATGATCATTGTTAGTGGCACAAGAGTCATGGCTGCTGACTTGGAGTGGAGTGAGCTTTTGGAGGAATGGAACTTTATTAGTGTTACAACCACCCTGGCTAGGTGGTTCTACTAACCAGTGGCCCAATATCCTCAAGCTTTTCTTAGGGGAACACTGGCACCCGTGACCATTCTGGGCTTGTTTAAGGCTGTACCACAGGGATACTACAACCGGTTTTGGCCATGGTGCAATGCAGGTTATGAAGGGTACCAATACTAATGAGTTGGAGAACAGGCCTCCGGATGAAAAAGAACTAAAATGCTTGCATTCTGACTGCTGCAAAAGATAGCGATCTCCATCGATGCCATCAAATAATTATTTCTGAGTTTTTGTAGTCCCTGTGCTGGCATAAAAGCATCCCAAGTCACCAGAGAGTGATGTTGGGCTGGTAGGAGTTCTCCCGAGTCAGCGTGTAACTAGCCTCAGGGGTGAGACATTTTGATTTACTCTTCTTCAACTTTGTTACCTTGGGGAAGGGCTCAGCAGTAGCACTTTTCAAGACAGCATGAAATTTATCAATGTCAGCACATGATAAATACCCTGGGAGTTAATGCACAGAGATTAAAACAATAAGTGGGCTGCCACTCCACAAATCCAGTGGATCATGCAGAATAACATTTTCAAATGGCCGTTTACAAAATTCAGCATGATCATTCTCATCCTCTTTATCCTTGGTTGTAAGCTTTTCAACCACAAGTGAGAAAGGCTTTTTGTAGAGCCCTGCTGTTGGCATAGTTAGTATCTTTCCCTCTGTATCTGTGGCTGGCAGGAATGCATCAAACACTGCTTCCAGTAGCAGATGGTTGTCTGCTTCCCCAAGTTTGAGGCAGTTGCTGGTGGAGATGTTAGTAGTTGAGTGAAGAGCAGAGCACTTTTGAGAAAGAGGTGCGCTGATGTGATCGCCACTATAGGAAATGAGCTGTTTGTGATTGCCATCAAACTTCCTACAAATTTGAACCATTCAGTCAGCAGTGCCCAAAATCACAGGCACAAGAAAACTGCTGGGATTTTTGTGCAAACTGCAATACAGGGAAGTCATAGGAAAGGTTCTGGCAGTTTTTTGAAACAAAACTTGATATAGCTGAGGATATGTATGAAGGAACTCTAACAATTTCAACTTTTTTTCTGGATTTTCAGACTACTATGTCATTGGACTTCCTGTCTTTTTTTATTTTTATTAGTGTAGTGACACTCAACTGGCATGCAATACAGGCTCTAACAGGCTCATAAGTTTCTCCCTCTCCATCTTACGAATCAAACACAAGCTAGCAAGGGGGAAGCTAACTGGCATGTTTGGCCCCAAAACTGTCATAACTTTTATCCAGTCGAACTGGAAGTCTCTGAGGACGTGTTGTTTAATCTTCTCATGGCCTTGGGGGGTTTTCTTGGCTCGCTCTGCAGGAGGAAGTTTCACCAGAAAAATGTATGGCAGATTCCATCGTTGCAGGTGGAATTTTATGCAAATTGATTTCCCTCAACTGAATTTGCATGAAACAGCCGAACGTTATCCTGCAGCAGCCTACCATGTTTATTCAAGCAAGGAAGCTTGTGACACTCAGTTTTAATTGTGGAGTTTCTTTCTTTTCGGAAACCAAATAGTCTTGCAGTGTAGTCTTCACTGACAGTGACAGCTGATGGTAGGTATTTCTAGACAGTAAGTTAATGGTCCAGCCAGGGATCAACTGATAATGATATTGGTCTTCCCTCCAGTCGCCCAGCAAAAACAGAGTGAGGCAAGTGGCTATGGGCAGAGTCATAGCAGGAATGTGTGTCATCTAGCTCCTTAGCTCTCTAGAAGGCCCTTGGTATTTTTATGGCCTTGGGTTGATTAGTGTCGGCATTTAGAAGTAGTAATGTTCTAGGTATTGTCTGTGGAAGGTCCTTAGGCTACCTTTGGGTCATTTACTATGGTTGTCATCTTGGTGCAAGGCCGGTATGGCACTGTGCGCCTGCATACCATACCATGTGCAGGGCTGGTATCCTCTTATCTTCTGCTAGGGTAGCTACATTGGTTAAGATTCGACGTACTGTAAAGGATTTTGTCACACCTTCACCGAACAGCTACTAGAGAAGTGTACTTGTTTAGCAATGCAACAATGATTGCTATAGAGCTCTACTGGTTTAGTAGTAATGGCTCTGTTTACTAATGAGCTATGTGTCACTTAGCTCCGTGCTCTGCCGTGTGCAGATATACTAACAATACTTGGCTACCTGCCAAACTGAATACACCGGGTTATAACAATGAATACTTTATTCACTCGAGAAACAAAAGCTTACTCAGAGGTGTTCTCTCAGCAAGCGCACAATCAACTCTAATCAATACTGCCCACTGGGCCACAGTTATACACTTCAATATGTAAACAAGCAATTCAAATATAATACAATATGATTGGTTTACAAGAATAATCAGGTCATACAAATAAAAGCAAACAAACAGGCGCAATAAAACATGTACATACAGTAGGCAACAAACAACAATGCACCAGTTAATTCCTTTAGCAAGGTGGGAATCCCTTGCGTGAGTTCCTTGGTCTTCTAAACACTGTGGCACGCATGTATATCTGTGTTGAGGGCAGTCAGGCGTAGCTAAGTCTATCTTCCTAGGCAGGTGCGGCTAATGTATTGAGCAAAAATACATTGGCTAGCATAGCATCAATCAATGAGAGGCCACCTACGTTGAAATCCATTACATAGGCCGCTTCAACTATTAAGTATCGCCGTACTCATAGTTAACTAATCATAAGGTGGCCGCGAATCACAGGGGCCGAATCAGGTAGGGAGGAGAGAGGTATACGCTTACAGCGCAACCCTTTGCACAAGTCCATGTGCGTTTAAAGTAGGGGGAATCACGCCCAGCATAGTTGGCAGAGGGAGTGAAGGGGGCCCACAACCAGTGGGCTAATAAAAAGGGGTGAGAAGGATAGCGCATCACCCGGTTGGTTAATAAGGTAGAACGTGCATACAACCAGTGCGGCCGACTAAGGGAGGAGAGAGTTGCACACAACCGGTGTGACTGACGGAGGGAGGGGTGCACACAACCAGTGTGACTGACGAAGGAAGGGGAGAAACACCTTTCCTAGAACAGTTGGCCTCGCACTGTCTGTGCGGCTTGTTTTAACTCAACCATCTCTCCCTTCAGGAGTTCTGCTTGCGCCTTGACCCTGGCGACTTTCATCTCAGAGAGGGTGCCCGTGATCACCTTCATCCGAAGGCCCTGCAACTGAGAGTCCAGTTCAGCGGCACCCTGCTCAATTGCAGCAGCCCATCGCGCCCTGTTCTGCATAAACCGTACTGGCAGATCTACCTCACAGAGGAGAGGTTCCGCTGGTGATAGTATGGGGGGAACATTGGGTGCTGAGGTCCGGTATACTGCAAAGGGAGCAGAGGGTGGAGAAGAAGGGGGCCCGGGGGAGAGAATCATGGCCTCAGGACTTGGTACAACCACTGTGCGTGGTCTTTTTGGTATCTTGTACCCGGTTAGGAGTAAAGCCATCAGCGGCACAATGCCAGGTGGTGTAGAGGGTGGTCTTGGGAGGGGGAAGCTGTGACTGCATCACAGCGAGAAGGTGCTGTGGGAGGAGACTGGATCTCTCCAGTCTGGGTGGGTTGGCAGATACCAAAAGGTGCTGGATAAGTCCGTTTCTGGTACCTGCAGAAAGCTGAATAACTTTCTCTGTCTACAGCATAGATATAGCCAAGGCGCTGGTGGTGATCAGGGTCTTTTGGACCTCCACGTGTCCTCTGGTGACAGTATATACTGTCTCTGCTGCTACTCGAGTATCTACAGCGGCAAAAGTAGCGTACATGGTGCTGGTGAACGTGCACTGACAGTTGTCTCATGTTCTTTGCTGCGAACTTACAACTTGGGCAGGTACTGCGCCGTGCCCTTTTCAGATCTCTCTGGATGGCTTTCTCCGTATTGGGGACGACCCACTGAAGAAGTTTTTGGGCAATAGGAGGTTTCTTTCCTACGAGGTGGG
Organism: Cryptosula pallasiana; assembly: GCA_945261195.1. Lineage (NCBI taxonomy): Eukaryota > Metazoa > Bryozoa > Gymnolaemata > Cheilostomatida > Cryptosulidae > Cryptosula > Cryptosula pallasiana. Next base: position 15,286,597 of record OX183135.1, on the reverse strand, counting down.
GAGCTACCACCTCTTCCTCTACGGTTGGTGAGGAAGGGCGAGAGGCAGCAATGTCAACTAGCTTGACTACAGGCGTAGAGACCGAAAGAGGTGGTTCGTCTACTGGCAAGGAGGGGGTGGGTACAGGTGCAGGGGGCACAGCAGGGGTCCTCGCCTTCCTCCGTGTAAGAATCAGGTCGAGGAGGGGGATCTGTCCACTGGACGCCGTGTGGCCAGGCAAGGTGGAAACGGCTCTCACGGTTAGTGGAGGAGAAACTAGTGTAGAGGAGGGGGTGGCTGTAAGGGGGGTTGCCCCGCTTAGAGGGTCCAGCCAAGAGCTCTGCTCCTCTCCTCTTACTAGGGATGATCTTCCCCAGCGTCTGCATACGCTCTCTGGTGACCGCGTGAGGCAGTCTAGTACCTACAGGTGACTTTTCCTGCACCACCACTGTACTCAGACTCAGCCCCGGGTCATCCCGGGTCGGGGGAGGGGAGCCCCGGGTCGGGGGTGAAGTGTTCAACACCCGGGAGGGGTGGGGGGCCCACGGGAGGGGGGAGAAGTGGCAGAGAGCTTTGAAACACTTTGATCGTAGGTGAGAGTGTTTGATGACGGCACAGTGGGTACACTGCAGGGTGAGGAGGCAGTAGGGAGGGGGGGGGGGGAAACTCCGTGGACTGCCACTGAAGAGGGGGTGGCTGCTTGGGCACCAGAGGGTCACGGGAGGAGCTGTGGCGATGAATGCAGTTGTTCATCAGCTCTACCTGACCGGCAACTCCTAAAAATTTGTCTTCTCTTCTCTCCCTGGACCCTTCACTAAAGTGTCCTCTTTCTAACGACACCCAGTATGGGGGGGGGGTGGTTACATCTCGTCCGAAGTTATTCCTCTTTCCGGGCGGCACTTACCGTTTTTGTAAATCATCACCCCTAGGTGGAAAATGGGTCAACTTTGGGGACTCAGCGCTTGATGGGTTTTGCTGCCAGCAATCTGAATCTTGGCAGGCAGCAGTGCTAGAGCCTGGCTTTTTTGGAGATACTAAGTTTGTGGGTTTTTCTGTAAAAACTCCACCCAGCAGAGCCGTTTGAGTCTTAGGCATTTTGGCATTTTTGGACATTCTATCCACTTCTTTTGCAGTTGCAATTAGATGGCATAGTGGCTGTCCCTAGCGCATGGGTGGAGCGACGTTTCTTCGTGGCCATTAGGATGACACAGGTGGTGGTTGGATCTCAGTCTGTGCAGGGAGTGAGGGTGTCTCAGCTACTGGGGGAGACAACTCCTGCATGTTTTGGCTATTTCCAGCTGACCCGCTTGTCCGATTTTCCCCAGATTCGCAGGGAACAACTGGGGGAGTGGCAGGCCTTCTTACAACTGGCCGCTCCAAATTTGGCACTCTCCTTGCTGGTGGAAAAGGCAAATTAGTCTCTAATGGTGGTGATTCAAACAGAGGGGGCGCAGGCAGGGGAGACAGGGGTGGAGGTGCTATTTGCGCACGCGTCCCACGCATGTTAGGAAGCCGCCTGGGCTTCAATGCTGCTGGTGCCTGCCCTCTGGGGTCAACACTGGGATAGTAGGGCTTAAGCCGGCATTCGTTTTGTACTGGCTGCTGGCCTTGCCTACTTATGAGATAGGTGTGATTACTATACGTCTCCGGGGCCGATGAATTTGGCCTGTAGCTTGGGGTTCTCTCCCCGGCGTCTACGACGGTTCTCTAACCATACTTGTTCTCCAACTGTGTAAAAACCAGGTTCTTCGCCTTCCTCAGCTCTGACTTCCATTTGCTGCTCTCTCAGAGCCTTGTGTACTTCCTCCAGTCTCAACTTGAGGTTCTGGGCATACTCGTGCACTGGCATGCAATCAGTCAGAGGGGAATGGTAGGACACTTGATCTGGCAGTCGCAGTTCCCTGCCCAGCATCATATAGTTGGCCGTTTCACCCGTCGTGGAATGAGGGGTGGCTCTGAAGGCCCTCATTAGTTGAGGGAGCAGCAAGTCCCAGTCACCTGGACTGCGCTTTAAGAGCAGTGATCGGAGGGAATCACCTAGGACCCGGTTATTCCTCTCGACGATCCCATTGGCCTGTGTTTGGTAAGGAGTGGTACGGGTCTTCTCTATACCCCACAGAGCACACAACTCATGCATCAGGTGTCACTCAAACTGAACCCCCTGGTCTGTGTGCATCTGCTCAGGGATACCCATATAGCAGAAGACATGCTCCTCCAGAGCACTAGCTACCACTGGGGCCATGGCATTTGGCAGGGCCAGAGCGTCTTGCCACCTGGTGAAGTGGTCAGTGAACACCAGGATCCAGGCATTGCCACACTCTGTCTCAGGGAAAGGGCCCACCAAATCACGGCGGCGGACAGGACTGGGCTTGGTGCCACCACTCTTGGCTCTCTGGCAAACCTCGCAATTCCTGACCAGACAGCGTACATCTGCCGTCATCCCTGGCCAGTACCACGTGAGTTGGAGGCGCTTCAAGGTCCTGCTCACTCCTTGGTGTGCAAGAGAGTGGGTCTGCCAGACCGTGTGACCACGTAGACCTGCTGGGCAGATCGCACACCAACGGGAGCGGCGGTTGGGGGAGACCTGAAGTTCCAGCACACCATCTGTCCGGAGTCTCATAGCCCCAATACAATTGTTCAGTCGTCTTAACTCTTGGCTGTCGAGCTCCAACTGCTCCTTAGTGAGGGGACGCTGTGTAGACACTGCCTGATAAATGACAGCTACAGTGTGGTTGCCCTCACTCTGAGCCTGGACAAGGCCGACATCCGGTTGGACGGGCTGAATGGCATTGGGGGGTACCTGAGGGACAGAGAAGGTGGTTGTGCTGGAGGGTGGTGGCCGTGACTCGAACAGAGTCGGAGCTGAAATAGCAGAGAGCTAAAGCTGAAAGGGGGAGGCCAACTCTTGCTGAACTTCTGCCTTAGAGGGTCCACCATCCCTTTCTTGGATGTGGCCACACTGCCTACACTCAGGGGGACACCTGCGACTCAAGCCGTCTGCGTTGCCGTGCCGGGGGCCGCTCCTATGTTCAATGGTGTACTTGAACTCAGAAAGGGACTCAAGCCACCTAGCAACCTGACTGGTGGGTTCCCGGCGGCGACACAGCCACAACAGGGAGGCATGATCTGTCCGAAGACGGAAGTGCTGCCCATAGAGGTAGGGACGGAAGTGCTTGACAGACTTCACTACTGCCAACAGCTCTCTCCGTGTGACACAATAGTTGCGCTCCTGAGGGCTGAGCGTCTTATTGCAGTAAGCGATTACTCGCTCACTACCTTCCTGCACCTGTGAAAGCACAGCACCTACACCTGCATTGCTAGCATCAGTGTCTAAGGTGTACTGCAGCTTAGGGTCTGGGTAACCAAGAACAGGGGCACGGGTCATGGCCACTTTCAGCTGCTGGAATGCGGTCTCTTGGGCTGTAGAACATTCCCAAGGAGCATGCTTACTCGTGAGCTGAGTAAGGGGCCATGCCACTGTAGAGAAGTCAGGGATGTACTGCCTGTAGTAACCTACAGTACCTAGGAAGGCTTGTAAACCCTTTAACTCCGTGGTCGTCTGCCAGTGTGCTATAGCAGCAACTTTCTCCGGGTCTGTGGCCACTCCTGCACTGCTCACCAGGTGTCGCAAATACCGGACCTCTGGCTTAAGTAACTCACACTGACTGGGTTTTAGCTTTAACCCATCCTGCTGCAGATGCTGAAAGACGTCAGCCAGGCGCTGGATGTGAGTGGGAAAGGCAGGAGCGATGACAATAATGTCATCGAGGTAGAGCAGGAGGGTCTTCCAGTGGAGACCTTGGAGTACTTTCTCCATCAACCGCTGGATAGGTGGCCGGAGCTGAAGTGAGGCCAAAAAGGAGGACCTTCCACTTCCACAGACCTGTACGGGTGGTAAACGCCGAGCGTTCACTGGCCTCTTCATCAAGAAGGACCTGCCAATACCTACTAACCAAGTCCAGGGTACCGAAGAACTTGCTCCCTGACAAGGCATCTAGACCCTCATCGATGCGGGGGAGGGGGTAGGCGCCCTGGTGCGTGACAGCGTTCAGCCTTCTGTAATCAATACAGAATCTCCACGCACCATCCTTCTTTCTCACTAGAACCACGGGGGAACTCCAGGCCCCTGAGGCTGGTTCTATGAACCCACGCTCTAACAGTTGCTCCACCTGCCTCTCTGCCTCCTCCTTCTTCTCAGGGCCTAGCCTGTGAGGGGGTTGGTGGATAGGTCGAGCACCAGGAAAGAGAGGGATGTTGTGCGTGACCAGGGTGGTTTGGCCAACATCACGGTCTCTCGAACTGAACACGGCAGCATACTGTCGTAGCAACCCAGCTACCTGCTGCGCCTCGCGTCTGTTCTGGCACTGGGGAAGAGCAGCTGAATACAGCTCAGAGACGTGATGGGGAACCGGGGAGTGAGAAGATTGAACAAGAGGGGTGGAAGCGGGCATGGCAACCGCCTCGGTTTGCTCAGCCTCTTCAGGGCTCACTCTTCTGTAGTGGCCTACCGTGCTTCCCGCCTTCAGTTCTACTGGCTGAGCAGTCGGGTTCATACACCTCACTAATAAATGTCCTTTGCTATCTGGTTCGTTCAGACTAGCAGCAATTGGAGGACCTCCGGGTCGGGACTCTACTAACTCAAGGGGTAGGTAACTCTGTGTGGTGAACTTACACAAGATGGCAGATTCCATGCCTTGGGGTAGCTGTGTGGTACGAAGGATCTGAACATCGTTCATTAGCAGTGTACCGTCCTTGTTAGTACAGCGCATCTCCTTTCCTGCTACGACAATGGCACACTCACTGAACTTCATTCGGCAATCATGGTCGGTGAGGAAGGGCATCCCCAAGATAGCGTCCTCGTTTATGTGACTGACAACAAATGTGGCTTCAGTTTTCACATCACGGAGACGGAGGGTAGCTCTCACCGTGCCATAGAAGGGGATCTGGGTACCGTCGGCTAGGATACCATGTGGCTCACTCTCCTGTACTGACTGTCTTACTGGCTCAGGTAACTGGTTAAAGACGTGCTTGGCTAGGAGATTTGTGGTGCAGCCGGTATCGACTAGAAGGGTAACTGACTTGCCTTCAAGCTTCCCTGGGAGGAAGTAGCTTGCCCGGTATGGCCGTTCTATCTCAGTGTTAGACAAGCAGTTAGGTTGAACCTTTGCAGTTCGGGAGGGGGGAGGCGACGCTCTATTTCTAGGGCGTGAAAGGCGCTCCACTGACGGGCTGACTGGTGCAACTACTGGCTTATGTCTCTGAACTGGGGCAGGCTGGTTCTTCAGGGGACCTACAGGCTCTAAAGGAGGTAGGTCGAGTAAGGAGTGTATGGCGGCAGAGGTTTCATAAGGCTCTGTGCCGTCTGCCTCATTTGGTAGCAGTGCATACCAGTTAGAGGTTGGCAGCTGCCACTTAGGTGGGGAAGCACAAGCGCTTTGGATATATATAACATTTTATGAGACTGAAATTAATTTTCTGTCATTGATTAGTCGTTTGAGAAGTGCAAAAAGTTTGACTGTTCCACAATGACTGCTAGTTGCGTAGTGTAATACGTGTAACAATCAGGGCCGTGCAACTTTAAATTGCCATTTTCCACATCCACCGTATAGTACTTGAGCAAGAAATCACCTACAATGCATCATGTCGAAGGAATCCTTTAGGTTGTTAGCAGCCAATAAATCGAACTTAGTTTTCAAGTGTTCCTAGTTATATTTTTATACTGCTTATTCTTGCAAACTGATTTTGAAATAGCTGACGAGTTGTTTCCTAAGACAACAAGACATTTTGGTAGACAGAAACTGTTATCCACTCGATGAATTGATTTCAAGTGATAAATATATACCAAGTTTATATCCAATAACTGCAGTATACGTGGCACCAAACGCTTTACATAATATGTAAATACAATGGTAAAACCAATTAACGCAGCTGTCTGTGCATCAGTTTTTTTGTTTTCAGCCTTTTTACATGGGTTAACAGTGAAACCAATGATGTATCTGTTAGATATATTTCGTCTAACCCATTGCAGATGTGAAGTATGCAAACAGACCTTCTGTAGTGTCATCAATATAGGTTGTACCAGTTAATTATGATTCTCATAAACATCTGCTCAACCTCTTCACTTTTTATTATCTAACAATTTAATGCCGATCTTGTACTGAAATATGCAAACAGACTTTCTCAAGTGCCATAAGTGGGGCAAGGGCTGCCATCTCTACAAGGTAGCGATATGTCAGATAGCCCATTAGTTTTTGCGATATGCTGTATGTGCTGCCAACCACTTTTATTTTGCTTTGGCAATCAATTGGCTAAAGCAAAGTAAATACTAAACTCAATTTATCAAGTTTCCTGTTCTGTGTAATAAATAATGCAGCAAACCATAATAGGTCTTGAGGGCTAAGATAACATGAAGTCATGATTGTGGCAGATAGGTTGTCTTCTCTTATGCCAAAAAAGTGTTTTCCGAGTTGCTTGTTAGAGTGCTACAGCGAAAAATCACACTTGTTTAAAAGCTTTCTTTTCAGGACTTCTGCATGGGGAACAAAATCAGTACCATTTTATGGTACCCGAGATTTTCCCATTTTGAATTCGGCAGCAATCACAATCAAAATCAAGCATCATTATTCATTTGCAGTTGGTTAAATCAATAATAATTATAAAAGTTTATAATTTTGACGACCTGTATGCCTTTGCACTGACATATCTTAACGATAAAAAATCACTGTTGACCTTTCTAACTGTTGAAGTAGTAAAATAACATCGATCGTTATAATAATAGTAATTATTGTTATTATGAAGTCATTAATTTATTAATTCCCATTTTTCAATACAGAGTTGTTGTAAGAGAAGACAACTCAAGTATCTAATTGGTTTTTAATGTTTCCTGATATCCAAGATTGGCGTTGACTGAAGCGAGCAAAGCCATGGAAACGTAGTAAAATTAGCAGAGTTCCTCATGCTAAGTTTGCTATTAGCACTAAATATGCTTGGTTTGAGTAGCATGTGGTCTACAAAAATGAACAATGGAACTTCTGCTAATACACGAAAAATACTGGTAAGTCAAGCCTCGTAGTTGGAGAGTAGAAACAAGAAAGCTCTGCTCTCAATCAGATTTGCTCAAACGGTGTATCTAATGATCAGAAGTGACCCAGTTTTATCTGAGTAGAGTATTTGTATATCTTCATCGATGTAATTTCTCTGAAAATCACTTTTTCCTTTCAAGCCAATAACTGATAACAGAGTCATCTCTCAGCAGCTACGGAATTGTGTGCGGTACTCAAGTAGCAGCATAATACATAGTTTGATAATCTACAATTTACAACTCAGTAGTGAGTTCTAAAATAGAGTAAGCCTACAGCAGATGTGACTTCAGTCAGTTTCTTCTACTTTGGGATGATTTAATATTTCCAACCAGCAACTGTGAGTGTAAATAGCTATGACTCCTCCAGTTTGTAGTGTTCCATCTACATGAAAGGTAGACACAACGCTTTTGTAACCGCAGAGTGTGACCAGAGCAATGGGAAGGTAATATTTGCCATTAACAACAGTTCGAACAATTTGTTACTGCTTTATGGATCCTGAAAAAACAACAAAGGTTCGAAAACGGTAGTTGCTGTGTTGAGAAATGTTCAAAGCCTAAAACCAGAAAAACTGTCATGAAACTTTAAAAGTTTATTTGATAACAAATTGCACAGGTTTCTCTCAAAGTGCATGAAAACATTTAAAAATGCTAAACAGCGTTGTCAATTTACTTTTTAGATGCCTTTTTTGAATTGTTTTAACCGAACTATAAAAAAAATGAAAAGAGAGAGCTCTCATGTAGACAACAAGTTTTATGTTTTTGGTGAGATCAAATAAACACTCATATGGACTGCTATGGAGTTGTCAAGCCTTGAACCATCGATTACCTACTGCTAGAAACTTGTTGTACATTGTAAGTATTCATACAATGGCTGCTTTGTGATATATACATACATCTTTTGCAACAGCAGATTCTTATTGATAAAGTCAGTTAAGCCTTGTTAGCACGTCCTTCTGTATAAAAGTCTGGCCAGTGAAGCTGATATGAAGCTAATTCAGCAATAACTAGGTCAACTGAGGAGTCTACTACTGGACATACAAGCCCTCTTATTACCAATCCAACAAGCAATACTAACTTGACCAACTGTTGATTTCTCATTAAATATTATGTAATTCACAGATGGAACAATTTGAATTGGAAAAAGCACTAGCATATCATAACCATCTTTCTGTTATTTGGCAAAATGAGAGCTAGCTTCAAAACAAAGTTTGAACAAACTAAGAGTTGTGTCTACTGCTAGATCAAGTTTTTGTCCTTCTTCTACAAGTTTCTACACCATTTCAGATAGATATACCAGTATATAACGAAAAATTACAGTAAACGTGACATGTTCATTGAACAAAAGACAAAATAATTATAGAGGCTATTTATTCAATGCATAGCGTATGCAATGAAGCATCAGTTTAGTGCCTCATAATTATTTAATGAATTCTTGTAGATTTCTGAACCAATCACAAAGATGACAACTCCTAATTTTTAAAGTGATCAGGAAAAAATAAAAATGGCATCGTTGTCAGCCAAGATGTTTCAAAGATATGTTCGTATTATATGTTACATTTATACTAATGGTAGTTATCTCTTAACGCTTATGAGGATGTAAAACAGTTCTTTTAGAAATATTTTTGTTATTGTAGAATGTTAATGAATGTAGGTTGATCCAACGTTGAGTTTCACCACCTGTCTGGTACATTTGACAAATTCAAACCCATCAGTGCACTTTGTGGCATCCTCAAGTGATATCAGAAACCATAAGCTTGGTAAGACTAACCATATGTTCTTACTTTAGAAGTTTAGGAATTCAGTAATGGCTAATGGTAGCTTGAAAATATTTTGTTATATAAATCTATCAACACTGATGTAAACATGCAATTTTGTGAGGAATGGCAAAAATATTTTGCATGTAACAATTCGTCATAACATATCAAACATCAAAAAGGTTCGCATTTAATTTTTCGGAAAACTGGTCAACATAGATCAGCTTGACTTCACATTAATTATGTTGGGGTGAAATTTCCGCTGTGGAATGCTAGTTTATGTGTTTTGATGTTGGAATGTCAAGAAGGAGGACAGCTAAACAATTAATTTTTTTTTTTATATAACCATAAGTATTTAGTTGACAGGTTATGCAGTAGATGATGTTTATAATATTTTTCCAGCCAATCACAGCAAGCATTAGAAATAGTTCATGTTGAGTTTATTTTTAAGTTAAATTCATGGTAACCACATATTATTATTTTATCAAAATAAAAACAAACTTGAAGTGCTTCACTTGTTTTAATAATACTTCACCGCAAGTAATCTGAAACATCTTTAAAACCATTTTTTTTTTAACCAGACAGACCTTTCTTTCCTATTTAGTTGAGAAAAAAAACCATAAAAAGATTGGAGAAAACTGAACTACAGAAAAACATAAAAATATTGCTAAACTCTTTTTTTTATTTCAATACAATCAGAACGCAGTCGATGATCAAACTTGACACTTCCTTCATGCGTTCTATTGATTCTTTCCAAATACAAGATATTCTTGTATAAAATTTGGCTATGAGATAAAAATTTGTATTAGAAATGGGTCAAGCTTTCTCCGCGGTATTTGATGTAAAGTTAAAGTTGGAGAAAAATGTATTTTGGTTAGGATTTTTAACCCTAAAGTTTTTAAGGCAGCCAATGCACATGATTGAAAATAGTAAAGCCGGACTATTGCACCAGTAATTATGAACAGTTTAAGTTATAAACTTAGCAGGCATGAGTAGTAATATATGAGCAGATCTCCCTACCAAGTGTTTTTTTGTGGGGTCATTATCTGGGGTGAATGCAATGGGTTACGGCGTTGGATGAATTCGCCGAGTTTATATTGTATTTTATTTGAGGGGCATTTGAGTGGCATTTGAGTGGCATTTAAGTGGCATTTAAGTGGCATTTGAGTTTTGATTATTTTTTTACTTAATTTGAACTTATATATGGCATATAGATTTTGAATGTATGGCATTTAAGTTTTGAAAATTCTATACATAATTCTCACTCATATGGCATTCAAGTTTTGATAATTTTTTTACATAATTCGAATTTATATGGTCGCTTGAGAGAGAGAGAGAGGAGAGAGGGGAGAGGGGAGAGGAGAGATGAGAGAGGAGAGAAGAGAGAGGAGAGAGAGAGGAGAGACTTTTTAGTTTTCTATACATTCATGTATATATGGATAATTATGTACATATTTATGGATATATTTACATTTACATTGCATAATATACATTTATTACATAATAAGTATATTAAATGCTATAAAATATGTTGGAAAATCACCAAATTAGACCTCTAGATGGTTAAAATCTACAGTATTTGGGAAATAACTGCAAGAGAGGAGAGAGGAATATTTGGTAGAGGAGAGAGTATCTTGAGAGAGAGAGGAGAGATGAAAAGAGGAGAGAGGAGAGAGGAGATATATCTACATTGAATAAATACAGTGATTAAAAATGAAACAATATGTGAATATATACATTTATTGTGTAATAAGTAGGGAAAATGTCATATAATATAGCTAGAGTCAGTAAATATTAAATAATACAAAACACTACAACTTGTAATGACAATCAATGCATAAGCTTTTACTAAAAAATTTTGGAAAAAACATCATCAAATTAGCTCTCTAGATGGTTAAATAATTGCAATAGAAAACATTATATCTAATTTTTTTGACATTCTTAAATTTTGAGAAAATCATCATACTGGAGAATGTAATAAAATAGATATCATAATAGAGTGTAATAAGTTGAATATATAGAGTTAAAGTCTATAAAAACTTTTTAATTTGTAAAGTATTTGATGACTTTACAAGAAATATCATCACATTCAGGTTCAATGTTGATGAGAAGATTTTCTTCAAGTTTAAGTTTACTATTTTCCGATATAGACAGAGAAAGTTTTGAAAAACCCTCCAAATCATTATAAATAAAAACTCTATAAATCGACGGTGTTGAATTTGTAATTGATACTGAATTGTTTTCGCATATGATGTATCTATCACACACACAATCAGTAGTAGTTTCGATTTCTTCAGAATTGTATATAGTAGAGTTTGTAGGGCTTGGCTGTTCCAAAATTAAATCGACTAAACCCAGAGCTTGTGGAAGAGATGGAATTGATGGTGATAAAGCTGGAACTACTGGCTTGTTTGTAGTTGTTGTTGTTGTTGTCTGCGGAGTTATGGTGATTATTGAAGTTATTCTTCGAATCGTAGGTAGTGATCCCTCATCATATAAACGGATGTAATTTAAAGCTTCATCAGTTTTGCAAACAAAGTAGTGTTGAGGCCACATATCATAAGTGTCACAGCTTCTACGTCGGTGAGTAGGTTCCATGAAACATGTGAGTCTTTGCATACGATATTTTAAGTTTTTTCTTAAAATACGAGTTACTGAATCAACCGCTTCCATATTAAGAATTCCCCGAAAACATCCAGACGCTCTATGAGATAAAGTGAATGGTTTAATCTCTGTTACAAGACAATAACCGCTTAGGATTGGGAATAATAGGAGATAGATTCGATATCTCATTTTTATTCAGAGTGAGAGACTTTTAACCTAGTTTATGCTTTCATCATCTAGAGTTAACTGTCTTGCATTTCGGTGGACTTTGGTTAATATGCTCCAACTAAAGTTCTATATATATAACTTTGGGATCGCATTTGTCTTTGTTATCTCCTTGACATGTGATGCTGATGATAATCTTGTTTTGAATAGATTTCAAACTTTCAAAACTCGAAAATGACAAATTTACACCTTCAATACCATTGATGTTAGTGATGACAGTAGCTATTTTCGGCTTCTCGTTGGTCAAATGAACGCATTCCACACATGCAAAGTTGGTTGTCTCAAACTCTTCTGTTGGTGGACAAATCAAACGTGAGGTGTTGTATTCAAATACACATAATTCATCATTCCAAAATAGTTTTGTATTTTGAGTAAGACCTTCCGTATTATTTTTAACCCCTATTGCGCATTCCTCCTGATTCAGAGTGTATTTTGTTGGTGTATTGCAGGTCAGGGTATCTGTAGGCTCCTTGTTGATCGAATGATTGGAATGAGCGTATTGCATGCATGCAAATTTGAATGTCTCAAACTGTCTTCTTATTGGACAGATCAGACGTCTGCGGTTGTATTGAAATGCATATAAATCCCCATTTCGATATACTTTTGTATTTTGAGTAAGTCCTTCCGTATTATTTGTAATACCCATTTCACATTCCTCTTGATTCAAAACGTATTTTGTTGTAGTATCACAAGACACAGAATCTGTAGAAGTTGTGTCCTTGCAGATCCAAGAAGCGCTTTGAGGGATGAAAAAACCACAATATAATAAGTCAGGAGGGTAGAGTCGCACACAGTTTTTTCCATTTTCATCTTTATATCGTATGGTCCTTTCGAAAGGTGAAAAAACCAAGACATCATTTTTATCCATAGCTCCGGCTATACATTCATCAATTTCGTTGGTATAGAATACTCCACTAACATTGGGAATGTTAGTGCCAGTAGCAAGATAAATACGCAGCTCATTTTTTAAAATGTTTTTGCTTTCAGTGTTGAAAGTTGAATACTTTCTTTCTTGATGTTTTTTCTATTTATACGTAAGTGGCTAGTGGCTTGTTCAGCTCTCTCAACCGATTTTGAAGATGTGAAACAATCTCATCAAAGTGGTTACCAAAATGTAAGTATGGTTCCAATCGAGATTGAGACAAAAGAACATGTGTTCCTGTCCAGCGAAATGAAGTCAAACCTCTTAAAATCGAAATATCTATCAAATCACCCAGTTCGAGATTGAGACAAAAGAACATGTGTTCCTGTCCAGCGAAATGAAGTCAAACCTCTTAAAATCGAAATATCTATCAAATCACCCATCTTTCAAACATTGCTTTATATCAATCAGTTCGATCGCTCTTTTGAGATCTTCAAAATCTATCAACTTGTCTTGCGGACAGCATACTTTTGGATCAAAGCTCCTAGAACAGTTTAAGCATTCGAGAGGATTTGCTCTTGAAATACAATTACAGCTCAAAAGCATGCTTTGTATTGATTTACGAACTAGATTGAATCCTAACACAAAATAAAATACTTCTTCAGTGATGAGTTGAACAAAAAGAGGATTCGAACGCTCTAAAGGAATGTGTTCAAAATGAGTCCTTATGAACTTAGGAACAAAATCAGCCAATGTATCAATTGACTTGAATCCTTGAGTTTTTCCACTCATGTTTCTGCTGTAGTTCAGAGATAAATGAAGCAACTTTTTTGTAACAGTTCTTTTATGAGTCTTCAGATATATTTGTCGAATCAATAGTTATTATCGGGTTGACTGAGTCTTCTTTTTCATCAAGAGTATGAGCGTATGGATATCCTTCCGCTATCGCAAGTAATTTATCCTTTAGACGTTGATAAGCCAGTTTGCTCTGACTAGCAGGTAATAGGTAGGGATTTAATCGTGCTCTCAAATTTGTTAACAAAAAGGGAGACTTCAAATCATCAGTGGAAAGATCCAAAAAAGCATTAATCCATTCGTCATGCACCAAAAAACCCATTTTAGCATTTTTCAAAACTTGTCTTCTATCAATCCAGTCGATAGCATCACCCAATTCTTTTTTGGTAGGTGTAGCACCTTCAACCATTTCAGCATATCTTTTACAAGTGATACATTTGTCATCAACGTGTGAACAGTAACAGTTTAGTAGCGATAGATTGGTTGCTTGCTTGTAAAAACTCCCTCCTAGTACACAGTATACACATTCCTCCGTAAAATAAATCCTCAACATTTCATCAGAAACCTCAGCCAAAAAAGTCTTAGGTCCTATAGCATCGGAAGCTTCTTGGTGAGCAAAGTCTTCAACACGTATCATATTTGTTGTTATTCCGTTAAATTACAAAACGCGAATGATACGTTTTCAAATTGAAATACCTATTTAATCATTCATTACTTTTTCTTTTTTTTGAGGTTAATTGTTATGCTAGCTTATGTAGATCTTCATAAATGCTTTAATTTCAACCTGACAACCATCGATTGGGCAAGGTTTTACTTCTGATGAGCATTCAGTAAGTGCTTTTTCCTTACACTCACTACAGTAAATGAGATGACCGCATGGAAGAGAGATATGATTTGCAATTACTTTTTTTTCATGCGTCTCAGACACACATTGAGCGAGTTTGCTTTGCTTAGTTTGATCTTTATCTTTTTTTAACGAATCAATTGATTTAGCATCATTTTTTAACAGTGTTGACGAATTCTCAACAGTTGTAAAATCATTTTCAAAAATATGTAAGGCTTCAATCATAAAACCTATTCGCTCAAAAGGTTTTCTATTTAACACTAAAACTTGTTCGATATCGTTTTGACTGTATCCTAGTTTTTTGCAAATAAGTTTCATTTCTTCGGTGTCATTGTTGTGCGTTATTTGTTTTACTTTTTCTCGATATTTCTCAACCCGTCGCTTACACCTTTTGCCTTTTTCCGTTCGCATGTAAACATCCTCAACATACTCTTCACCTTTACTTCCGAGTAAAAAATAACAGTCTGGGAACCATCGACAGTGTTCCTCCCACGGTAGATCGCTCTCTTCCCATTCTTTAAGTTCACCTGAGCAAAAGAAGCATTTTACACTATCTCCGAACTTAGTATAGTAGAAACCTGCATTGGAAAGGAGTTTCATGGAGACTTTACCCTTCCATTGTTTGAAACTGTCTTCCCTAGATGTTTCAGTAGCAAAACGTGGTGTGTCAGCACGATCAATTGATATACCTAGAGGTAATACTTCTGCAGTTAAATCTCTTCTGGTCTTTTGTTCTTCCATCGTATAACTTTTGACAATTGAGATGTTTTTCATTTCATCTGCAAGTAGTTTCCTAGGTCTATACACACGATTGTGAGTGTTAAATCCTCTAACAAATCGACAAAACGGAAAACTTTTAGCATGTTCTTTCATCGGATGTTCATCTTCATCCTTCCAGTTTAGTAATACCCCTTGGCAAAAAACACATCGAACAGCGTTGTCTTTTTCAAGGTTATAGAAACCAGCTGCAGCCATGTTTTCACCACAATGTTTACCTACTCGTCTCCAATTTGTAAGAAATGATTTTCTTCGATAACTTTCATCAAGCATTAAAGTCTCTCTTTCATAAAAAGAGGGTTCATTGTAAATGAACTTGAAAAAGTCCGTTGGGGAAAGTTGCGCAATAGTTTTTTGTAATTTTAATGACAAAAGACTACAGTGATTATCCGGATAAGTTGCGACAACATAAGTTATTGCAGTGGTATCAGGAAAAGTTCGTTGTAAAAACAACGACGAAGTAACGAGTAAACTATCATCCATCCATTCGGTGCAGTCTTTAGTATTTTCAAAGCAATTCCGAGTTTTTCGCATTTCTTTTTTTTCATTATAAATAGTGTTTGCTACATATCTGTTGTTTGTTACTCGACACATTATTTATATATAATACAAGTAGTAGCTTCAGTTATTACTCAAGTTGAAGTTTTGTTGGAAAGTTCTTTCCCTTTAATCTAGTTCGTTGTTATTCTAAAAAAAAAATGATAATGCTTTATAGCAAAAAATAAAAAAAGACTAAGGTTTCAATTTTTTTCAATATACTTGAATTGATTACTATTGTAATAGAATGTAAATACTTACATCAGAAATGAAGACTTGTCTTTCTTTGAATTAAAATGAATGATATTCCTAGTTGTTTGAACTTGAGAGCTGCTTTCTATAAAATTCGGATGAAGAAGGAGTACTTTTTTTCATTTTGAAGCCCTGAAATAATAAGAATAAACATAATTAAAACTTACATACAGCATTTTTTGATATCTTAAATAGTGAATAATCTTGTTTTTGTTCAGAAAATGTCTTCACGTTTAAATTGATTACAATTAAAACAAAATATAAATACTTACATCACAAATGAAGACTTGTTTTTCTTTGAATTAGATGAATTATACACATAGTTGTTTGAACTTCAGCTGTTTCCTATGTAACTCAAATGATGAAGAAGGAGTGCTGTAGTAGATGATGATGTAGTAGATCTTGTTCCTTCAGTTACTAACGATGAAGTGAATGCTTTCTGTATGAAAACAGTGCTTCTTATATAGCTTAAGTTGCACTGCTATGAATCAGCATTATTTTCACATGAATGGAAACCGTTGCTTTCGCGGGAATAACAAAATTATTTTCACACGAATACAAACCAATCCTTCGCGGGAATAATTAGTATATTTTCACGCGAATGGAAACCATTGTTTTCGCGGGAATAAATAATTTATTTTCACACGAATGGAAATCGTTGCTTTCGCGGGAATAAACATTTTATTTTCACGTGAATGGAAACCGTTGCTTTCGCGGGAATAAATATTTTATTTTCACGCGAATACAAACCAATGTTTTCGCGGGAATAAATAATTTATTTTCACACGAATGGAAACCGTTGCTTTCGCGGGAATAACAATTTTATTTTCACGCGAATACAAAGCAATGCTTTCGCGGGAATAAATACTTTATTTTCACGCGAATGGAAACCGTTGCTTTCGCGGGAATAAATATTTTATTTTCACGCGAATACAAACCAATGTTTTCGCGGGAATAAATAATTTATTTTCCCGCGAATACAAACCAATGTTTTCGCGGGAATAAATGATTTATTTTCACACGAATGGAAACCGTTGCTTTCGCGGGAATAACAATTTTATTTTCACGCGAATACAAAGCAATGCTTTCGCGGGAATAAATACTTTATTTTCACGCGAATGGAAACCGTTGCTTTCGCGGGAATAAATATTTTATTTTCACGCGAATACAAACCAATGTTTTCGCGGGAATAAATAATTTATTTTCCCGCGAATATAAACCAAGGCTTTCGCGGGAATCAATACTTTATTTTCACGCAAATGGAAACCGTTGCTTTCGCGGGAATAGAAATTTTATTTTCCCGCGAATACAAACCAAGGCTTTCGCGGGAATCAATACTTTATTTTCACGCGAATGGAAACCGTTGCTTTCGCGGGAATAAATATTTTATTTTCACGCGAATACAAACCAATGTTTTCGCGGGAATAAATAGTTTATTTTCACGCAAATAGAAACCATTGCTTTCGCGGGAATGAACATTTTATTTCCACGCGGATAGAAACCAATGCTTTCGCGGGAATAAAACAATTATTTCAATAGGGATAAAACCGTTGCTTTCGCGGGAGTAAAAAAAATAATTTTCACACGAATAAAAACCAATGCTTTCGCGGGAATATCGCGTGAAAAACTGCTGAGTCATAGATATATTATAAAGAAGGTTTCATAGGGTTAATTAGTAGAGCTTTAGCTATTTAAGAACCAGTGTTTTCACACAGAAAGCATCCAGTTCTACAATAGCTAGCAAGGAAGCAACATCTACACACCAACTACTACATGTACTTGAAACTATAGAAAGACTTTCAATCAATAAGGTGAGAATCACTAAATAATTCTTTAACATATATTGATAGAAAACTTCAACTAGATTTGCTATAATACTTCAGAAAGTTAATTTTATGTTTTAATATTTTGTTCTTATTAATAAAAGATCAAATAGTTTCACCATAACGCATCAGAAAAATTATTTTGGTTTTGATTATGTGTTTATTTTATAAATATCTAGTTAGTTTATTCTTTTCAAATATTTTTCAAATTCCAATCATCTGTTACATATTTTTTATGTGTTTATTTTATAAATATCTAGTTAGTTTATTCTTTTCAAATATTTTTCAAAATTCCAACCATCTGTTACATATTTTTTACTCTCTTTTCAGTTCCAACTTTTCACTGAACGCTCTGAATATGAATGAAGACGGTAATACCTCATTTCTCTCAACATTCGAACCATACTCTGATGATAAAGAAAATATCCCTCCTGATTCACATATAATGAAAAGGAAACTGAAAACAGTTCGACCAAAGCCATGGGATTCGGATAGAAATAAAACGATTGACTATGCTTGGACTTTGAAAGCACCATCTCTTTCTCATCTTTCCTGCTTGTCAAAAAATGCTGCTAGTTTGCTCAATTCTTGCGATACCAATGACAGAGTAATGATTGGAAGGTTTCAACCACTTCACTTAAATCAAACACCATCACTTCTCAAGATAATCTCCATCGAAAGACCAGCTGAGGATGTATATAAAAACTTATGCATTATCCGCTACAATGTCGAAACATTTGGCAACAGACGACAAGTGAGGTCCATGGTGAGAAATGAGGATTATAACAAATTAGCTCCAACACAACCGGATGTTCCAAAACTGGTGGTTTTTATGGGATTCGATTCAGACAAGCATCCAATCTTTCACCCTATCAACTTTCCATCCAATATCCCCCTTGAGGAAGCTAAACAGCTAAGTAGATTAATAAAAAAAAAACACCTAGTCAGTTGATCAGTATGGTTCGTATCGCAACACTCTCTCAATTTGCTGTTGGAAGTGTAATCAGTTTTGAATCTCCTCAAATATCAACTCAGTTAACATTACCTAATGGAGAAGTGGTGATGGATGCGCTACTGGTAAACTACAGATGTTTGCAATACGATGGTTTGATGATGGGAGTTCTATATATACCTGAAAAACATGCTAGCGACGTCAAACGAATTGGAACAGGAGTCATACTTGTAAGAAATCGTGAAGTTAGTAGATTTGGTTATCATCGACATGATATAATCACATTCACAGCATTACAAGCGATAGAAACGGCTCAAAACCTATCCAACAAACTTGATGATTCCAACCAGATGAAGTACTTTACTACAGATGAGGTTGTTGAGAACAAGGTCTTAGTGCTTTCAATGGGAGCGGGAAACACATCTTCTACATCTTTGAGAGAACCAACACCCCCTGGTGAAAATTATATTCAAGAAGAGCAAGTCAGACAACACAACCTAGTGAGTGTTTTTTATTTAATGTAAACTAACTGATATAAGTAATACTTCCAATTAGATAGAATTTATTTATAAAGCAATTATTTTTTGTTTTGCTTTAGATAGAAGAGAGAGAATCAAAAACACTTGATGAAAATTATGCTCAAGAAAAAACAAACCGAACAATATAACTTGGTGAGTTACTTCCCTTTACTATATAATGTTAACTAACCAATGTAAAAAGAACTATAATTCAAATTCATGTAATTATTTTACATTTTTGTTTAATCATCCTATACTAATACATAACTTTTTATTTTAGTTCATTATGGAATCAAAAGTACATAGAACAGAAGTCTTCCTTCCTAAGTTATAACATCAGTACAACAATGACGACATTGTAAAGAAAAAGACTATGCGTTGATTGTCATTACAAGTTGTAGTGCTCTGTATTACTTAGTATTTACTAACTCTAGCTATATTATACAAGAATATTTTCCTACTTATTACGTAATAAATGTATATAATCATATATTGATTCAATGTAGTTATATCTCCTCATTCTTCTCTCCTCTCTCTCAAAATATCATATGAGTTCGAGTTATGTAAAAAAATTATCAAAACTTGAATGCCATACATTCAAAATCTATATGCCATATATAAGTTCAAATTAAGTAAAAAAATAATCAAAACTCAAATGCCACTTAAATGCCACTCAAATGCCACTCAAATGCCCCTCAAATAAAATACAATATAAACTCGGCGAATTCATCCAACGCCGTAACCCATTGCATTCACTCCAGATAATGACCCCACAAAAAAACACTTGGTAGGGAGATCTGCTCATATATTACTACTGGCATGGACTCATGAGAGACTTCGCAAGGGCCTCTGATGTAAGGTGGGCATCTCAGAGAAGTAAGTTATTCAAAGTTGTGTAGTTGCTTCTGTTGAAATACATCAAAAAATACTTGGTTGACTCTAAACCTGATTGGTTGTTTGCTGGATGCTTTGAGATCTGGTTTCTGGTGGTGTTAAACAAAAAAACTCTATATTTGGTTTTTAATCAGTCAAAGCCAGTTTGATTGGCAATGCCCGCAGAAACTGTTTTCTTCATTGGGAAATATTAGTAAAGAGCAATAGCAAGGAAACATGAGTTAGGTATTGTGGTAGATTTTGGTGCATGCCAGTAGTAAACTGCTTGCTTGCTCGCAAAACACCAACCAAAGTGCGTTAGAGTTCTACCCCCAGCCCTTGTAAAAGTGCTGTGCCGGTAAAATGTATTGCTGTCCCAGTGGCACAGCTTACAAGGCCGGTCTTGGCCCCTGCAGGGCTGGTAGTGACCCCTGACCGGCCTGGTATGGTGGGACTGGACCGGTACGAGATGACCACATTAGCCGAGGATCTCCAAAATTCTAACTACATTAACTACAATGACTTTTGAGCTGAAAGTACCTCACCTTGGATCACTGGACATATCAACCACAGGCTAGGTATAGCCTCAGGACTCTAAAAAGTCTGTACTTGTACAATGGAGATAGGACTCCACCATTTAGCAACTTGGCACCATTTAATTTTTGCCGTGTTTTACTTCATGATTTTCTAACTATTTATATACCTAAGACTTTTGCTCTGATTACTTCCTGTGTATGCATTCTTATATATAGTATCTAAATACCTTCCTGCAAGCCTATGTATAACATGGCTGGAGCTTTTGTATTTCTTTGCAATTGCTAATTTATGTATTGCCATTCACCCTAGTGAAAGCCACTCTAGGACTTGGTACTGTTGAATAAAGCCACTATTCAAACAGCACTCTGTGTAGTTTGTCTGAGCCGTGGGCTCTGCACTTTCCAACTGATCCGGCAGTAAATGATCATTAGTCGTCACTGTCATACCGGCACAGTTTCCCCTCTGGAGAGAGGTATAATGCTTCAGATTAGCGAAATTTCATGGAAACCGTGCCGAACTCCATGACAGTCTTTCAGGCAGTTGACAGTGTTTGTAGGGCTTTATGTATTGCATGTAACTGGAATGAATAGTAATGAGCGATGCTAGTTAATGACAGGTGACAAATATAGTTAGGACAACTCGATAATGGTAAGGCTTATTTCTTAACTACCTAAGTAATATTGTAAAGGTTTTGGGTGTGCCGAGTGCTAAGGGTTAGGCCTTTACCGAACACTGCTAGAGAGAGTTGACCGTGTGATGCTCCGTAACAGTCTACTGCACTGTCCTGTTGCTCACACCTACTGTGCGCCGTGTAGCTGTAACCGTAGTATAGGTCGGGAGCACTATCGGTGAATTAGCATATTAGCTCAGGACTTGCTGCCTGAATGGTATACAGCCTACATGCTACGACCCACCATCACTGAGGAACAACTAACAAGTCGGCCATCGGCCAGACTTGGTACGCAGAGGTAAAACCTGATACACTTTATCAAATGAATATCGCAAAAGCTTGGAGCATTGGAGCGAGATGTTGTTTTTTTCACATCTAAAAGTTCTGGATTGGCTTACTGAGTCATTTCCTCTACGGAAACTATTCAAATTAAGATTTTGTTCATTTTTTGTAAGTTAAAACTCTAATCACATCACAATGATTTGTCTGTATAAAAGCTATACCCATCAACAATGTACACGAAGGCTGGCACCCAGTCTGCACAAGTGGGTTAGGAAAGTCTAAGGTCAATGGTATACTCTGTTGAATTACCAAGAAAACATAAACTAACTAATAATTTGACTCCTTAAACTTGTTCATAAACATGACAAGCCTTGACAAACAAAGTCTTACTGATCCACAATCGAATATTAGGCCTTTTCAGCTTTGTTACCATCGTTAATGCAAGCCAATCATAAATTAACTTTTATTTTGTTGTTAACATAACTGACTGCCACTGCAGATGACCCAAAACAACAGTGTTACAAAATGGGAACTTGAGGATTTCGAACATAAATTTAAAGACGACGTTAATAAACATGTTTTTTATCAGCGGAGTGATGTGATAATAAGAAATACTGCTGAATCATACAAACCATTAAGAAAATAGCAAGTTAGAACAAACCACTAGCACTGGGTGAGTACACTAAGTTATGTGAAACTTCTCTCTGTAGTTCTCAGAGACCCCTGGTAATTATTCATTGGGCCATTGTTTTTCTCAAAATCTGTTTTTAACGATAAATGACCATTTAAGGTAAGTAACAGATGACTTGCACTCTTTCATCAAAGAAACTCAATATAAATCTTGGAAAAAGTTACATCAAAGAAAATGAGAATGTTATTTTTGTGTCTCTACACTCAAACAAGATTTTGGTTGACTTTTTAAAATGGTGTGACAAATTAGTCTCTTGATTGAGTATAAAAGTATGGCTTGAGCTCCACAGAAACCAGAATAGACTGAGATCTCACAAACAGCCTCCAATTTTGGATACAGCTGTTATCTGGCGTTCGAATTCATCAGATTTTATTGATTGCAGGAACGACAATGTTGCTTAGATCATGTTTTGATTATTTTAGTGTTTTCCTTAATGGGATGTTGTTTCATGTAAATGTGACTTCAAAATCTATTTATTTGTTTGATTTAATTTAAATTGCAAAAAGTTAATCTCATGCTTAATTCTTTTTTTCAAGGAATCCTTCAATGAAGTCTAATGAAGATGAATATCATACAAAATTGAATACATTAAAATAAGTGCAAGTGAATAGATGTATCGTGTCACATATTTTCGACAGTAATGTAATCAATTGCATCCCAGAGATAGGATCTATGAATGTTGGTGAAAATTGGCACACCAACCAGCAAGCGCACTCAATTACTACTAAAATTGTACGTACACAGTTACTGTTCAGTTACTTTCTCAGCGCTGTATATGCCAATTAATATGTGTTTTTCACTGTCAGCGAGTGGCTGAACTATGTAAATTTACAACAATACTAGAGCTACGGCATCATAAACCTCCATTGACATTATGCGACTTTCATTTAAGGTTTTCCCATGCGCTTTGTCTGAGAAAACTTGTCCAACTTGTGGTGGAGACGCAGGTTTGCTGCAGGCTTTGATGCAGCAACACAGCAGTGTTGGATTTGAGCGTCACGTTGTAGCGGTTTTTTACACAATTAACTCAATTGTGCTCCTTTTATATAGCTGTTTCAATATCTTACTTATTCAAGCTTGGATTTATGTAAACAAAAGTTGTTTCAAGATCGTAGGATTACTTTTAAATGATTAAATAATACAGCCAATGGTAATGAATCTTTATTATTGCCATTTTAAGCAAAGAAAAACAAATTCTGTATACTTATCGGCAACAATTAGTTCATACTTGGATTAATTAGTATCATAATTTTGGATTCAAACATAAGAAACTGACTTTATTCCAATTAATATTTAATTTTAATAATAGTAATTAGATTTTTGCCACAAAATCATAGTTTTATATTTTGTGTAAGCAAAGAAGACTTCTAAATGCTTAGATAACTAATGCTTGGTGAAAAACCATTAATAATTACATATCAACTGACCAACCCAAACGTATAAGCAGTAACGCACCTAAATTATATCAGCTATGATGAATAGGCAACTCCAAAGTTGCAAGCTCAAAAATTGCATGTGTCACAACTGTATAAGCTCAACTTACCACTTGGATAAATCCAGGCACTAACTCCACAAATGTAATCATGCAAAACTGCATTGGCATTATTCCAATCACATCTCATAAGTAAGGCAATGTTTTTACTGGTAGTTAGGCAATAGTTTTTAATAATAGTGTAAGTGGGAGTTTTCTCCTCCATCATTGATTGTTTCACCAAGTATAAATAGCCGAGCTGGTGGGATTTCTATCAGTTGAACTTGAAACAACAAGGACATCTCACTTTCACTTTACATCAGTGAGTACTTTGTTATTGGCAGTTTAGAGTTTGAGTTTTTAAGAAAGTCTATTTGAATAACTTGAAACAAGAGTTTTGTGAAGAAAGATTTTGTCATGGCGATGAGCAGGTTTTTATGAAACCAAACAATCAAGAATAAAATGTTTAAATACAAACTGTGTCTGGTACAAGTGAGCTTGCAAGTTTCATTTAAGTTTTACTCTACATGAAATTGATTGTAGAAGTTCTGT
Source organism: Cryptosula pallasiana (assembly GCA_945261195.1). NCBI lineage: Eukaryota > Metazoa > Bryozoa > Gymnolaemata > Cheilostomatida > Cryptosulidae > Cryptosula > Cryptosula pallasiana. The sequence continues at coordinate 15,262,518 of OX183135.1, read as the reverse complement.
CAACTTTTAAAACAAGCAGAAATTGTTCGTTCCAAACAAATGTTGCCTTTTATCTATTACACTCAAGGCAGCACAATAAAATTATTTTCATGTTTTAATTCTCAGTATATAATTTTTTTTGCTAAGGTAATTGAAAAGGGAAAATTTTGATGTATTTTCTACAGAGACGTTAACGCCGTTAAGACAAAAATCTTCTCCGTTTGCCCAAACTACTTTAAGATAAATACTACTACCTGACCGACAAAGGCCACAAGGCTCAGTCAATTTTGTCTGTAATCTCAAATACTACACTCACTATCTAATGCTTATGTTGTGTTTTGTTTCTAGACAAGAAATCTCAACAACTGATCAAACCATGAACAAGCTTGTCATCCTTTTACTTATTAGTGTAGTGCTTGCCTCACTCAGCTCTTCTTTCTCTGCTTCTGGTCAAGGATTTGATTCATTACTAGCATCAATTGGTAGATCAGATCGCAATGGCAGAACTGGTAATGGAAATGGTGGGAAAAAACCAGACGATAGGGTAGCTCGGACAAGTAGTTTAGTGATTGGTAAAAGAAGATAAACCAAAGAAAGGTTAGTACATAGTGGCATGTAAGCATAAAACTACAGTCATGCATGTGATTGTGACATTTACTGAGTTGAATCCAGACCAGAGCCATGAAACAAACGATGTGTTTATGTATGTTTTTCAGCTAGAGTCTAGACAATAGAGATAAGTTTCCACCACAGACTAAAGGTTGTCTAAAGTATTTATCGTTCATCAGTGGAGACCTGTCTAGGGTCTCTTGATTAGATGGTTGTATATCATACTGTTCACTTCTCTGTTCGGTTGGTTTAATAAATTTATTGTTTTAATTCTGTTGTATCGAAATATAGTCATAAGGCATGGCAGATGTTGCCTTCATCTATAATAAAACTTGTGTTGCTTAGCAACATGCTTCTTACCTAACAAACAGTTGTTAGTGTTAATATCAAACTGCAACAACATGTAATACAATCCATTGTGTCATATCTCACGGGTCGTTCAATTTGTCATGTTTGGTTTATGGCAGAACTATTTTGAGTTGTAAATTATGCGGCAGATCATGCATTTTCTTTTACTCTGGAACCATGAATCCTGATTTCTATAGCAGCAGTTTTGTGGTGGGATTCATAACTGTAAGAGCTTGGAGGTTATCGAGGCAATGCAACTGATGTTCACTAAGCAATGTGATTGGTAATAATGAACAGTGTAGATGGGGCCTTGCAATGCAATGCGGCCAATGTTAAATAAAAGACTCATTCTACTTAACACTTTCAGTGTGCTTTGACAACAAAGTCAAACTTTGCGAGCTGCCTCTGTTAGTTCTGTGAACCAAAGAGCTCACAAACAATACTTGTAACTAGCAAAGAGTTTGCTCAATAGTTTGAACTGGAGATAAAAAGTTGATTTGAAATGATTTTCATGCTAGATCATTGTCAAACTTTGTAGTTTCAGGTTATTAATCTGATTGCATTACATCACAGCAGTAACTCTCCAGTAAATCAAAATATTACACAGCTCTTACAATGAATATATGGTTAATACTGCTGCCAATTAGTCTTTCACATTCTTTATCTGCAACAGCATTAAGGTAGTAGGAAAAAATTATCCCACTATTTGTGTGTCGAAGAAGATACTTAGCAGTGATCTGCAATTCGTATCTTTGAGTTTATATGAATACAAATACAAATACAATACAAATACAAATTATTGTTTTTAATTACTTCATAATTCAAGAACACATGTGGGTGGTAGCTTCATGTCCGAGGTTAAATGTATTTGGCAAAATATCTATATACAACAAACATAGGTGTAAAACATGCAATAATCATACTTTGTGTATACAAATGCTTGTGTCTCTTCAGACTGGATCATGTTTTAGGTTACCTGCCTTTCTGCACAGCCTCTCAGTCTTGCTGGACACTAGACAAGCACCCATTATAGCCAGCTCTAGCTGTTCAGCAGAGAGCTGCGGTAGAATCAGTAGTTGTCTCAGCTCACGTAATATTTGCTCCAACTTTGTGCCATGAGCCTCTACGATACCAGACAAGCTGTCACTGTTCTTAACTGTCTCCACAAGCGGCTGGGGCACAACCGGTTGGTCTTCCTTGTTGCCTGGAATAGCATCTGCGTCTTCCAGATGAACAAGCAGAGCAATTTTTTGGCTAACTGGTCGTTTGGGTCCTTTGTATCCAGAAAGCAGCCCGCTGACTTGGCAGTTGAAGTTAAAAAAATGGTGATTCTCTCGGCTATATTGTTCACTGGGGAGCCTCATCACTTGTAATATGAATTTTGTAGCAGTATGGTCACCTTATTTAGTGGGTCAGTACTTTCTAGGTTTGGATGGCTAAGCTCATCTGAAAGTTTGTGTGCCTTGCAATGGGACAGCATATCTCCCAGAGCATCAAGCTAATTTAAGTGAGGGTATACACCTTAACGGCTCTTGTTGCCATGGTGACAGTAACAGCATTGCCAGAGAGAGCATTTATTCACATGAACCTTTGGTTGTCTTTGGCTGTGTACACATATGGGGTGGTGAGTAAGGCAGCATGATGGGGATAGTGATGACAACAGGGACTTGACCTTTTCTGCTATCTTTACCGAGACCCAGCACATCAATTTTGTTCTGGTGAGGTTTCTTTTTCCATCTTGACTTCATCAGATGGTAGGTGTTGACTCCATAAGGTGGTAGGTTTTGACTCTATAAGGTGGTAGGTGTTGACTCCATAAGGTGGTAGGTGTTGATTCCATAAGGTGGTAGGTGTTGACTACATAAGGTGGTAGGTATTAGTAGTAATATATGAGCAGATCTCCCTACCAAGTGTTTTTTTGTGGATTAGATCTCGGGGTTGAGACAATGGGTCACGATGTTGAATGAATTCGCCGAGTTTATATTGTATTTTATTTGAGGAGCATTAGAGTGGCATTTGAGTGGCATTTAAGTGGCATTTGAGTTTTGATTATTTTTTCACTTAATTTGAACTCATATGGCAGCTAGATTTTGAATGTATGGCATTCAAGTTTTGATAATTTTTTTACATAACTCGAACTTAATTTCAACTTATATGGCGTTTAAGTTTCGATATTTTTTTCGATAGCTATATATATATATTTATATATATTGAATAGAAATTAAATATTGTATGATTGTATATATTAAAGTTTATATTCTTGAAAAAGCCATAACATAACTTCAAACGAAGCAATAGATGTATATAAACATTCATCTGTTTGAATATAACGTAAAATATTAGGCTTAAACTCAAGCATTAATTCTTCAGTCCATTGGGCTTTAACTAATCTTTGAGTGAGATCTTGATCCCATACCTTTCTCTTAATTTTTTTTAAAAAATGGTTAATATTCACGATTTTAGACATTTTCAAAACTGTCTCAAAATTGTTTTGAATTGTTAGTTGTAACAATGTTTCTTGATTGTCAGCATTCTGGTGTAATGTATGTGGTCGGTACTGTATGGGTAGTTCTTTGTATAAAGATGCTAAAGTTAGCAAATGCTGAGTTATACAGAATAATGCAGCTTGCAATGTTAATGGATATTTTGCATTTCCCTGCACAGCTACATTTTCTTTGATATACTTGTGATAAATCTCCGGGAGGAAGTCTGTTATTGTATATGACTTTGAACTCATAATGAACTAAAATAAAAAAAGTTATGTGTTAGTATAGGATGATTAAACAGTGTTGTAAAATAATTACATTTTAACTTCAATTAAAATAGTTTTTTATTAACTCTTACCTTTTCACCAAGAAAATCAGCTGTAGTAGTTGATGCTCCTGAGGTTATTGTAGTAGTTGATGTTCCTGAGGTTATTGCTGAAGAGAATGATTTCTATGCAGAGAGAGCTGTTCTTATATACTATAAGCCACTCCTACTCATTTAGCTTATAACCATTAAAAACACTCACGAGAAAACTGTATCAGAATAGTGTTATTCGCGTGAAATATTCCTGTTTTATTCGCGTGAAAATAAATTTTTTATTCCCGCGAAAGCAACGGTTTCCATTCGCGTGAAAATAAATTATTTATTCCCGCGAAAACATTGGTTTGCATTCGCGTGAAAATAAAATTTTTATTCCTGCCAAAACAACGGTTTCCATTCGCGTGAAAATAAATTATTTATTCCCGCGAAAACATTGGTTTGTATTCGCGTGAAAATAAAATGTTTATTCCTGCGAAAGCAACGGTTTCCATTCGTGTGAAAATAAATTATTTATTCCCGCAAAAGCAACGGTTTCTATTCGCGTGAAAATAAATTATTTATTCCCGCGAAAGCATTGGTTTGTATTCGCGTGAAAATAAAATTTTCATTCCTGCGAAAGCAACGGTTTCCATTCGCGCGAAAATAAATTATTTATTCCCGCAAAAGCATTGGTTTGTATTCGCGTGAAAATAAAATTGTTATTCCCGCGAAAGCAACGGTTTCCATTCGAGTGAAAATAAATTATTTATTCCCGCGAAAGCATTGGGTTGTATTCGCGTGAAAAAATGTTGATTCATAGGATTTAATCAGTGCAACTTTACCTATTTAAGAGCCACTGTTTTCACACGGAAAGCATCCAGTTCTACAACGGCTAGCGGAGAAGCAACATCTACTAAACCTTCTATTGCAACTACTAGGAGCTCACCTTCTTTATAAAGGTAAGAGTAAAAATATTTATTTTCTGTTAGCTAACACAACTAGCTGAAGGTTTATGATCTTTATGATCTTTTAAAATTAATTACGAAAAATTAAACAAAATGTTTTGTTTTTTTAAAATGAATACTCAAGACGAAGGAAGTCAATCGATGAATGAAGAAGCAGGACCCCAGCAAACCCTTTCCCCATCACCTTCTCCTATCTTTGATATGGCAGAAAGTCAATTGGTGGTTGATGAACCAGAATCCCAACAAGATTTTACTTCATTCACATCTCCTACTAACAAGCTGTCTTCAAAAAGAACATCGATGAGGAAACGATCTTTCATTGATTTGACAAAAGATGATAATGAAACTGGCTCGAAGTGCAAAAAATTAGTTTTGACGGATGTTGGAGACGAAACGCTTTTTCGTCACACCAGAATACCTGTTAGATGAAGGGTACGAAGAGACACAACACGAAACACGTCTACTCACCATCAACTATCAACTCAAGAAGAACTTCTCCAATTAACCCAAGTTCCGTAACCGTGTGTGTGCCCGTATTCCTTGTTAAGCCAATGCCGATAGAACCTATGTTATAACCTTGAACTTCCTATAACACACAAACTCGTTATCCAACATGCCCCCCCTTTGATAAACCCAGTGAGCGATCAAGCTGACATACCATGGAACCAATTACCGTTGCGTGCGATCAAGCCTAACTAATCATGGTTAGCTGAAGCACTAGCCTTAAATCATATGTCAAGCCTAAATACCAGGGGTGAAAACAAAGCCACACACCATACATACCTGAGATGATTACCTGTAACATATACATAACTTATTAATACTTTTACCTCAATACCTGTCCCTCGTTACTTCATCAACCCCACAGCTCTCAGTCTGCCTTCTCTAAACCATTAGCAACTTCCACCAGATCGTCCTCTGGACTCTCTGCACCTCCAACACCCTGTCGAACCACATCCCTCGACACCAACTCAACCCAAAGGGGTTCACCGTTAATTCCACTATCCCTCGGAGCAGCCGGCCCCGACTACTCATGTACTCCACTTCCTATTGGGTCAACCAGAGCAATTCTCTGCCCAGTATCTTCCCTTTGAAGTCTCGTACCAGGGTCAACCTCCTCGGTATCTTCCCTAACCGCATCCTTTTTCTACCTTGACGCTGGTGTTGCCACCGGTCACCCTTTCTGCCTCTTCTACCTCGTGCACACAGCTGGCACTGCTCTGAGTGCCCGAGGGGGTCTTGGACTCCTCCCTCTGGGCGCTAGAGCCTTCCGCACTAGGTGCGGGCACTGCTTTCACAGTGGAACTCGACGGGGTGTTACACACCACCGTCGATGGGGCTTTGCTACCAGCCCCAGATCTCAACTGCCTCATTTTGGACATAGCCTGCCTGATCACCAAGGTACACTCCTGCTCTTCCTCGAGCTCCCTCACACACTGCTCAAACCTTTGCATCGCCATGCGATACACCCTTTCAGCCTCTCTCTTTTCAGTCTCAAGACGCGCATGTCTACTAGCATAGTCCTCATCACCCAAAACACTTTCACTCACCAAGAACTCAGACAATCTGCTACCAATCGCCTCGCTCTCACCCTGTACCTGTCTACCTTTCACCACACTGCTGTACTCCCTAGCACCAGCTGTAGCGCACCCTGAAGTTGCTCTAGCTTTCACAGTTGTACCAGCAGAAGCTTTTTGCGGCATCTGCATTGGTGAGATATGGGTGTTCGCCTTTGCTCCACTGTGTCCTTTATAACAGCAGTACCCTTGCATTGCCATGCCCCTTGCCTACACTCGCCTTCAACTCGTAACTCATCACGGTTGGTCAACAGTTTGAGTTTTCTGATATCCTCAATACCTAACAGGTTCACAGAGGACCCTTTTACAACATAAACTGACGTCACTATAGATCTGGGAAAGTCATTAATACAAACATTTGACTTCCCGCTAACATTCAGCCTGGAACCATCAACCCCGATGAGATCGTTAACAGGGTTACTTAATCTCAAATTCAGAAACCTGCCAGTATCCTCAGTTACCACAGACACTTCAGCTCCAGTGTCTAATACAAACTCTACCTCTTTACCATTTACTTTGACCAAGCGTTTGATGCTACATTTCCTACTACCAGTATCGCCAACAACATTGTTCACAAATCTCACTTTACGTGGAGAACCTTCATTACCACTACTATCCCTGTGCTGTGACCTGATATTGTCACCTTGCCACCTATTGTTGCAATCCCTAGAGGTATGGCCTCTCAGATTACACCGGAAACACCTTACATCCGGGCAATGACGGACTTGATGTCCCCTCCTACCACACTGGAAACAGTTGTCCCTGCCAGTTGGGGAGCTAAACCTTCCAGGCCTTCTACCCGATGTAGGTGAACCTCGAGGTGATCGAGGAGAGTACCTACTATCTGGGCTACGATGTCCATGGGACGTCGCCTCATACCTAGGAGAATGCCAGTTATCCGGGCTACGCCGTCCATAGGACGTCGTCAGTAGTAATATATGAGCAGATCTCCCTACTAAGTGTTTTTTTGTGGATTAGTGCTTGGGGTTGAGGCAATGGGTTACGGCGTTGAATGAATTCGCCGAGTTTATATTGTATTTCATTTGAATGGCATTTGAGTGGCATTTGAGTGGCATTTAAGTGGCATTTGAGTTTTGATTATTTTTTTACTTGATTTGAACTTATATGACATATAGATTTTGAATGTATGGCATTCAAGTTTTGATAATTTTTTACATAATTATATACATACTTGAGAGAAAGAAAGAGATAGAGGAGAGAGAGGGAGGAGAGAGGGAGAGAGAGGAGAGAGAGATTTTTTAGTTTTCTATACATTCATGTATAAATGGTTAATTATGTACGTATTTATGGGTATATTTATATCTACATAGAGAGAGGAGATATATCTACATTGAATAAATATATTGATCAAAAATGAAACATTATATGATTATATACCTGATTACATAATAAGTAGGGAAAATCTTCCTATGTAATATAGCTAGAGTCAGTAAATACTAAGTTATACAAAGCAATACAACTTGTAATGACAATCAATGCATTCATACATACATACATATGGTATCTTGAGAGAGAGATCTTTTAGTTTTCTAGCAATTAATGTATATATGGTCAATTATGTACATATTTATGGATATATTTATATCTGATTATTTTTTACTTAATTTGAACTTATATGGCATATAGATTTTGAATGTATGACATTTAAGTTTTGATAATTCTATACATAATTCTAACTCATATGGCATTCGAGTTTTGATAATTTTTTTACATAATTCGAATTCATATGGTCACTTGAGAGAGAGAGAGGAGAGAGGGGAGAGGGGAGAGGAGAGATGAGAGAGGATAGAAGAGAGAGGAGAGAGAGAGGAGAGAGAGGAGAGAGACTTTTTAGTTTTCTATACATTCATGTATATATGGATAATTATGTACATATTTATGGATATATTTACATTTACATTGCATAATATACATTTATTACATAATAAGTATATTAAATGCTATAAAATATGTTGGAAAATCACCAAATTAGACCTCTAGATGGTTAAAATATACAGTTACGGTATTTGGGAAATAACTGCAAGAGAGGAGAGAGGAGTATTTGGTAGAGGAGAGAGTATCTTGAGAAAGAGAGGAGAGATGAAAAGAGGAGAGAGGAGAGAGGAGATATATCTACATTGAATAAATACAGTGATTAAAAATGAAATAATATGTGAATATATACATTTATTGTGTAATAAGTAGGGAAAATGTCATATAATATAGCTAGAGTCAGTAAATATTAAATAATACAAAACACTACAACTTGTAATGACAATCAATGCATAAGCTTTTACTAAAAAAAATATCTTGAAAAACCTTCAAACATGATCCCAAATGGAAAAAATTGATGAAGTTAGATATTCATCTATTTGTATACATCTACAAAAAAAGAGGTATTTGGTGAAATATTCTTTCATTTCATTCAATTTTCATTAATTTTTTGCAAGAAGAAATCATTCTCTAAAAGAAATCATTCTCTAAATGGTTAAATTTCATCTAATTGTACAAATTTACAAAAAACCAGACTTTTTGGTAAAATATTCTTTCATTTCATTAAATTTTCTCTCTAAATGATTAAATTTCATATATTTGTACAAATTTACAAAAAAAACAGGGTATTTGGTGCATCTTAAAAAATCCTCAAATTAGGTCTGGTAACACGTCTGACATCATACCAAAGAACACTTTTATCTTTCGGTTTTCCCTTTCTACCCAAATATACAACGTTAAACGGAGGGGGGTAATTATCACAGCTGAAGTTTTTAGCTATTTCAACTGGACAAAAAAGTATTTTGAGCTCGAGTTCATTTATATCTGAAAGATCATGGTAGCAAACTTGAGAATATCTACACTTCTCCTTACTTGATGGATGTATCACAGCAGTCACTCGTATAATGCTTGGGATAGGAAGATCTTCAAATGTTTTGCAAACCGGAACTTTTGGTGAGTCAATCACTTGAGAACGTTTAGACTTTTCTAATTCCCTAGCTCTCCTTTTGTTGAGATATTCAACTGTTAAATGAGCTATCGGTTTTGGAGCAGTTTTCTTTCTTTTAGGAGTTGTTTTGCTGTTTTTAATTTGATTTTCTGTTGGATATAGATCTGTGCAAAGGAGCTCTTCAGAAAGATCATCCATAACACTAAAAATGAAAGGGTAATATTTGCATGAGTGGCTAAGAGTGTATTTATTAGTTAGAGTATCTTATATACATATATATGAATTTATGACAAAAGCTAGAGTATCTTATATATATATATATGTGTGTATTTATGATAAAAGCAGTTAAGACCATAGATCTATGATAGATTGAGAATGTGCTTAGTAAACTATTGGGATGTGGAGACAGACAACAAAGGATGTGTTCAAATATATATATATATATATATATATATATATATATATATATATATATATATATATATATATATATATATATATATATATACTAGCAGAAATACCCGGCGTTGCCCGTGGAGATAACATAAAGAGTGCGAAAACGATGTTAGGGAGATCAAGAGGGGTCAGTGTTATGGAGTTTGTCTTCAATTTTGACTTGCCAGTTGGTTTAAGGATGGTCAATATGTCTACATGTTTCAATCGTTATGTAACTGGTTATATATTTTACGAATTGTGCTGTCAGAGCATCTAATAGTTCTTAGAAAATTTTTGTCTGAACTAATTATAGCTTTATAGCCGCATGGGTGTGCCAACTTCCCTCTTGCTTCATAACATAATTGAATCTTTGAACATAATTACACAACATCTGCAGAAGTGTAACGGTTGTTCCATGCAACACATTGCTCTCCCTATTGCACACCACCACCGATAACAACAACTTGCAAAAACGTTGAGTTTTCTTTTTGAAGAGTTGAGCTTGCAACTCTTTCGTAATAGCTCGAGTCTAGATATTCCAGAGCGTGAAAAGCATGTTTTTAAGTTTATTTTCCCACTAAAGGAGATCGTCATAAAGCATGGATTATATTTCCAAAAAGTCAACTCAAGGCTTCGCTGTAGTTGTGCATTTAGTGAAAAACCAACTCAAAGAATCTGGTGGATATTCAAGTATTTGTATTTTAAATTTCCATATCAAAACATATGCTTAGTGACTGTGCATTGTGCAACCCATTGGTCAATATTTTGAAAACGTATTTTAGAATGCTGCATCAACTGTGCAAGTAAATCAGCTAAACATGCGCTGTTCACAGTGTGGCAATCACAACGCAATTGTAACAAAAATTCACAATAATTTTTATTTTCTCTGAATTTTTGTAAACCTTGTGGAGTTGGAGGAAAGCTGTTTGGAATAATTGAGCCAGTTCTTTTTCATGGCATGCTGAGCAGCAGGTAAAGTCAAATATCATTAAAATAAACAAAATGTGTACAAATTTTGCACAAATTACGGATTAAGTTCCTCAAATGACTATTTTTGTCACTCTTTTTATGCAGTTTTTGTATAATTTTGTATAATATTTTGTATGTTTTATCAACCGTCTACCATCGATATTTCAACTATGATGATTATTGCCAATGTTGTGGAGAGACAGGTTGATTAATTAGAGGCAAGAGTAGTAATAATAATGAACATAAATTAAAAACCTTTAGTCAAAAATATTGCAAGTCTTTAAACCTAGACTTGCTTTGCGCTGCTGTTGTAGACCTATTCATAATTATCAAGTATTTTTTGTCATGGTAAACAACTTGAAAAAGCAAAAAAAAACAAATAAGAAAAAGTACTACTGCTGAACAAAGCCAGAGAAATTGAGAACGACTCTGATACATTGGGTTCCTTTGGATTCCTTTTCTTTTTATTGCGGCGTTTATCATCATTTTGTATGCCTTTTGTATGTTTGCTCATTCATTGTTGTTATTATTGTGATGATACACCATGGTCTTTGTTCATAAGTTTCAATTCTTATGATATTTATTTGTATCAAAGTTGTTTGTGTTTAAATTGGGGAATATAATGATATGGAAGAGTAGAGAGTATATAGCAGTACTAATGATAATGAGCAGTAGTCAACCACAGTGTTATTAACTAAAAATGATTTTTAAACAAAAATGAAAACAACTACCTTTATACAATAATGATAAAAATAATATTAATAAAAATAGTAATAACAGTAATAATAATAACATTAATAATAATCAATGACCAATAATTAATATTTTTGTCACTTTTAATTTTACTAAATAAATAATAACTACTTTTATTATTATTATTACTTTTATTATTACTCTGTATAGTCATAATAATAATTAATAAAAGAAATGAAAACAACAAAAAAATAACCATAAAACAATAAAAATAATATTAAAAATAATAACAACAAAAATAATAACAGTTACTCAAACATAAAAATAACAATGCAGGAGGAGATGGTGTTTATTAATTATTATTTTGATTATTTTTAAAACTAACAATTATTTATTGTTGTTATATATTATTATTTGTTATCATTATATTAATCATTTTAATAATATAGCCACGGGCTTCAAGAAAATTGCTAAACAACAATATCAGCCTGGCATAAGCGATGACATAATGTTGGAATGTGAAAGGCAAGTACAGTTGATAGGTGAGTCGGTGGAGAAGCAATTATGAGACCGCAAAAAGCTAGCAAAACAATCTGTTTGGCACACAGATATCAATACTTGATTCGCTGTAGCACTGCTGACCAATCAAAAGGCTGCAGCATGTCGGAATATAATCAAAATAAACCGAACATGTCATGAAAGGCAGAAAAATATGGCCGGATATAACTTGGCATAACTGATGAGAATGAGGGTTCTATTGGAAAGATTGCTGCGATCCTCTTGCAAAATAAAAATTCAAGAGTGTTATAACCCAGAGAATGTAATGACGACTCCGAATATGTATTTTTCATTAAGATTGATTCATTAGTGCCGGAGTTTTAAGCTAACATCGCAAAAACCGACTTACATTTATATATTAGATATATATATATATATATGTATTTACTTAATATCATACTGCTTTTAACATCTCAATTGGTAAGAAATAAAATATTGTACAGGAATTTACTGTCTGGGTGGTAGCCACCTGTACACCTCCCGAACGCTTTGCCAACCCTAGTTAATGCAGTGCACAATAATTGTATAATTATTGTTACCAGGCTACTACTGACTTTGGTCATGCAAAAGAACAACCGATTCTGGTGTAGATCAAGTGCTGGCAGTTGCAATAATTAATTAATAATTATTGGCTGCGTGAGAACCTCTCCAGGTTCGACAATAATCAGTGCCGTGATTGTTGTCTAGTTTAAAGTTTGTCTCGAACTTTATTGCACACAATAATTCCGCAGGAATTACTGTTTAGTTTATAGTTTGTTGCGAACTTTGGGCTACCGACAATAATGGTGCTGTAATTACCGACAATAATTACGATGCGTTATTATTGTATAAGTTTGTTTCGAACTCCACAGTTCGGATTGCAATGTGTGTCGAACTACTAGGGCACCAGGTGCTTTGCGTCGTACACCTCGGGTCGAGGGAATACGCAGTAAGAGAGCGAACAATCTTACTTTCCGCCAAGCCTCGTGCTTACTAATAGTCGACCAGCGCTTGTAGTTATGATGCTCCTAGCTATGCTCAGTGCTGCTTCTTGAGAGAGAGAATCATCTGAGAGTCAGGCTAACTCTGATATTTATTTCGTGAACACTCACATATAAACAAAGTAGGCGGGTGTGAATAGCACAAGTCACACCCTTAGATAAAAATATTGGCAAACCACGCCTTGCCTTCCATGAAGCACCAAAATGCAAGTAATAATAAACTCGTGGAAAAAGTTAGTAAAAATATAATAGAATAATTATTTAAGTGTAGCTTGAGTAAAGGCAATAGAACTATACAGATTGGCAAGCATAGAACGCACAGTAAGAGTAAAGGTAAATAGAATGTAAATGTTCGTAATGGCTGCGTAACTAGGTAAACAATATGGCGTCTCTTTACCGAAGAGTGCCAGCGTCCCTTACACACTCCCCGCCATTGGAAGCCGTAGGCCCAATAAAATAAACTAGGGCGCTGGAGTAAGATGTGATGTACAGAGTCCATTATGTTCCTACAGGAGGTTGCGTTCCTTCTGAATGTTGTCCTTTAACTCCTCGATCCGTTGTAGGCATCTGAAGGCGTCGTGGGTAAGGCGGTATAGCTCCCCTTCGTACCTCTTTATGCGTCGGTATCGGTCCTCCCGACGTTCCTCATTTATGCGCTCCCTTTGCCTCCTATCTTCTTTATTTTCGGTGACGAAGGTGGGTGCAGTTGTTGTCTGTGGCTTGGTTCGTTGTTCTACTGGTGGTGGTGTCTTTTGGTCGACCAGTTCCACTTTCATCACTTTTAATGGTATCTCCTCGATCTTCTCCCCCAGCCGTTTTTTGACTGGAACCTTATCAGGTGTCGGGTTACTCTGCTCTTTGATCGGAGTGGGTGTACCGAATGGAGCTGGTTGCTCCCACTGCAGTGTCTTGCAGAAGTCAGGATAAGATTTTTCATCCACCTCATATAGTGGTCTCGTCTCTCCTCCATGTGTTCGAGCTCCTTTCTTGTCTCTGATATGTTTCAGAATGGTATCTCTCGAGCTGCTTTTCTTCCCGCAGGCGCAGAAGAAGAAGGTAAAATGTTGATGTACGTGGTACATGATACGTTTTTTATTTAACTGTAGTTTGCAGATTTTGCAACTCCACGTCTCCCCTTCTACTTGGAAGACTGCTCCATTAATTGCTCGAGTGGTCTCCTCTGTCTTCCACGTCTCCTTGATGTGATGAGTCGGTGGAGGGGGTGCTGGTGCTTGGTGTTTGCGGTAGCGACATCTAGCTGCGCCTTCCTCTGGTGTAGTAATAGTTGTTACCTTGGTGGGGGAATGGCTGCTCCTTTGTCTATTCCGACTCCTTCGTTCTGGCTCTTTTAATATTTCGTCAGTGAAGGTCGGGTCCTCTTCTACCGATATTTCTCCGTCATTTTCCATTGTTAATAATATTTTAGTGATGCTCTGTAAACACTGCTTCCTATACTCTGTAGCAAACTCGAAAGGCAGATTATTTTTATTAGTGTACTTGCCTCGATTTGTTCTACCCTCGTTTTCGGTTAGTGCCGCCCGTCCTATTGTTCTTGTTGAACACGTGTTCCACTGGGCGGGAGTTGTTGTTGATACATTGTTATTTGTTGAAGTTGTGTGTTCCTGTGGGTAGCGTTTTCCTTCCGGTGGGTTTGTTCGGCTAGAGTTGTCTGTTCTCGTTAGTGGGAGTATTCGAGGGGCACTGGGGGTTGTGTGCTCCTGGGAAGGTGTATGTTTCTCCGACATTGGTATGTTTTCGGAGTTATCCCTTCGGTGTAGTCCCAATTTTCGTCTAGTTTCTTCTTTGTTTTGCCATGGTAGGTCGGTTGTTTTCTTTTTTTTGTTTATTTCTTCTTCTCTTACTCTATTCCTCTCTTCTTGTTGTGCGTTGTAGCATTGATAGTCAGTAAGTTTTACTGGTTTTCTAGGTTCTCTCCTAGGTCTTTCAATGTTCGCACTGGTTTCTGGTCTGGGTGGTAGTGGTGGCCACTCGACAGTGTCTGGCTCGTTCCTTTCAATGACAGGTGGTGCAGGGGTGCCTGTCGGGGTTGCCTGGACCTCCTGTTCAGGTGGGGGTGTCCTTTCTGCTGTTTCTCTAGGCAGGGGGGACTCCCTTACTTGTTCTGTGGGGGGTGCTGTCGGCCTGCCGTCTTCTCTAGGCATCCTATTGGTGTACTCAGGAGGTGGTGGCTCTGGGTCCTCCGTTTCCACCCTTGGTGGGGGGCGGCCTAAGTATGCTCCCCTCATGTTGGGGCGTACTGCTTGCTCCCTGCTGGGTGGGGCGCGTCCAACTCTCTCTTGGCACGAGCGATAATGTTTGAGTCGCCGGCCGTTCTGTGTGAACCCTTGTCCTCCTCTCTCTAAGCGGTACGTGTGATTAGGATACGCCTGAGTAACCGTGTATGGCCCAAGATAACTGGGTTGGAGTTTAGGGTTACTCCCTTTGGTTCTGCGTTTATTCTCGATTACTACGAGATCTCCCTCTGCGAACCGGAGGGGTTCGTCTCCTTCCTCTTGTCGCACCTGTCGTTGTAGGTTTCGCACGTATTCGTGTGCAATCTCCAAATTTTCTTGGGTGCGTCGTGCGTGCTCCGTGACAGTGGCTTCGTCTAAGGTAGGTGCCATTCCCGTGAGTTGATCGGGGAGTCGTACCTCCCTGCCCATCATGAGGAGGTTGGGGGTCTCCCCCGTGGTAGTATTGGGGGTGGCTCTGCAGGCTCTCATTATTTGTGGTAGGAGGGCATCCCACTCATCTTGGCCCCTGGTGAGGATGAGTGTCCGTAGGGCGTCGCCTAACGTTCTATTTTGCCGCTCTACCATCCCGTTCCCCTGAGGGTGGTAAGGGGTTGTGCGTGTTTTCCGCACACTCCACAGTGTGCATAGCTCTTCTAGTAGGGTCGATTCAAATTGGGCCCCTTGGTCCGTGTGGAGTTGTTCTGGCAAACCCCAGTAGCTGAATATTCGTTCGTCTAGGGTGCTGGCCACGGTGGGGGCCGTAGCATCGGGGATAGCAATGGCGTCCTGCCATCTAGTAAAGTGGTCGGTTAGAACCAGTATCCACTTGTTCTTCCTGGGGGTAAGAGGTAGGGGCCCTACCAGGTCCACCGCAAGTTTTTGAAAGGGCCGCCCGGCGTATAGTCTCTGGCCCTCTGGGGCGCCCGGTCTCCGACTCCTTTTAGCTACTTGGCACACCTCGCAGTCTCTCACGAGGCGCCGTACCATTGCCGACATCCCTGGCCAGTACCAGTCGAGCATCAGTCGGGTTCTGGTCCGGTTGATGCCTGCATGTGCGAGTTGGTGAGTCTTCCATACGGTGTTCTCCCGTAGAGAAGGGGGGCAGACGGTGCAGTGTTTGGTCCTGCCTTGGTACTCCAGACGCATAGTCAGTACCCCGTCGGGCCTTATTCGCAGGCCTTCCCTTCGATCGTGTAGGACTCTTAACTCTGTACTGCCTTCTTCTAATTCCTGTCGTGAGAGGACCTCCTCGTCTCTGACGGCCTGGTACATGCGGGCTATGGGGTGGTTCCCCTCTCTTTGGGCCTGCACTAGTTCCCTGACATTGCGGTCGGGGTTGGTAACTGTGAGGTTCACCTGGGCTTGTCGTCCTTCTCCCGCCAGGTCGGCATGGGAGGGTCCACCATCGCGCTGTTCGATGGTGCTGCATTGTCTGCAGTCGACACACTGGGCTTGCCGGCTAAGACCGTCTGCGTTGGCATGACGGGGTCCCGCACGGTGTTCCAGCTGGTAGGTGAATTCTGCCAGGATCTCCAGCCAGCGAGCAATCTGGTTGGAAGGTTCTTTTCTGCGGCACAGCCATCGGAGAGAGGCATGGTCGGTTCTTAGTCGGAACTTCCTCCCGTAGATATATGGCCGGAAGTGTTTTACCGCTTTCACTACCGCCAGGAGTTCCCTCCTTGTTACACAATAGTTGCGCTCTGCTGGCGCCAGGGTCTTGCTATAGTAAGCAATGACTCGTTCTTTTCCCTCTTGCTCCTGGGAAAGTACAGCTCCCATCCCTACGGCGCTTGCGTCCGTGTCCAAGATGTATGTGAGGGATGGATCTGGATACCCTAGGATCGGGGCCTGGCTTAGTTTTGCTTTGAGTAGTTGGAAGGCTCGTTTTTCGTCCGCTTCCCACTTCCACTGGGTTCCCTTGCCCGTCAGGACTGTCAGTGGTTTTGCTATTGTGGCGTACTCCGGTATATATTGGCGGTAATACCCGGCTGTACCGAGGAATGCTTGTAGGCCCTTGACATCTTTAGGGTCGTCCCAGCGGCTCACAGCCTCGACCTTTCCGGGGTCCGTTGCCACGCCCTCGGCGCTGACCACGTGTCCTAGGTACCTTACTTTTTCGCTCAGTATCTCACACTTTGACGGCTTTACCTTCAGGTTGGCCTGTTGTAGTCGTCCTAGGACTTCTCCGAGTCGCTGTAGGTGAGTCTGGAAATCTGGGGCGATTACAATGACATCGTCCAGATACAGTAAGAGTGTCTTCCAGTGTAAGCCTTTGAGGACACGCTCCATGAGGCGCTGGAAGGTGGCCGGGGCGGATGTGAGTCCGAAGGGAAGGACTTTCCACCTCCACAATCCGCTTCTGGTAATGAAGGCTGATTTCTGTTGGGCATCGGCGTCTAGGGGTACCTGCCAATACCCGCTGGTAAGGTCGAGTGTCGAGAAATATCGACTGCCGGCCAGTGCGTCTAGGGAGTCATCTATTCGAGGAATAGGATATGCGTCCTGACGAGTGACGTCGTTTAACTTTCTGTAGTCGATACAGAATCTCCAGGATTCATCCTTTTTTCTAACTAGCACGACTGGGGAGCTCCATGCGCTGTCTGCTGGCTCTATTAGGTCCTTGGCCAGGAGATCCTTCACCTGACGCTCGGCCTCTGCCTCTTTCTCTGCCCCCAAACGGTGGGGGGGGCAGCGTATGGGTCTGGTTCCTGTGGCTAGGGGGATAGAGTGCTCTGCCAAGTGGGTGCGCCCTATGTCGCTGTCATCTCTACTGAATACCGTTTGGTATTGTATAAGCAGCTCGTACAGCTGTTTCTCTTCGAGGGGCGTCCGGCATCCTCGTCGTGCTTGTGTGTATAGGGTCTGTAGGTGTGGGGGCAGTTCCAGCCCTATAGTGGTTTCTGGTAAGGTTTGAGCTGAAGTGGTGTGAACATCTTCGGCTCCTATTCCTGTGAAGGTCCCCACGATCTCTCCGGCGGGAATGTGGACATTCTCTTGGGAGGGGTTCATACACCTGACTAACACTCTCCCCTGTGCATCGGGCGCATTGACACTTGTGGCGAGGAGTGGGCCGCCCTCTATGCTCTCTATGACTCCTTGACGGCAGGGCTCCTTACTGGTGAGGTGGCATAGAACCGTCGTCTCAGCTTGTGGTGGCAGGTAAGTATCTCTCTGTACTTGTACTCTCGAGACCAGGTCTCTTCCGTGCCGGTCTGTGCAGACAAGTTCCTTGCCTTGTATCTGGAGGGTGGGTTGGTCGAACCCCATGTGGCAACTTTGGTTGGAGAGGAATGGCATGCCGAGGATCACATCCTCATTAATTTGGCTAACCACAAACGTCTCCTCGTACCGAATGTGGCGGATGCGTCCTGAGAGGGTGAGTAGTCCGTAGAACGGTAGGCGTGTACCGTCGGCCATCAGGCCATGCGAGTCGTACTGTTGTAAGTACTGTTGGACTCGGGAGGGCAACTTGTCGAAGATCCGTTTGGCCAGCAAATTTGTATTGAAGCCCGTATCGATGAGATACGTAACTGCCTGTCCTTCTACGTTTCCTGGTAAGTAGTAACTTGATTTGTAGGGTCTTTCGACCTGGTTAAGGTGTACCGTCCTAGGTTGACTAGTTTCCTTCGGGCTTTTCTTTGTAGGAACGTGGGGCCTCTGCTCCTTCTGGGGCTGGGTCTCTACTTCCTCTTCCTCGTCGTCTGAGGGTGGAGCATCCTCTTCCTCTGAGGTCAGCGGGTCGAACCGGTTGGTCAGAGTGACCGGGGCTGGTTCGGGAGGTTGAGGTATCTTACGTCTGTGGGGTTCAGTGTAGGGTGTCCCATGGTGTGGAGTGGCCCTAATGCAGCCAGTAGGTGGCCCTACTACTGCGGGCCGAGCCCGTTTCCCGAACGGGCGGTCCATGGTGCCGTTTTACATTGGCTACGGAGGTGCCCTGTCCTGTGACATCCCCAACAGCGCTTGACTGGTTCCTCTTGCGGCTTCTTTTTTAGCTCTGCTACCTCCTTGCTGAGGGCCTCTATAGTTTTTAGTAATTTTGCGAGGGGGTCCTCTACCTCTCGACAGTGGGCTTCGGTTGCTGGTTGGTCTGGATGGTCACCCATGGATCCTTCGTGTATGGTGCGGACATTTGAGTGTGGAAGGGGTTGATGCTGTATCTGCATATAGTCATTCCCTGCTCGAATGGCCTCTTCTAGGTTGGCGGGTCGAACAGCTAGAAGGTGTCTCTGAAGGTAAGCGTGCCCTAGCGTACCTTGGAAGGTTTGTAGGGTCAGCTCTGCTCGATTCCTTTGGGGTAGCTCTTCGTAGGCCGCCTCTACTAGTCTCTCTACTTGGATGGCATGTTCTCTGAGGGTGTCCCGTGGGTGCTTACGGTAGCTCATGAGTTTGTTCTGGGCCTCGGTTCGGGTGAGTCCGAAGCTGGCCCTCAATGCCTCTATTATTGCTTGGTGTGTGGGTCCTCGCCCACACTGTTCGGCCTTTCCGACCAACGCCTGGCGTAGGTGGATGGTGGCTTCCTCTGGTGTCCATCGGTTCATCCGTGTCACCTCTTCACAACGTTGGACAAAGTAGTGGACGTCCCCTTCTCCGTCGAAGACAGGTAGCTTGAACTTGTCCCTTGTGTTCGTCATTGTCATCCGCTCCAGGATTTCGGTTAGAGTTCCCATGACTTGCATGGATGACCCTTCCCTGTCAGTACTGACTGCTCTCCGCCGGTATGACATGTCTGCTTTAACTCTGGGATTCGGGAGATTGCTGTGGGTGCTTCAATCCCACTGCTGCCACCAATGTACAGGAATTTACTGTCTGGGTGGTAGCCACCTGTACACCTCCCGAACGCTTTGCCAACCCTAGTTAATGCAGTGCACAATAATTGTATAATTATTGTTACCAGGCTACTACTGACTTTGGTCATGCAAAAGAACAACCGATTCTGGTGTAGATCAAGTGCTGGCAGTTGCAATAATTAATTAATAATTATTGGCTGCGTGAGAACCTCTCCAGGTTCGACAATAATCAGTGCCGTGATTGTTGTCTAGTTTAAAGTTTGTCTCGAACTTTATTGCACACAATAATTCCGCAGGAATTACTGTTTAGTTTATAGTTTGTTGCGAACTTTGGGCTACCGACAATAATGGTGCTGTAATTACCGACAATAATTACGATGCGTTATTATTGTATAAGTTTGTTTCGAACTCCACAGTTCGGATTGCAATGTGTGTCGAACTACTAGGGCACCAGGTGCTTTGCGTCGTACACCTCGGGTCGAGGGAATACGCAGTAAGAGAGCGAACAATCTTACTTTCCGCCAAGCCTCGTGCTTACTAATAGTCGACCAGCGCTTGTAGTTATGATGCTCCTAGCTATGCTCAGTGCTGCTTCTTGAGAGAGAGAATCATCTGAGAGTCAGGCTAACTCTGATATTTATTTCGTGAACACTCACATATAAACAAAGTAGGCGGGTGTGAATAGCACAAGTCACACCCTTAGATAAAAATATTGGCAAACCACGCCTTGCCTTCCATGAAGCACCAAAATGCAAGTAATAATAAACTCGTGGAAAAAGTTAGTAAAAATATAATAGAATAATTATTTAAGTGTAGCTTGAGTAAAGGCAATAGAACTATACAGATTGGCAAGCATAGAACGCACAGTAAGAGTAAAGGTAAATAGAATGTAAATGTTCGTAATGGCTGCGTAACTAGGTAAACAATATGGCGTCTCTTTACCGAAGAGTGCCAGCGTCCCTTACAATATAATAGGTTGAACAAAATATTGTGAAATACTAAAATTACTTTACTAGTGCTCGGACAAACACACAATTTTGTTAAAGTCAAAGTCTGTGATCTTACAAAGAAATAGCTAAAACATTATTAGCATAAAATTATCTAATAAAGATAAATTACCTAGGAGTGATTTCTAGTTGAGGTTCGATTTTTTTAATAATAAACAATTAAAACCGCTTGGACAAACAGACAGATTTGTCAATGACACAGCTTGCATTGTTGCAAGCGAATAGCTTAGATACTGTGTGTATAAAATTATCAAGTAAAGTTAAAATTATGTTCAAAGGTGAAAATGGAGGTCAACTCTGTATCGCAACTAGTTTAACTTTTCTACTAGTGTTAGATATTTGTTTACTATTTATTTTAAAAATAAATAATTAGAGCTTTCTACTAGTGTTAAATAATTATTGATTATTTTTTACCTTATCACCACTTAGAGCCAGATGATTTAATTAACTAAAGACAAATAACTATTTTAGCATTTCTTACCTTGATGCTCTCCTAGTAGCTGTAGTAGATGATGCTTCTCCGCTTGCTGTTGAAGAACTGGATGCTTTCTATGTGAAAACAGTGGCTCTTAAATAGCTAAAGTTGCACTGATTAAACCCTATGAATCAGCATTTTTTCCAATGCTTTCGCGGGAATAAAAACTGTTTATTCCCGCGAAAGCAACGGTTTCGATTCGCGTGAAAATAAATTATTTATTCCCGCGAAAGCAACGGTTTCTATTCGCGTGAAAATAAACTATTTATTCCCGCGAAAGCAACGGTTCCCATTCGCGTGAAAATACATTATTTATTCCTGCGAAAGCAACGGTTTCTATTCGCGTGAAAATAAACTATTTATTCCCGCGAAAGCAACGGTTTCCATTCGCGTGAAAATAAATTTTTATTCCCGCGAAAGCATTGGTTTGCATTCGTGTGAAAATAAAATGATTATTCCCGCGAAAGCATTGCTTTGTATTCGCGTGAAAATAAAATTTTTATTCCCGCGAAAGCAACGGTTGCTATTCGCGTGAAAATAAATTATTAATTCCCGCGAAAGCAACGGTTGCTATTCGCGTGAAAATAAATTATTTATTCCCGCGAAAGCAACGGTTTCCATTCGCGTGAAAATAAATTATTTGTTCCCGCGAAAGCATTGGTTTGTATTCGCGTGAAAATAAATTTTTTATTCCCGCGAAAGCAACGGTTTCCATTTGCGTGAAAATAAATTCTATATTCCCGCGAAAGCATTGGTTTGTATTCGCGTGAAAATAAAATGTTTTTTCCCGCGAAAGCAACGGTTTCCATTCGCGGGAAAATAAATTATTTATTCACGCGAAAGCATTGGTTTGTATTCGGGTGAAAATAAAATGTTTATTCCCGCGAAAACAACGGTTTCCATTCGCGTGAAAATATACTAATTATTCCCGTGAAAGGATTGGTTTGTATTCGCGTGAAAATAATTTTTTTATTCCCGCGAAAGCATTGGTGTTCTTCCGTAAAAACAATGTTTAATAAATTTAACCTTATGATGAATGGGATGATTTCAGCTATATAAGTAGCACTGTTTTCACACAGAAAGCAGCACTTCAACATTAGCAACTGAAGGAGCAAGATCTACTACAACATCATCTACTACAACTGCTAGAAGGACTTTCTGTTTTGAGGTAAGTCAACTTGATGTACTATTGAGTATAAATTTAATTTTTTATCGATTTAGATACTAACAACGGTATGATATTGAGTAAATATACATATATATATATATATATATATGTATATATATATATATATCTTCAAATTGGTTTGAAAAAGAAATCAAAAAGTCATAACAAGGATTTTTACTTTATCTTTTAGAATGTCGACACAAGTCAATACAAAACAACTGAAGAATAAAGAACCAAAACCTTCACAAGACAACAAGGTGATTGATGACAATGTACTTCTTCAACGTACTACGATTCCCTTTCAAAAAGCCAGTCTGAATACTCTGGCAACTCTCATCATCAAAAGCGCCTCTCTGTTAAGTACTCTATCTCCAGCTTCCAGACGAAACATTGAAAACATAGTCAAAGTTGAAGATTTACCAATTCCTACAGTTATGCAGGTGTTGACCGTCGAGTTCCATGATGAAACGAACTGCACCATCATCTACAACTATAAAAAGGATGGAAAGATAGTTAGAGTGAAGAGCACTATTCCATTAGCAGCAGGATTACTTGTTAATGAAGCTTCGCAAATAAGACCACTGGTTTTGATCTACATGGGTGTTGAAAAGACTGGAAAAGCAATTTTTCGTGCCGCTACAGAAACAGGATCTACTTTGAGGTGGAAGAATGCATTTGATGTATTACCAGAAAAAAGTATGAGACAAATCAATGCTTATTTCGAGGTAGCTCATCTTCAGGATTTTCCAACAGATAGCGTCATATGTTTCCAAAACCCTGAAGTGATAACAAAATCCGACAGACGATGGAATGGGAATGAAGAGTCTCTTCTAGTTCAATACAGAAGTGTTGTAGATGAAGAATTACTGATCGGAGATATGCGCATTCCTCATCAAATAGCTTCTGCTGTGACATCGGAAAGATGTGGAGTTATTCTGTTCAAGGGTTTGAGTCGAAACGCAGACAATTCAATTTTCTACAACATCAGTGTACTCGCAGCTCATCAAGCCTTTATCCAAGCCTCGGAACTGACTGATAATCCAAAATCTGAGGATTTTCTCAACCTCTTCGATGATGCTGAAAAAGAAGACTGTGGAGAACAAACTCTTGAGAAGCTAATCTATAACTCAAGGGATTCATATCACTATAGGTAAGTTTTATTAATTTTTACCATAATTTAAAAAAGTTGAATTGTGAAAATTTTGTGTATTCTCTTACAATGAAAAATCACTTAATTTCTCTTTTTACAATTATTTTACAAAAATTGCTTAATTTTTCACATAAATGATCAACTCATAAACATTTTTTGTAAATCATTTTAAAATTATATATATTTCAGATTAAAAAAGGACTTTTTGTGTAATCAGTGTATTTTTTTACATAAAAGTTGAAAAAATAACAAAAGGTTATAATTATTTTACAAAAATGTTTAATTTTTCACATAAATGATCAACTCATAAACATTTTTGTAAAACATTTTTAAATTATATATATTTCGGATTAAAAAAAGGACTTTTTTGTGTAATCGGTGTATTTTTTTAGCTAGAAGTTGAAAAAAGTCACAAAAGGTTATAATTATTTTACAAAAATGCTTAATTTCTCACGTAAACAACACGTTTTATCACATAAATGGACAATTCATGAGCGTTTGTTGTAAAACATTTTTTAAATTATATATATTTATATATATATTCCGGATCCGGATGAAAAAAGGACTTTTTCGTGTGCAATCAGTGTATTTTTTACATAGAAGTTGAAAAAAAAAACAAAAGTTTATAATTATTTTACATTAATTTTTAATTATGGTATACTAATACATCACTTTTTATTTTAGTCCATTGTATCGTGAAAAGAAAACAGAATAAAGGACTTTCCCTAAAAAATAATGAGTTGAATGATGTAACTCAGTGAGTTATTTTCCTGTTATATATATATATAATGTAAACTATCTAATGTAGCTAAGAGTAAAATTCAAATTCGGTAAAATTTATTTATATAATGAATAACTTTTGTATTTTAGTCAATTATTGGATCAAAAAGAATACGGAATACAGGAATTCCTCGCTGAGACTAATACTATATCAGCAGAACATCAAAAAAGATATTGTTCAAGAAAAACGCTTTGTAACCATTGAAATCGTAAGCTATAGTAGTTTTATGAATGTAAAAACTAGATATGGTATTTTCTATTACGATTATTTTCCTGTAAATTTTATTCATCTAGAGGAGTAGTTTGGTGATTTTTGACAGTTTTTAAAAAAATATCAAAAACTATATATTTTAAGAATTGTTTTTTAAAAAAGTTAAAAGTACAAAAAAGTTAAAAAAGTTCTGTAATAAAACTCTGTTTTGAAACATAAAAAAATTAAAAGGAAGGTGTAGGATAAAATCTTCACTCAAAAAAATTAATAAAAATTGAATGGAATAAAAGAATATTTTCCCAAATACCAAAATTTTGTAAATATAAAGTGAAAATCTCTGTATATATATTTACAAAAAATATTAAAAACTATATATTTCAATGATTATTTTTAAAAAGTTCAAAAAAACAAAAAAAATCATGTAATAAAACCCTGTTTTGAAACATAAAAAATTTAAAAAGGATGGTGTAGAATAAAATTCTCACTCAAAAAATTATTAAAAATTGAATGGAATAAAAGAATATTTTCCCAAATACCAAAATTTTGTAAATATAAAGTGAAAATGTCTATATATATCGTCTTTTAAAAAAATATCAAAATATATATATATTTCAATGGTTATTTTTAAAAAGTTAAAAAAGAAAAAAGTCATATAATAAAACCCTGTTTTGAAACATAAAAAATTTAAAAGAAAGGTGTAGGATAAAATCCTCACTCAAAAAATTATTGAAAATTGAATGGAATAAAAAAATATAAAGTGAAAATCTCTATATATATATATTTTTTTTTTCATCATCATGTCAAAAGTTCTCTGATGATTGCATTTTGAAAAACAATTTACATTGATTTAGTTTTCAGAATTGAAATTGCCATCAAAAATGATTTGTTCTTGAATGGGTAAATCCTTAGCCTTCTCATCATGTTTAAGTTTTCTACCCCCTATATCTCCAACTTTTCAGAGATAGAGATTGTTTTGTTTAAAAAAATAATGGAAAATGTATATATAAATGATTTTTTTTTGAAAAAAATGGTAAATTTTTAAAAAAATTTAAAAGAAAAATGTGGGATAAAACCCTCATTCAAGTAACTAATTTTGTATGATAGGTTGATTACCTAACAATAAGAAAATAATGAATAATGCATATTTAAGCAAGTATTGAAAAAATTAATTAAAATTGAAAGAATTAAAAGAATATTTTACCAAATACCCTGTTTTTTTTTGTAAAGATATACAAACAGATAAAATTTAACCATTTAGAGGTTGATTTCTTTTTTGCGAAAAAAATAATGAAAATTTAATGAAATGAAAGAATCTTTTACCAAATACCCTGTTTTTTTGTAAATTTGTACAAATATATGAAATTTAACCATTTAGAGAGAAAATTTAATGAAATGAAAGAATATTTTACCAAATAGTCTGGTTTTTTGTAAATTTGTACAATTAGATGAAATTTAACCATTTAAAAATGATTTCTTTTTGCAAAAAAATTAATGAAAATTGAATGAAATGAAAGAATATTTCACCAAATACCTCTTTTTTTTTGTAGATGTATACAAATAGATGAATATCTAACTTCATCCATTTTTTCCATTTGGGATCATGTTTGAAGGTTTATTAAGATATTTTTTTTAGTAAAAGCTTATGCATTGATTGTCATTACAAGTTGTACTGTTTTGTATTATTTAATATTTACTGACTCTAGCTATATTATATGACATTTTCCCTACTTATTACACAATAAATGTATATATTCACATATTGTTTCATTTTTAATCACTGTATTTATTCAATGTAGATATATCTCCTCTCTCCTCTCTCCTCTTTTCATCTCTCCTCTCTCTCTCAAGATACTCTCTCCTCTACCAAATACTCCTCTCTCCTCTCTTGCAGTTATTTCCCAAATACTGTAGATTTTAACCATCTAGAGGTCTAATTTGGTGATTTTCCAACATATTTTATAGCATTTAATATACTTATTATGTAATAAATGTATATTATGCAATGTAAATGTAAATATATCCATAAATATGTACATAATTATCCATATATACATGAATGTATAGAAAACTAAAAAGTCTCTCTCCTCTCTCTCCTCTCTCTCTCTCCTCTCTCTTCTCTCCTCTCTCATCTCTCCTCCCCCCTCTCCCCTCTCTCCTCTCTCTCTCTCTCTCTCTCTCTCTCTCTCTCTCTCTCTCTCTCTCTCTCTCTCTCTCTCTCTCTCTCTCTCTCTCTCTCTCTCTCTCTCTCTCTCTCTCTCTCTCTCTCTCTCTCTCTCTCTCTCTCTCTCTCTCTCTCTCTCTCTCAAGTGACCATATGAATTCGAATTATGTAAAAAAATTATCAAAACTTGAATGCCATATGAGTTAGAATTATGTATAGAATTATCAAAACTTAAATGCCATACATTCAAAATCTATATGCCATATAAGTTCAAATTAAGTAAAAAATAACCAAAACTCGAATGCCACTTAAATGCCACTTAAATGCCACTCAAATGCCCCTCAAATGAAATACAATATTAACTCGGCAAATTCATCCAACGCCGTAACCCATTGCACTCACCCCAGATAATGACCCCACAAAAAAACACTTGGTAGGGAGATCTGCTCATATATTACTACTGTCGTCTCGTACCTAGGAGGATACCTGCCCTCCGGGCTGCGGTGTCTATAAGACTCCACACCATACCTACTCTTATAATGCCTATCTCCCCTATGGTCATGATACCCTCTATGCTCGCTACTCCTCTCCCCTGGGCTGCGGCTTCTATGGCCACGGGAATAGGAGCCCTTTTCCACACTACCACTTCCAGACCTAGTGCTGTCCCTTGAACGGTATGTAACCTTGTTATCCACCTCCTCCCGTGGACTTCCCTGTCTATACTTAACTACCTCACGTACTGAGGACTCATTCTGACTATTGTCGGCCCTTTGTTCACTCCCCTTCTCTACTCTGGCTACAGCCCCTTTACCATCGACTGAACGGCCAGTCCTAGAAGCATTCAGAATTTCTTCTGAAGTAATAGCCAACTGCCTGGCTGCCAATTTTGTACCTAAATCTCTCCAACTAAGCGTGGTCTCTTGCATAAGCAATTTACGCACAGATGAATCCCTTAAACCATTAACAGCTAAAGCAACGGAGAATCGTTGCCTCAACTCGTCATTGTTATGCCCAAAATCCATCTCCCTACTTAATTTCTCAACTCTGAGCAAATATTCCCTTTCATCTTCCCCACAAGCCTGTGACACTGTCACAAACCTCATTGTCTTAACATAGACACTTTCACTACGGTCGTAGTGGCTTTTTAACAAATCTATAGCCCTATCAAACCCACCATCAGTTTGGTCATTTAAATCAAATCCCAGTGACTGCAATACCCCTATACCATCACTACCTATAGCACTTAACAAGGCTAGTAGTTTAGTTCTACCTCTAAACACATCTACAACAACCTCATCTCCCTCTATTTCCACCTCCTCGGTACCCAAAGTCAAAGCTGCTAACTCAGCAGCCACCCTATACTGAGTCAACCAATTGTTGAATTCCTCAGACACATTGCTACCCGCTAACCTTAGCTTCGGAAATGACGACAAGTCAAGTCTCCTATTCATCCCTGTTCTAATTAATTAACACAGTAAACACCCAGCAGTATCTGTATGATTGTATCAATACAGTAGCACCTCTCCACCACAGTAATAGCCAATGCACAACACAACAATAGCAACAATAACAATCCACAATATCCCAAAAGATATCCACTGTTCCCTTATCCACCAATGCACAATTAAAGGCAACACAATAATATCCACAATATCACGTATTAACTCCACTGTACCCTTATCCACTGCACAATTAAACACAACACAATAATATTCCACAATGTCACGTAATAACTCCACTGTACCCTTATCCCGGTTAATAATCAACCACAACGCCACAAATAAATACTTAACACCACGTATAAACACTGTACCTTTATCCCGGTAAATAATTAACAACAATACCAAATTACCACTTCACCAAAAATAATTAACACAGCACCAATATCCCTATAAACACCTGAACACCGAACACGGAGAGCTCACACAGCTCTGAAACACCCAACACCTCTACCCTACACACACCTCTATCACCACACACACCACGGAGGACCCACGCGGCCCTAGCACCTCTACACCTCTCTCTTTTAGTGCCCACACGGCACCAAAAGCCGCTCACACACCTCCCTTGCACCAATAAATAATTCCAATAATACACAAATAACAATATCACCAGGTCCTATGCCGACTGCGCCATGTTAGATGAAGGGTACGAAGAGACACAACACGAAACACGTCTACTCACCATCAACTATCAACTCAAGAAGAACTTCTCCAATTAACCCAAGTTCCGTAACCGTGTGTGTGCCCGTATTCCTTGTTAAGCCAATGCCGATAGAACCTATGTTATAACCTTGAACTTCCTATAACACACAAACTCGTTATCCAACAATACCCTTTCAAGATGCTGGAAGTAATGAACTAACCACTCTCACCTACAAGAGCGCCGGGTTAATAAGCTCTTTCTCTCCAGATAGTCTAGAAAGACTTGAAGAGTCCATGGAAATCTGCGAACTACCAGTACCAACAGTTATGGAGGTGTTGTCTGTTGAATTTCGTGATGAATCAAAGTGTACCATCATTTACAACTATCGAAAGGATAAAAAAATAACTCGAGTGAAGAGCGATGTTTCAACCGAAATAGGTCTGCTTGTTAATAAAGCTAGGCAAACACGTCCAATTGTTTTAATTTATATGGGAGAAGGAAAGACAGGAGATGTGATTTTTCGTACCGCTGAATCTCAAGGATGTAATCGAAAGATCAACGATCCATTCAACTCATTGTACGGCAAGAGTTTGAGACAAATACAGGCTTATTTCAGTGTTGCTCACCTACAAGATTTTCCGACAGGAAGTGTTATAGCTTATGAGAATCCTGGAATGCTAAGAAAATGTGATACTCGTTGGAACAAGACTGCCGATATTATAGTGGCTAATTACAGATGCATGGTGAATGGAGAGCTATTGATTGGAGATCTTAGCATCCCTGCTCAAATAGCTTCATCTGTGGTGGCGGAAAAAAGTGGTGTAATCGTATTCAAAGGACTAAGACAAAATACGAACAACATGATTTCCTATGATGTCATTCTACTCTCGGCTCTCCAAGCTTTCATTCAAGCCTCAGAACTGTTTGATACTTTGCTGCAACACACCTGTCTCTCCTACTTTGATGAAAATGAAAAAGAGAATTGTCCAGAACAGCACATCGGAGCCTTAATCGATAACACAAAGGATGTGACTCGTCTTCTATGATGGTAAGTTTCATATCTATTTAAAAAAAGTTCCGAAGTATTTTTTGTAAAAATTAATTCATATAACTATGTATGATAGAGTCATTAGTTACTATGTCTTTTAGATATAACTAAAGAGCGCTCCTGAGGAAGAAAAATGAGAAGAACTTATTTACTTCTTGCTTGAAACATTACAAAATAATAGTTTTTATAGGTTCTGTAGTGTTTAGCACAAATAATGAGATAAGTTGTATTTTATTCATTTTATTTGTTATAACAAATAAAAATCAATTATAATAATATATTTTAACAAATTACTTAGTAAATTAGTTCCTTGTATATGCACTCCATCTATTCCTTCCACTGTATTATCTTGTATGAACTCGAAGTTAGGATAAGACTGTATGATAAATCTTCGTATTGAGTGATCTCTCATCTCACTATCTCCTATATCTCGTAAACTTCTAACAATTTCATCCATACTCCACCCTCTACTTCTCAATAAACAAAAGTATACACAATAATCGCCACATACAGTTGACAAAAAATTTTGTAGTTGTGTTTCATTACTTTGTATTGTTTCATATCCTCCATGAATACTTAGTATTTCATTTACATCTGGGTAAAAGGAAACAGAACGTCCAAACGAGTCAAAAAAATCCACCTCTGAATCATTAGCGTACACAGCCAACCAATGCTCTCCAGGTTGGTGAGAATAATGGGTGTTGAATATGAAACATCCTGTTGGAAAATTGCAAATTTGCTTCCAAAACTGTTCTCTAGCTCCAACATGAATCCCTACGCTTTGACATAAAACGTCTGAAGATAAGATCGAACGAATTTGCATGGTATTCATCTCTAACTTTCTGTTTAAAGCACTGCGTCTCCCCCGATAGTTAATTGAAGAATGCTATCCATCTCCAACACACCGTCTTTTACAAAGTATGCTACCAGGGATAATCCATCAGTCGTGTTAGTGCTAAAACGAATTTCCACACTTGTTGTGACATTTTTCATAGAGTGAAATCCTTCTTTAAGAAAATCACCAGTCAAATCAAATCCATAAAGTGTAGTACCATCAAGGTATTGTTCTTTCGTAATACCAAGACTATCACCTTCAAGCAAAGTTCCGGTAGCGTGTAGAAACTGATGATATTCTCTTCCAAAAATCCCTCTAGCATAATTTGGTTCAAATCTCCTTCCAATTGGACAATCACCAACTCTCAATACAATACTATCAACATTAGCGTGTGTCATTCTATATGGATTCAAGGCGAAACGTCCGTTCATTGCGTTGTGATCAACTAAACCTAAATAAATTTGTTTAGGTTTTTGTTTGTTTTCTTCCAAAGTGATGTCAATCTGCGCAACGCCAGCACGAATTCCATATAGTTTTATCCGTTTTCGATCAACTGGATAAATGTAGTTGTGACCTTCCAACGCCAAACTGAGTTGGGAGTTTTGTATTGTAGGATTCACCTTAACTTTACAAAGATGAAGTTCAAATTTATCAATTCTAATCTTTGCTCCTCCTGCAGGCGCCTCATTCGCAGCAAACAAAGCTAGTTTGCCAGAGGCGGGCTCAAACTCCAGCTGCATAGTAGGACCTGGAATTATTAGTTTTTTCTGCTGAAATAATGCGAGATGAGGTTTTCCAGTTAATTCTATTGTCTTTCCACCTATGATTAGAGCTCTCCTCTTTTTCTTTATGCGGTTTTGTGATCAGCAGCGTCTTTGCTAGTTGAATCATCATACAACCATCCTTCCATCTTACCTTGATATTTCTTTCTTTCTGCACTGTTTTCGAGTAGTTGTGAAAAGTAGGAGCGTAAACCGTAGTTGTTAGCGTATTCAACAGTGGTTCCTTCTATCGACATTTTCAACTCACTGAATAATGTATGCATTGAATCCCCCATCCACACAAGTGCATCATCGTCATTACCTAGAATATCGCTTCCGTCATCTTGAACAACCGTGGCTTCAACTTGCAGAAACGAGTTGTAGAGATCTGTGTAATGTTCAGTGCTCCCTGACAAGGTTAACTCAATACTACCATAAGGATCTAACCTATCAGGTCTGATGACAACATATTCCGATCTTTCTACCGATATGTTTGTTGGTTCCGTAGCAAATACATCCAACGTTGGATTTATGTTGTAGGAAGAACCTTCCAACTTATTACCTGTTGTTCCATTTAGGCTAGCCATCTTTTGCGAGTGATGAATGTTTGAAGCGTTACCGCTTAATGAATATAGATATCAAGCTCCGCTGTCTTTATACCGGATTCTACTGCTATTAAAATATGCCACGTTTACCAACACCTCTCCTCTTCTTTCCACCTTTTGTTTTTCTCCTTTTCATACTATCTAGACGGACTGCATTGAGCACATCTCCCCCCAGATCATTCAACTCTGCCATCCCCCTCTTCTTTGCTGACGCTGCAAAACTTTGTCGTTCGATGACATCACGCGCTACATTTTCACCTACAGACAGTGCTCTTTTCCCCAAACTCATTCCTCCTCTTTTCAGCATTGGTGCTGCAGATTTAAGTATACTTGAAAAAATACTACCAAGCCCATTTCCTCTCATATTAGGCATCACCCGCCGTCCACTATACACTCCAATTCCATTTCCAGCTTGCATCTTGTAGTACTCATCAAAAAAATCTTTTGAGTCCTCAGGGGTGTATCGTACCAAACTCATTATAATTGTTTCTCTCTAAAGTGAACCGTCAACACAACCTTTCCACCATCAAATGGTATTCGTTGGCCGTCGTCACTCGTTATAAGTACTTGAATCATATCACTATTTAGTGATGAAGCGTCAACATAGTGAGGATTTTTAAATTCTTGATACACAACACTATTCTTCTTTCCTTGAACCGGAACTACTCTCAGTAAAGGTACATTCGTATCTCCTACCATTCTATTATCAACAATGTTGGAATAAACATACAGAGATGTTAAACCGGAATTTATATCAGGGGGTGAGATATTATTGTATCTACCATGAGGGTATATAGTTTTTGGTTCAAATCCAAAAATATATGCTATATTTTTGGAAAAGCTTATGGCAGTATCAGGATCGCTGTTAGTTAGTAAAGTGGTGTTGGTGATCTTGTTGTAGGAGATGGCGAATTTTTTGTCTAAATCCATTTCACTCATTCTCTTTCGTATAATCTCCTCCAACTCCTCCATACTATCATATCTTCCATTACCGATTAAGATGAAGGACTTTTCGCTTTTACCAGAGACATTAGTCTTTTCTAGATATATTTTCCCCTCGGTAACATTTTTCCAATTATTAAAATAAGACATATCTAGCAGACCTACCTCCCATTTACCACCATTGATAACCAAATATTTATACAGTCTCACTGTAAATTCGGAATTGTTATTATCAGGAAACTCTTCACCACTAGAGTTTGAGGGTAAAGTTATCAGCATCGACATTTTCCCAACGTATGATGATTATATCGAGCGTTCTTTCCTTATAAACTATTCATCTACCCACCCGTTGAACTTTTCTCCATATCCTAACCACTTAACCAGAATCTGTCTTTTACCTCTTCTCATTCTTCTTCCCAGTATCTTTCCAATTCTGAAAATCGTGGCTTTTTTTTACTTTTTGCAACTCTTTTTCGTAAAAGGTACCATCAATCATCTCCTCAGCCAAATCTTTCACCCTATATACAACAGGTTTTTCATCAATAAGTACATCAGTGATTATAAAAATCTCAATCGTCCAATTCGGAGTGTATCCTCTTTCAAACGCTCCTCTTGCCTTACTTATTCTCACATAATCTCCAATCTTTAGTTTTGCTTCTTGAGTTAAACTATGTTCACCTCCTTCATACACACGATTCCATACAAGTTCCTGATTTTGAAAATTCACATCATTTGGTCTCATACCTATAGCACCATGAATTGTGTTGTTGTATGCATTAACCATTTCTGGTAAAACATCAATGTATCTGTCATCATCTTTATAAGTCAAATATCTATATATCTTCTCTTATAAAGTTCTGTTAAAACGCTCCACCATTGATGCCTTTATCGTTTCATTTTCGGTTGTAAAGAGCTTGATTTTTTTCTCCACCAGCAGAGTCTTGACATTGATGTTGTCAAACTCTTTACCTTTATCAGATTGTAAAGCTTTATAGTTTTCCCCTTCTAGTATTCTTCTCAATCCTCTTGCTACTACCTGTCCTGATTTGTTGATGAGCGGCACTGCCCAACCTTTTCTAGATAGAGAATCAACAGCAGTCAGTAAAAATGCTGTATTATTATTTTCATCTTTACGAGAT
Organism: Cryptosula pallasiana; assembly: GCA_945261195.1. Classification (NCBI taxonomy): domain Eukaryota; kingdom Metazoa; phylum Bryozoa; class Gymnolaemata; order Cheilostomatida; family Cryptosulidae; genus Cryptosula; species Cryptosula pallasiana. The sequence goes on along the minus strand of OX183135.1, from coordinate 15,228,229 downwards.
CGAACACCCATCAAATCTACCTGTAGCTGTTCCCCTATTCCAGCTACAATTGTAGGACGATGCTTAAACTTAGTTACAACTCTTTTATGTAACGTGTAGGCATCCTCACCACTCAACCATTCACGGATTCTTTTTTCTCCCTCTCGTTTTCTACGAGCTTTCAGTAAAGCTCTAGCTCCTCGTAGAGATGTATGTAATGCAGGATTGTAATACAACTCTTTTAGCATGTCGATGTCCATGAATTAGTACCGGGAACGACCAACTTTTTCTTTTGACTCTTACGTGTTTGACGCGGGGATTTTCTGACAGTTGTGATTCCTTCATCAGTTAGCAAGCTTTTAAATCTACTGTAATTGGTATGTCCCGATTGTATTTTACCTCCTTCGGTTAGAACGTCTCGTAGTAAAGTTTTGGAAGACTTAGGATTCAACCAATGTTCTCCAATTTTCAGTCTGTTCTTCTCCGAGTCGAATCTACCAATTTCACTCAGATTATTCAACATTCTGACAGCAATCGTTTGATCACTCTTTTTTGATGTTAAATCAGTTGTTTTTTTTTCAAACTCTTTTAAATTTTCGCTTTCACTATCGTGCTCATCTTCTCCATCAGTAAGAAATGTACTTCCAAGTAGGGTTGAGTCTTCAGTATCAAACAACCTCCCTTTTATTAATTTCATCCCGATGTCATTATCATCATCAACCATTTTCACTGATTCTAACTCAATGTCTTTATCAACATTTGGTGAAAAGGCATTAGGTTTATTATCAATAACTGTGCTATTGGCCAAAGGAGAAGTACTCTATCTTTTTTTTCTTAATGGAACTCCAACTATCCTTTTGTGTCTGATTTTGGTTATTTTTAATCTTTTTGACATCAGACAAATACCTACGTAGGTTTTCAACATTTTCATCTAACTTTTCGTGTGAAGATAAGTCAGAATCATAAGCCGTTTCCAATAGATCATTTCGCTTTCTCTTCATATTTCTCACTGTTATAGCTTCCATAGGATTATAATACAATGGAGGTCTGGTCTTCTCTTCCTTTACCACTGTTTTATTCTCTTTTTTTTCTGTTAATCTATAGTATTCATCTTCAGTGAGTATAAAATTATGTCTGGAGAATGTTAAAGGCTGACGATTCATCTTTTTATTGATGACAAAACAGATACAATAGGGTTTATAATAGCATCCAAAAGATTCCCTCTACCAGTCTGAATCAAAATTTTACGCTTATCATCAACTGTCCCTCTACCACTAAGTTTATGTAGCTCCTTCTTGTAACGCTGCAACTCAATAAACTGCTCAGAATCAAGAGGAACATTACCTAATATAATATTTTTAACACTTTCTATCAATGATTGAAACAAATCTGAGTTGGCCTTTTCGACTATAGCGATTTTTCCTTTCTTACTCAGATCATCCAGAGCTAAAATCGCCATTCTATTTCGCATCATTCGTGTTGAGACTTTCATCTTTATCTTCTCCCTCCTCCTAGCACACTTTTAAATAACCCAGGAACTATATTACTGATGATAGGTCCTAGTAGAGCGCCTAAAAATCCTCCTTTTTGCAATACAGCTTTCTTATCATCTCACGTTGATCTTCTTACTAAAGCACTAATATCATTCGCGTTCCGCTGCAACTCATTATACTGAGATGATGTCAATGGTATCGTTCCATTTATAATAGCTTTAGCGCATTCCATTAGAGTCATAATAAACTCCTTTTTGGCTTTGGCTATAACAGACTTTTGAATAGCAAAGGTTGCATTGTTGAGTGATAACAACACAGCCGCATTTCTTGTTAATTTTTTCTCCAAGGCTTTAGACATTATAACGCTTTCGTGTTGCGTCGTTGAATAACAAAATATGATTGAGGTGAAACGAATAGTAATTGTATTTATATCCTTTTACTTGGGTACATATAATATCATAGGGAGAACTGATGTAAAATTTCCCAATAGTCTATGTTGATCATTCGTTTGTTGAGTCGTATCTATTCGTAAATAAGAGTATGGTTTTTTTGTTGCATCTTCAAAAGCCTCTTGTACATATTTTACTTTTGATGGAAAACATTGTCGAGCCAAATAGGAAATAGAAGAAGCATCTCTAGGGTTTTTAAAAAGAAAAAAATAATGACTATTCAAGGAAATTGTACGATTTCCTTTTAAAAACAGATTCTGAACAATAAAAAACACACTTATGTTCAAATGTTGACTATGTTTTGTATACAAAGCATTAGCATCGGCTTTACCAGAAACTTCATCCATGAGATCATCAATTATCAGCCATCGATTTTTACCATCTCTGGGAAAACTCACTGTTATATCTATCATGCCTTCATGAAAAATCACTCCTGGTACATCATCAAAGGCTTTTTGGTAGGCTCCATAACAGTAGTGAATTTCTGTTGGTGGGGGGTGCGCTATAGTCTGACTAGCTTCAATCATTCGAAAAATCGCTTGCGTCTTTCCTGATCCAGTTGGTCCAGCAATCATTGCTGTAAAAGGAGATCGCATCCTCGGGTCATAATCTTCAGGTTTCCCATTCATCATAAAAAGATGTTCATCAACCAACAGTAGTTTCATTTATGATTCCAACAGGAGAGTTTCTCGCTTTTTGTATTTTTTCCATAGCTTCTTCATACATACTAAACTCAGTAACACCTCCAAAAGTGGAAAGTCCTACGACAAATACCAAAATCATCATAATTATCAACGCTTTACGCTTCATACTCGGTAAAACATCTATCATATCACGTGTAGTACCATCAATAGTATCAACTTCATTCATCGGTCTCATCTCAACATCATCCTCTGTTGACATCTTAACTTCCAATAACCATACAATCGTATCACGTTTCATTTTTATACAATGAAAAAACTATCAAAAAAATCAAATGCCATACATTCAAAATCTAGCTGCCATATGAGTTCAAATTAAATAAAAAAATAATCAAAACTCAAAATGCCACTTAAATGCCACTTAAATGCCACTCAAATGCCCCTCAAATAAAATACAATATAAACTCGGCGAATCCATCCAATGCCGTAACCCATTGCATAACCCCCAAGATCAAATCCACAAAAAAACACTTGGTAGGGAGATCTGCTCATATATTACTACTGGTATTGACTCCATAAGGTGGTAGGTGTTGACTCCATAAGGTGGTAAGCGTTGACTCCATAAGGTGATAGGTGTTGACTCCATAAGGTGGTAGGTGTTGACTCCATAAGGTGGTAGGTGTTGACTCCATAATGTGGTAGGTGTTGACTCCATAAGGTGGTAGGTGTTGACTCCATAAGGTGGTAGGTGTTGACTCCATGAGGTGGTAGGTGTTGACTCCATAAGGTGGTAGGTGTTGACTCCATAAGGTGGTAGGCGTTGACTCCATAAGGTGGTAGGTGTTGACTCCATAAGGTGGTAGGTGTTGACTCTGTAAGGTGGTAGGTGTTGAATCCATAAAGTGGTAGGTGTTGAATTCATAAGGTGGTAGGTGTTGACTCCATAAGGTGGTAGGTGTTGACTCCAAAAGGTGGTAAGTGTTGACTCCATAAGGTGGTAGGTGTTGATTCTGTAAGGTGGTAGGTGTTCACTCGATAAGGTGGTAGGTGTTGACTCCATAAGGTGGTAGGTGTTGACTCCATAAGGTGGTAATTGTTGACTCCATAAGGTGGTAGGTGTTGACTCTGTAAGGTGGTAGGTGTTGACTCCATAAAGTGGTAGGTGTTGAATTCATAAGGTGGTAGGTGTTGACTCCATAAGGTGGTAAGTGTTGACTCCAAAAGGTGGTAGGTGTTGACTCCATAAGGTGGTAGGTGTTGAATCCGTAAGGTGGTAGGTGTTGACTCCATAAGGTGGTAGGTGTTGACTCCATAAGGTCGTAAGTTTTGACTCCATAAGGTGGTAGGTGTTGACTCCATAAGGTGGTAGGTGTTGACTCCATAAGGTGGTAGGTGTTGACTCCATAAGGTCGTAAGTTTTGACTCCATAAGGTGGTAGGTGTTGACTCCATAAGGTGGTAGGTGTAGACTCGATAAGGTGGTAGGTGTTGACTCCATAAGGTGGTAGGTGTTGACTCCATAAGGTGGTAAGTTTTGATTCCATAAGGTGGTAGGTATTGATTCCGTAAGGTGGTAGGTGTTGACTCCATAAAGTGGTAGGTGTTGATTCCATAAGGTGGTAGGTGTTGACTCCATAAGGTGGTAAGTGTTGACTCCAAAAGGTGGTAGGTGTTGACTCCATAAGGTGGTAGGTGTTGATTCCATAAGGTGGTAGGTGTTTAGTTAATGATTGGCAAGCTCGGTATGAGCTCTCCCATTTCTGCACTCAGAGAGAATATTCACTAAACCAGATGAACAGTGAGTGCAGGTGTTATGTCCACTCCGGACCATGTCTTCACATCTGCAAAACTAGTATGACCATTCTTTGTGGCACAAGAAACATGGCTGCTGGCTTGGAGTGGAGCGGTCCTTTGAAGAATGGAACTGTATTAGTGTTGGAAGCGCCCTGGCAAGGTGGTTCCACTAACCAATGGCCCAATATCCTCATAGCCTTCTTAGGGCAAAACTGGCACCGGTGACCATTCTCTGCTTGTTTAGGCTGTACCACAGGGGTACTACAACCTGTTTTGGCCATGGTGAAATGCAAGTGATGAAGGGTACCAATGCTGGTAATTTGAAGAACGTGCCTGCTGATGAGCAAGAACTAAAATGTTTTCGATCCGAGTGCTGCAAAAGATAGCAATTTCTATCGACTCCTCCAGATAATTATTCCCGAGTTTTTTTTAGACCTTGTGCTGGTATGAAATATTGCTGGTCGGCAGAGAGTGATGTTGCTGGCAGGGAGTTCTCCGGAGTTAGCATGAAACTAGCCTTAGGGGGTACACATTTTGACTTACTCTTTTTCTTCAAATCTTCCGCCTTGGAGAAGGGCTCAACAGTAGTATTTTTCAGGACAGCGTGAACTTTATTAATGCCAGCGCATGGTAAGGATCCTTGGAATTAAAGCACAGA